>VWZT01008398.1:241037-336037 GCA_013397055.1 Pachycephala philippinensis | reverse complement strand
ATTTATAGATGACAGCAAAGTTTGCTCTTTGGGAAAGGACAAGGGAGGCTTCAGATGTACGGTTTCAGTGCCTCTGTTTGCCTGTAACAGCCATCCTGGTATTTTGTCTTTGGTGAACTCATCCTACCAGCCTTACTGATAACAGCTGCGTGTCTAATCTGGCAGGATGACTGAAATTCCTTTTTATGTTTCTAAGCATAAGTAGTACTCACATACTGTACATTTTAACTGATGAAGTGAGGGAAAAAGATTTGGAGGAATATTATCGTCAATCTTAGCCAACAAGGTGAGCTTAAAAGTTGATGTTTCATCATGACGATTCCAGAGAAGGGGGGCTAGATGCATAACTGTAAATTTCGGAGGCATGAGAGAAATAATAAATCAAGATTGACAAATATTTGAGGTGTTGGTGGATAATAGAAAGGTATTTCTGATGTCCCTAATGCAAAATGTTATCAGGTTTTTGAGGATGAATATTCCAAAGAGGGAAAGTCCCACCTTTCTCAGGCAGTCAGTAGAACTTGGTTTCCAAGTGCAGTGCCAGTTGGGAAACTCACAGGTAGGGGGAGTGATTTAATTTTAACTGGATTTGAATCAGAATTATTTACCAATGGGGCACCTAAAATCCTCAGATGAAGTTGTTCATCGGAAGTTTGGACTCCTCCCAGACACCAGGCTGTTTGGCCAGCATCTCTGTCCTTGGAGCAGGGAAAGACTTTGCAAATACAGAACTGCTTTTCTCTATGAATCCTCCTTGCCCCATCTCCATAAGTGACATACTCCTCCAGCTTGCTGTCAGCACGGTTACGCTTGCATGGGGATTACTCAACCCCAGGTTGCACTCAGGAGCAGTAATTTACCAAGAGAGGCCTAATGCTTTGCACAGGGGTTTTACAAATCCTCCTTCACTAGCATGACTTGCCTCTTTCCATCTCGCATGTCCTCTGGAAACTCTTCTTGCCAGCACTGCCAGTATGATTTGTCTGTTGAGATTTTGGGGGGATGTGTTTTGGAATGGCTCTTTGTCGTGTTGTGAGGAATTGCTCCATCTACAGTTGTCTGGGCTGTTTTGTGGTCCCTGTAGCCCTTACACAGCCTGCCTGCACCATTCCAGGGCCTGGAAGAAGTGAGGGTGTGGTGGGTTTGCCTCTCTCTGGGCATGCAGGAGCAGCATAACCTCGCCTGTTATGAATGTTCATGGTAAGAGAGATGAAGAAAGTTAAAGCAGACAGTGTTCCTTAATATATACTTGATTTAGAATAGAATATTTCAGTTGGAAATATTGGTCAGCTTTCTGTCCCCAAATACATCGCACAGTGTGCAGTGCTGGGATGGTCAGGACAAAGGAGACAGAATAAAACCTGCACTATAAATTCTCCTTTCCACCTCTTAGCAGAGCCATTCTGAGTCCCCACGTTGGTCTCTTCCCTGCTCGAGCACCACAGACCACCTCTCCTGTCTCAGACCAAACCCCTGGGAGAGGAGGCAGCCAGCTTCTACGAACTGGGAGCCCAGCTTCAGAATTGATTGCTTTCAGAAAATGTTGGTGCTCTGCTCACCTTCTTTTCTCTGTAGCAAGAAGACTAGAAGCATAATTTTCTTTTAATGATATCTGAAATGTTCATGAACAGTGATGAAATCCAAAAACATGCCATAGTGTCAGATTCACCTCTCTCTCTCTGCTGGAGCTGGACTTGTTTTACTACAGGAAGTATTTTGTGGCTCTACAGTAGCAGTCTGGGTTTTGTTGCCAAAGGCCCAAATAGTGAAGTTTGGTGGGGTTTTTTTCATCAAACTTGTTGAAAGGCCTTTCAGTGCAAACTTGATGTCAATGGCAATTACATATATGTTTACAGATTATGGCTCCAATCCCATCCTGGTAAATGTTTTTGCACATGGTTAAATCTGCATGTGTAATTGCCTAGAGAATAAAATCAGAACTGGTGAATGTGGGAAGATAATAACTTGAACTGAACTGTTTTCTTGTTCCTGTTTAATTTTGAACCTGTTCAACCCTCGTGGGTTCAAAAGTTCACCTCAGTCTTGACCATTATTGAGCTTGGATTCTGTTTAGGAGAAACTGTGACTCCAAGTAAAGCAAAGGGTCAGAAGGCAATAAATCCAATAGAATACATAAAGTGATAAATGAAGAAGGCCGAAAGACAGAAAAATGAAAAATAGCACATATTGGGTGAGTTTTTGGTTTTATAATGTTGAAAGGTGTTTTGCTGCTGACTGCACTGAGGCTGGGATTTCTTTTGTAACACCTGGTTCAAAAACCCTAGAATTCAACCAGAATGTTTCCATTACCTATAGTACTCCTGTGTCACTTATAATGAGCTTTGTTTTGTAGCTCTAATGCATCCTTTAGCTACCAATAGCCCTTAGCTGCAACATGTAGCAGCCCAGTCTTTCAGGGTTGGGGGGGAAAGTGAAATTACAGGAAAGAATGGCTTTTCCTCATGTTCCCGTTTTCCTACAGAGGCTTCAGAGCCTCAAATGCATTTATCTTTGCAACCCAGTTTCTTTGTAACTCAATTTCTTTTGTGTTTATTGAGCCCCTCTGTGATACAAATGAAGCTGGCACCAAACATTTTGTTAAAAATTTCATGTGGAAAAGGACCAAGAATATTTCAGTCCATATGTGTGCCTACAGTCTTCAGTATCCTCAACAGAAGTTCTTGTGTTGTTAGTGCTGAATTTGAGGATTGAATCAGGGTGTCCTAAAGGTGAAGCCCAGTTTGTTTTGCAAGACGTGTTTCATTTTCCCTGAGTTTCCAATAAGGAAGCAATTTGTATCGGTGTCTTTACCTGCAAAAGCCCAGACTTATATCAATAAAGTGCAAAAGTTATGTGGGGGCAAAGCTGCACCAGGGGCATGTAAAGTGATTTAACTCTGGTGTCTGCATAGGAGCAAGAGACATTAGTAGGAAATACAGATTTGTCTGATCATGTACAAAGCACTTCAATACCTTTTGAGTTGGGATGTCAAGGTTTGTATTAATTATTAATATTTTGGTATTCTTGAGATCCTAGTACTTCACAGAATAAATTGACAGAAATCCACCCATCATCAGCATGTAAAAAGATTTCCTTTCGTTTTCCCTTGCAGTAATTGAACTGAGCAGATTCCTTCTCTAATTCTTCTGATTTTATTTTGCTGGAAATTACCCACCTTCTTTTAAAAGTATTAACATTGATTGAACAGCAAAAACTTGTAAAAAGAATTAAAAATCAAAGTTTCATATTTTAATACATACTTTTAAAGCATGTAAAGTGTTTAAAAGTGTTTAAAAAGTAAGATAATTTCCCTGAATTCCTTGAGAAGCATTTCTAGACTGTGAAAGAGCCCATACTTAATGGGTTAAGTACTTGAAAACTGAAGGAAGTGCTCCAAACATTGCAGAAAGTCCGAGGTTTTAAAGAGAGAGACAAGTATTTGAAATGCTGCTTTCAAGTCAGGTCAGGGTTTTCCAGTTCAGAGATATTTCTTGTTGTCAGTAAACTAAAAATGGAAAGAAAAATCCAAACCCTGGAAAGGAAGGGAAGTCAGAGAACCTGAGTAAGTGATGATTTATCTGATAACAGAAATCCTACTACCCTAATCATTCATGGTTTATTTCTTTGGCATGCAACAGTTAAGAAAAATCCACTGAGCACCAGTAATTCCACTATTGCGAAAGCCAAATCCTTCATTTAAACTTTTGAGACAATTTTTCCATTTACTTCCCTGCCACTCAAGCAAAGAGCAGAAATCATAAGCTCACTCATACCAGTTCACCTCATCAATTAGAAAACAGACAGGAGTTGCTTCCAGATGAAAAGGGGATGCAGCAGAGGAAAAATATGCTGGAAAATCAAAATTGATTGCCTCTAATAAGTTCTGGATAGTGTTCCAAGCTTGGGTTGGCCACATTGAGACATCCCTAAACTTTGTGAAAGTTGAGATTTGGAGCTGTCTGCTAGAACAGAATCATCAGAGAATATTGCACTTAATTAAAGAAATTGATGTAGAGAACAGAGCCAGCAGTTTGCCTTATTTAAAATAATTAAATCATAAATTAATACACTTTAACACAAATTTGAAAACCTAAAGCCCAGCCCCAAATTTCAAGTTCATCCCTGCTGCCAGCACTGCCATTTGATAGTGCACCACTCTTACAAGTAGCAAGATTATGGTTGATGAGTCCTTCATGTTGACACATGGAAGTTAAATGCACAACAGTGTTTGCTCCGTGGTGTGGGGGGTTTTTTATTTGTTTTAACACCACCTTTGGCATCTGTAAAGTTACACAGTATTAAAATAAGAACTTAATGGACAGAGTGAAAATCTGTAGTTTCCAAGCTCTCTGATGGGAAAGTTGTTCACATTTGATAAATAAACTCCGAAAGTAAGGTAATTGGAGAAAATTGTAGTGTAATCCTCAATCAAAACACATATGTCTTATGCAGCAGAGAAAACAGTGTTGGTCTGATATGTTTCTTTAAAAGGAGAAAATTTTTCCCTACTTGTAGCAGGCTTGCAAAGCTTTGACAGTTTGTCAAGCCGTATTTCCTGTTTGGAGTTGAAATAGGTGAAGCTGTATCCTCCCACTGGAAAGGAATTGTTTATGGGCAGGTGGAGGATGTGGGGTAGACTTCTCATGATGGTTCGAGACCCACATCTATGGGGGCAGCACATGTTGCTGCTGGAACTGTCTTTGCAGGGGACTCAGTGTTGGAGAAGGGCATGTGAGCTGTCCTTCTGTTCTTTGCTTCCACTGTGGATGAGCAGAAGGTGAGGCTAGGGATGATGAGAATGAAAGGAATCTCTTTCTACAAAGAAACCCGAAGTTTCTTAGTTCCAAAGGGCAGTGTATCTCTGCCTTAATGTGGAACCATAGATCTGAAGCACGTGTTTCACATCCCTCCTGGCAGGATGTGAAACAAAAACTAGAAGGCACAATTGTGCCACAATATGATGCAGGATTTCTTACTTTTTGTTATCTCTTACTTTCATTACTTCCGGGAAAAGAAGGGCCAGAAGCCCATTAGCTCAGCCACTTGAATTTTTGTTCAACCTTTATCCTGAAATTTAAGAGACAGATTTAAAACAACATTATTGGGAACTATTCCCATAAGTCATCTAGTTTAGGGGAAACCACTTTCATGTGGGTGCAAAGTGAGTTAGAAAAGTGGCCACTCGCACAAGCCACCAGTGGATCATTGTAAACCTGGGAGGATCTACTGACTAAGTTTGGTCTAGGACCCTTTCCACATTTTCAGTAATGGTTTGGATAATGAAGTGGATACTGAAATTACTAAATTTGCAGGTGACACCAAGCTGGGGGCGTCTGCAGGCAGGTTGTTGAATGGGACTAGATTTCAAAATTGTCTTGATGAACAGGAGAAAGAGCCTGGAGCAGAAGAGTGCATTTGGTGAGGCCAAATGTCAAGCTCTGAGCATGGGTGGAAATGAATACTCTGACAAACACAACCCAGGAAACACCTGTTTTACGAGAAGGGATTGAAGAGGGCTTTAGCAAGTTAGTAAGTGAACACAAACCTGCTTTTGGGGAAAAAGCAACCATGTCCAAGGCAGGGAAGATGGTGCGCCTACTGAGATGAGGAAGGACAGTCATAATCTCCGTTGTGAAGCACTGGTGAGACTTTTTCTGTGGTGGTGTGCTGGCTTTCGCGTGTGATAAGGAGAAAAATGAGCCCAAGTTGGAGAGGTTGCAAAGGGAGCAAGAAGTTCTTGGAGATTTTCCAAATATGGCATTTTGAGGACAGACTGAACTTGCTAGGGTTGTGTAGAGTAAAAAAAGGCTAAGGGAGCGTGATTACAGGCATCAAATCTATAAAGGGTGGTTGCACAAAGAAAGGGAATAATTTTCCCTCTGTGTCCCCTTGACGCAGAATTAAAAATAGTGGGACTAAACTAAAGAAAATAAGCTTGTTAGATGATGGGGAGCATATCCTGACAGTATGGATTTTATGGACTCAGGAGGTTGAGGAATTGCAGGATCCAAGAAGTTTTGCTAAATGTCTGGATAAAGACGATCCCTCTTCAGAATATTCCATTGACAGGATGACTGTTATAAGGCCCTAAATTAGAAGTTAAATAGTGAAAAACTGTATTCCTAGAGCATTTGTTTCAGGAAAATACTAGTGAAGAAAGTTTTCCAAAGAAATAACCCCATTATCAGCCCTCTTAGAGGGACCATTTATATCTGTGTACATCCCCAGCTCAAAGCGCTTTCAGGGGCACTTTGGATACCTCTCCTGGCTCTTTGCAGGAATCTAGCATTGAAAACCAACTTAGAACTAGAAAAAAAGAAAACAAACCAAAATAGAATGTTTCAACAAGCCAGTGTTGTTCATATACTCTGTAGTGAAAATTAAATGTAAAATCATGTCTTTTGAAAACCAAGAAATGACACAATGGAAGAACAGAGTGTAAATAGAGGGTAAAGTGTAAACCAGCAGTGCAGTGCTAAATGAAAGACTTCCCTTCCTTCAAGGGTGTTCCCTTCTAGGGTGAGATATACTGCTTTACCTTGAGATTCTGTTTTATTTCATGACATTTCATCTTTAATTTTTGTTATAGCTTTATTTCACTGCATGCAGTATGGATTCATCTTGTGCTTTCCAAACGTGCTGAGCAGAGAAAAATCGGTGGCATTAATTGAGAGAACTTGATCATATAATAAATGGTTGTGAGATATATACATGCATAACGGGAGAGGCTGGGATTTCCCATGCAGCCTAACTTTTGGCATTTTAGGCCTACAAGTGCCAGTGTTGCGAAAATAATATCAAGTGGTCTGATATCAAGATCAGTGGGGCCCTACAACAATCAAGGACAGCTCATTCACTGCCTGATCTGTGAGCTCTTGGTTGCAGAGGCAGGCTTGGAGTCTGTTGCTCACAGAAATCTCCATCAGCACTTTGGTATTTCTTTCTGAAGAGATCTCTTTTGCAGGGGTCAGAACTGCCAACCTGTCAGGTGTTTCCCAGAGCTGTCAGTCTCTCTGGGGTGCAGCAGCCTGCGGTGTATAAAGCCACAGCACTGGCATATCACTTACCTAGTTCTGCTAGACTTACCCTCTCCGTGAAGTATGCAAACTGTCTCTGTCTTGTGCAGCATTTGCATTATCTAAAGCTCACTATGTATGCTATGGTCCTTTCGCCTTTGCAAATGCTGTTTAAATATAGCATCCATAAATAAATGTTAAATAATTCATGAACATAATTTTGTAAATTCTGCTAGGCCACACCTCTCTAGGGGCATATTTATGAACATGCGTCAGCCTAGAATCAATGCGTCTGCCAAGCGTCCTACCTCTGAGGCAGAATTCCCACATCTAGCCCAAAATGCTGCAAACGACTCTGATTCCACTTCACTAGTCATCCATCATACTGTCACTTTAATTCAGATGCTGCTACTTGTTTTAATAACATACATCTTACACAAAGAATATTGCTAACACAAGATTCTTGAGGTAGATTTTTACAACCTCATAAAATGGTATTAACCCTTTGATCCCTGATATTCTTTTCATACAGCTTTTTTTTATGCTTATCAATAACCTGTGTTCGTGGGGTCTATTCATGCTGGAGAATCCGACATCAATCACTGCAGTAAAAATATTATTCCTCCAGCATTACCCTAAAGAATTATGGAAAGAATAAAAGTGTTATTGCAGGAATTATTTAGCAAACAATAGATGGATAAAATGTATTATGGTAAGTGTTAAATTATATCACCACATTACAGAAAACTACCTGAGATAGCACAGAAGGTAGTTCAGTGCTTTTTCTAAGTAGTTCAAAGAGAACAATAGCAGAATCCCACAAAAGATTTTACTATGAAACCCTGGAATGACAAGGCAAATGATATATTATCACATAAAATGATAGTTTACAGGGGAAAAAGAAAATTCTTCTTGCCCATTTCTGAGTTGCACCTGGCGATATTTTGGGAGTGAGAGGAGGCAAATAACAGGAATTTACACTTAGCTGGTTAGCACTCAAGTATTTAAGGGACTTACTTGTTAGGTTTTTGCATGTGTTTGTAGAAATACCTTCCTTCTGTTGTAACAGAGCTATATGGAATATGTAATTTAAAAAAAATATTTTGCTTCTATTCCAAATAAAGAACACTCCAAGTTATTTCTTTTTTCCTTCTCCCTGCTGCTTGAGGTCAGCACCAGGAATTAGAAAAGGTTTTACTGAAATGCTTGATTAACCCAATTACTAAAATCATGCCAATATTTTTGGTAAAATTAAGGATACCTAAACAAGGTTGGGTTCCATGATTTCACGAAGTAGACTCTTATCAGTTAATGCGGATTTAGAGAGGGGAAAAAAAAGCATAATGTTGCACTGGGCTCATGGGATTCATTTGATCAACATGATTAAATTATTTCCTTACTCAGCTAGAAGGAAATTACTAGTAACCAGACATTATGTGTCTGTTAATTATGTGCAGTAAGGTTCTCTGCTATCACACCAGCTCTTGCATTCATGTTCTCTGTGTCTTAAAGACATTTTCATTTTTAAAATCTAAATATTGAAAAGGAACAGCTATAATTTTTTTCCCTTATTTAATAAATATCTAACATGCTAAAAAGCACTTGTAAGAAGCAGCTGTCCTTTGGGTAATCACAGGCAAGTTTGTGGAGCTGACATGCCAGCATTTCACATATTTTTGCTTGCCCCCACCAGGATTTTTTTTTTGCAATCGTTCATTTTTATAAATTGGATCATTTATTATTGTAAGGAATGAGAAGGACAGTTTGCCAGAGATCTGTAATTTTGCTTGAAATAGTTAATCTCCCTGATGCAAGGTCTGCTCACCTATATGTTGTCTTTGTGCCAGATCTACATTCTGCTCTGATGCTGCCCAATCTAGGATTTCAAAAGGATTTTTTATAAAGGAAGAAACATATGGCACAAGAGGGGCCTTATTCTTTTTCTAATGAAATGATGGGCTTCTGTTTCATATTAAAGTGTTAATAGGTCTGAAATTAGGTCTCAAAAAAGAGAATAGTGCTTTTAAAATTCTTAATATGATTCATTATCTGCAGTCAAAACCAGATGACATTTATTTTTATCCCAAAAATAAAAAAAGCCAAGCCATAAGAAAAAAAAAAAAAATCCTGGATTCGGGCTCTGATTTATCGAATGGAAAGCTCTTTAGAATCAGAGCCTGGGCTGGAGGTTTTGTTTGAGTTTGAGAACCTTCATATGTTTTTGAAATCTAAACAAATATTTCAAAGAAGGTGGTGTCACATTTGAAGTAAGTGATCCTATTAGGCACTGGGATACGGCTGCTTTGTTGAAGGACTGGGCAGCATTTTATGTATGATAGTGCAGTGTACTGCTAATACACCGAGACATCACTTTCATCTGAAATGCCGAAAGGACTGAACTTCTCTCATGCACTTTGGCTTTCAGTGTTAATAATGAATGAATAAAGTTCAGAGGATAGAAGCTAAATGGATATTGTACTTTAAAAAAATGAATTTTAACTAACAGCATGCCAAGCTATTCAGAAACGAGCAAAAGACAGTAAATGGACATATTTATTATGAGTGGTTGGGAAGGCTGTACGAAGGCATTTGTATGAGTTGTGCTGGCATAAAACAATAGGAATTTCAATACAATTGAAAATGTGTATTAATTAGAAATAATGAAGGTTTAATGACATTTTCTTGGTTATGGGGATTTTGGGTGCAACCTATTTTGTAAAAGTTAGCTTCCATAGGATAGCCATCTCTTCCATACCATGCTATTCGCGATCACTGTTTTTCTCTCTGTCTGCCAGAAAAGTAACTGGGAATCTAATGGATTTTGTAGATCTTGGGCATTGCCGGTAGGCAGCCTGGAAAGCACCTTCTAGGTGCCTTCAGACTTTGTCTATCTGATTATTACAAACCACCAAGCTGCAGTGGCAGTGGTCTCTCTTGAACAAGAAATCTTGTTGGTGGTCCAGATCCTCATTAGCAGTCAGTCAGCTTCATTATTAAGATGTCAGCTCACATCTAGAGCAGGTCCAGCTCGGAACAGTCATCAGCACTTGTAGCATGTGGCAAATAAGAGCAAAGAACAAAAACAACCTGAGGTTTCATGTAAACTATACCAATGGCTTCTCTTCCATAATCTGCCTCCCAATTCTAGGAGCTGGAACTGCTTACCAGGCACTTAGAGATGCTCTCAAACCTGAGTGGAAATAGTTGTATATAAGTAGGACTTGTGCTCAGTTGTGTCAAAGTCACAAAACAACTATCCTCAGCACTTTCTGAGGGATGCAAAAAGAATTATATAGCAAAGAGCTAATCCCAAAATGATGTGCGTGTATGTGGAGAGGTATGTCTGACATTCACATTAATACCAAACGAGTTCATCATGATTAATGTTATTACATTAAATATCGAAGGAATTAATAATGATTAGACCATTATTTTAAAGGGTTACCAGCATGACACCAGCTCATTTTTTAACAGCTGTAGACAGTTGGGTTTGGACTTTTTTCTCCCTGTGCATTTTCAGTCTTCACCTCCTTTGACCAAATATACTCACTTGGAATTTCATCTTACTGAATTTATGATTTTATGGCTGTGTTTCCTGTCAGGACTAAATCCAAGTCCTGATGAAGTCATTAGAAGATTTGCTATTCACTTCATTGCTGCAAAAAAGGCTGAGGCCTGATCCTGATTTCCATGGACTGACAAGTACTATTTCCATTGGTTTCATTGGAGTTTTAGCTAAGTGAATATTAGTTTGGAATCTTTTAAATCAGTTTTTTAGAGGATCTTTGCTTGAAGGACAGTTCTTTATGTGCATTCTTCTTCCTTTTCCAAAAAAAATTGTCTTCACAGAGGTCAGTAAGAAAGTCCAAATTACATGTGTAGTATTATTATTAAATTATTGTAGTAAAAAATACTACTATTAAATATGTAGTATTATTATTAAATAAAGCTGCCTTAACTAAGGGAAAAAAAAATAACGTCAGATGCAGACTTTGCAAATAGGAAAAATGCCTGAAACAGATGATTAAGAGCTATGTGTTTTACAGGAATTGCTGCCAACACTTGGGTAATCCACTATTTCTTGATGCACAAATAGTATTATATTCCACACTTTTATTAAAACTAAAGAAGCCAAAAGATCTCATAAGTTATCTACTCAATAGAAACTACTAAAACCTGCTAAATCTGTTTTGAAGTCCTAATGTCATACACAGTATTTAAAAGTGGTGCATATCAAAGTATCATTTATAAAGGGGAGAAAGCAAATATTTTTCCATTTCTAATTTGAAATTCTTATATAAAAGGATAAATCTTGTAATATTTATCTGCTTTTCTTTACTTTTTGCCTGTGCTGATTTTTTACAGGCTTTGGCTACGATTAAATTGCTTCTTGATCAGCTGCTGCTGATTAGTCATTTCAACCCTTCCACAGATATTAGAAGTTGCAGTTTGGTTGTCATTTTTTCCCAGCTTTAATTGTTAATTTTTCTGTGGTTGCTTTATAAAATGGTAGCTTAGGGTTTTCACTTGGTCTTTTGTTCTGCAGTACAAGAAATTAAAGAAAAGAGGATTAAACGGGTTGCAATATGTTATAATATTGCTTTTCCTATAGGTTTTCCTGCTCTGTCCAAGTCATACCAGCATCTTCAGCTAAATACATCTGTGTATATCTTTATATTAGGAAATTAAACACATCAGGGACCATTCTGTGGCAGTAAGGCTCTTGGGCACAATGCTGCTAGCTTGCATATTATTATAAACTTTTACCTTCAAAAATAAGATGGTTACACGGAGGCTGCCTGTTGGGAATGGTCCTTGATCCGTGAAAATACCCAATCCTTGCCAACAATTTGGCCAAGGGAATAGTGGGTAGGTTGGGTCAAAACATGCAAGGAATGCGATCGATGGTCAAGCAGCAGAAGTGGTGGAGGTGCTTTTTGTAAAGCACACAAGTCCCTTGTATCACTCTTGCTGCCAAATGCTGGTTCAGAGATGAATTTTCCTACTTCCAGTATTTGGGTCCATGTTCACTGTGTCCATTTTGTACCCTCATGCACTGATTCTTCAGATGAGTGATACTTTTCTCATTCAGTTGATGTCAGTGGATAATGGTAACACTCTCTGTCTCTAAAAATCTTTTTGTAGAAGTCTGAACGTAAAGTTTGGGGTCAAAGTCCCCTGTTTATAAACCTCTGTTTAAATCTACGCTTATACCTCATGGAAAGCATCATGATTAAAGTGTACATTTTAGTGCACAAATGTCAAGTAGGCTGATTTTCTGTATCAGATCAATATATTCTACCTGAAAAATCCGAGCCCAATTGTATTTAGCCAGGTCTATGTATTGCATATTAAATACTCACTGAACTGTGCATTATTATCAAATATAAAGACAATAAAATAATATACAATGGGGTCTTTTGTGTGGAGTAATCTGCCTGCTGGAGAGACATAGACAGTCTTGTCAGTAGTGAAATAGACAGATATCACTGTTTTTGCTGTTCCTCAGTTATGTGTGAATTTCTCTGTTCTAAATATATCTGCAAAATGTCTGTAGAAAATACAAGAGTGTGCTTTCAGGTTTAGGTGGTGTGCAAGTGGTGAGCTGACTGAAGAAAAGTTCAGCTTTGTGAATGTGCTTTGAAAAGTGCATTGAGTTCCACTGGTACGTTGTACAAAGACAAGGTATCAACTCTACTAGGAGTATTTTGAATTATTACAATGTAAAATCAAACTCCTATGTGCATGCTTTAGTTCTGGTTGGTCATTTTGTTTTGCTGGAGGAATGCCTACAAGTTCCTGAGAGATTTCTGCTCCTTGCAGCAGTAGGCTCAGTGCAGGGAGGATACCTCGGAAATATATCCTGCCTGACTGCCATCTGGACTGTGGCATAAGGAACTATTTTGGAGAAGGCTGAGTGTGGAAAACCTTCCAACATGGTGAGAGAAAAGGGTGAGGCCAGGGTGGTGTCTCAGGACTTTGCTTCAGGCTGGTGCCAAGTGTTGGTTGTCTGGACACTTCTAAAGACCGTGGAGGACATCAGTGTGAGCTGTGTCACTGGCTCCAGGGGAGGCAGACATTCTGTGGCCCCAGCACTTGTCAAAGCTTATGTGATAGAGGAAGGTTTAAATGTGTGACAGCGGCACCAAAACACTTTGTGTCATTTGCTTGACAGGAGACACAGGTGACAGCAGCCTCGGCTGGTGCCACGCGTGTGTTGGCAGAGCACCCGTGGGGCTGGGACCTCTGTCTCCCCACACTAATGTGGCAGATGGTGGTGACAGGCTCACCTGCCCCCATGCCTTCCCTGCAGTGGGTCAGCAAGACTTATAGCAGTCTAAACTGGGAGAGTGTTACCTACTTAAACTGTTTTTCTGACTTAATAAGAATTTTTCATCTATAGCAAGCCAGTTTAAAATATTGTCTATACACAAACAGTCATTCTGAATAATAGGCCTGCACACAGTAAATGTCAGCTCTTTAAATCACAGAGGACTTCGGAAGCAGAGTAGAGAATGCTTCATAACAGTTTAAACTTCAGCCTCCCATTTATTATGTATGTGTTTATAAATCTCTGAGGGGCACTCTTTTCCCTTCTGGGAAGCCCAAAGGAGCAGAGTTGTTTGTCAGCCCGGCTGGGTGGTGCGTGGTGCTGTGGTTGCTCCTTTGAATTCTGACCCCATTTGGTTTCAAGGTTGGTATCCAAGGTTGTGCCTGAGGGAATTTTATTTTCTTTTCTCCTAATAGCAGCATATAGGACCTTTTATTTCTAGGAAGATAGTACCAGCAGAACAAAAAGTGGCGAGGGGTCAGCAGAGCACTGTTGTGCTGTGTTTTTCTTTTTAAGCTGAGCATGAGTGATCACCACTTTTAGAAAAGGGCTCTCCGTTTGCCACAGAGGAAGGGTGTAAAGGTATCTTGCTCAGCCATGGCGTTGAAAAATTTCTCAAGCATTCCCATCTATCTTGGTTAGTATGAATACTTTAGCATTAAATGGAGAAAAGGAGAATCCATCAATAGTTGATAACTGACCTTAAGATAGAAATTCAAAGTTCACTACAATTAAACCCAAGTGTCAGCAGAACCCACAAGGGAGGCTATCAATATATTTGACTATACCTACGCAGAGATGGCAGATTTAAATTCTATAAGGGAAACGACGGTGCATTATTCCTAATAAAAACATATCCTTGTACTGTCTTATATCACAGACAAAACACAGAAGTTCTGTGTTATGAATGATAGTAGGAGAAAACATACTGAAGAGCAAATGTGATTCTGGATGGAATTTCATCACATGACTCTATTGTAAACCAGATGTTTGTCAGATTCGGTGGGAGAATGTATCCATCTTGAAATTTTTAATAAGGTTACATAAAGGATTAAAAGAAAACATTTACAATACATAGGATTTAAAGATAATTATATTTCTCTTAAATTGGTTATTTGCTTGGTAGATCATTAAAAATATTTACATAATCTATCTATGGTGCAGTGCACCTCATGGATGGCTTCTTTCATTATGGTGTTTGATGTACATCCACAGCATCAGAAAAACAAAACATAAAGAGACTGTTCCACAGACATAAACAATACATGTGATATAAAAAATATGCTCTATTATTGGAAAAAAAAAAAAAAGGAATCTGCAGCCAAATCTAGCAGTTGTGGGGTAAGATTCTGATGCCTGGAAGAGAGAATTACACTTCTCTATGAAAAGCAGTGATGCCCTCAATGCAAGGGAAGCTGACTCCGGGTAGAATGTAGATAGGTTGTTACTCTTGCTGCTGCAGCTGTTTTTTCCTTCAGTGTCTTCCCCCTTCTGAGGAAGAAAAAGTGAGAATAAAGCCTGAAAAAGGGACAGAGAAATGGGAGAAAGGGAATCTTGGTTTTGTAGCTGAAACTTCATAAGAGATTACTTTGCATTTGTGAATTTGTTCATGCCAGCTTCCTTTTAATACCTGTGGTCATTTTTGTGGGGCTACATTCAAGGCCGCTAACTCTAAAGATTATTATCTCTATTACTCTTTTTATTGGCAGACAATTTACAAGGAAACTTCATGGCAGAATGTATCAAGTGTACACAGAGATGTACACATCGATGCTGCATCAGCATAACATTACACTGGACTCAAAAAAACGCTGAACAAACCTATGTGATGAATCTGAGGTTTTTACATGAAGTCATATTTAAAAGAATAGGAAGATTAATTAATTCATCATACTCCTTGTTTTATTTTGGGAAATATTCTTTCACTAAGTGGATTTCTGATTCATGGGGAACAAGGACAAAGTAAATTAAACTAGTAAAACAGGAGAATAACTTTTCCTTTGACATTCTCTCTTGTGTAGCTACAGGATGTGTAAGTCCACTTGGACTTCAGCTGTGGTGTTTTAATACACCAACAGGCTTATTGGGAATCGTAGCTAATATCTGTAGCACTTTGATCATTCCTGGTACCAACAAGGTCTGATGGATACAGAAACTCCACAAAGTCAGAGGACAGTATTAATGTTGAAATATAACGTACTAAGCCCAGGAAGTTGGTTGCTCAATGTGGTGCTAATTCAACCACATTATGGATCATTTATAACCCAGATGGATTATTACAAATGAAAGATATTGCTGATGATTGCTATAGCCAAGTTAATGATGTGATAGAAGTGTTGACACTCGCTAGCTGTATTGTGCTGCTGTAGCCTGCTGTCACACTGCTCTTCTGGCTGCCTCTTTCACCTCCCCAAGCCCTTGTGCATGGCATAGCCTGGGAGGGTTCAGTATTGCCAGCTCAAAGAGCAAGGAGATGGTAATTTTTCTTGCAGAGTAGTTCAGCGTGCAAGAGGGATTTCTAATTCAGAGCCCTTAACTCTGATTTTTAATAGAAAAAAACCTAGGTACCACAAACTTCTCAATGGAAGATAGCAAAACTTGTCTTTCAGTACTCTGAGTCATGGGACATGTTTTTTCTCATTTTTTGCTTGAGACAGGATAGATTTGGGACTATGATTCATGTATAACTGGGAGAGAGATAAAAAATAAGGTTACTGGAAAATTTTGAAAGTCCTGAAGACTTGTTCCAGAAATTTTCTGCAGCTGCCTCCGTGATACTGACTGGATATTCCCCATTAGTGTATGAGATCCCACAAATGTTTTGTGAGTATACTTTTAGTATTTTTCCAGCAAACCTACTACATTCAGCAACTTAGTAAGATGGGCCCAGTAATCAATGTCTAGGCTTACATTTAAGCTTGATAACATCAAAATGGCTCTGTTGAGATACAAAAATATATCTCAAAAGCTCAGAGCAGGACAATTGCTAAGAGGTATTTCTTGTGTTGAGTAATGTAATTTTACAGCCTTGAGATTGTCTTGGAGAATGTTACCAAGTTTAAAATGTCAGCCAAGATCAAAGCATAGTGCAAAATGTATTGCTGGAGAAGAGAATCAGAGGTGGGGGGTAGGAGACCCCTCCTAGGAGACTGTCCAAATCCTGTGCCCACTTATCCCTCACTCTGCCTCTTGACCATGTTGGCTAATCTCATTTTAGAGACATAGCACAGGAAAAGATAAAACATGAAATAGCTGTATCTGACTTACTTTGAATGTCTGTCAAGTTTCATGTCTTTTAAGTCCTCAACAGATTTATTTCACTTGTATCAGTCACTCTGTGACAGGTCTACATAAATCAGAAAGCAGTCTGGGAGAAGGTCCTTCAGTTGCCAGCTTGCCTGTATCACAGATTCCCAGAAAGTACATAGTTATACATGTATATGCAGAAGAGATTTGAGATTCAGTATAATCATCAAGGAGTGTCGCTTTCCTCATAGCTAAATACCCAGAAGAGCTGGATGGAAAGGTTAGACGTATCTGTCAGGTTTTTTGGGTACAACAAAGGATCTTGTCCATTCAGGCTAAATAAGGTGTAACGTCAGCTGCATGGGTCAAATACTCCAAGTTCATTTACCAATTCACTGGGCAAATGTCACAAGTTCCAGACAGACTTAGTATAGAGCGATGCAATCTATCAATACTTAAGCATATTGGAGCGGGAGCATCGTGGCTGGGAGTGTTATTTATTCAGTGAAGCACATGCTAAATTGAACAGCATGCTTTGGATAGAGAGAGTGGGGGTCTACTACTCATCTTTCCAATGAGCTTTTTTATTTCCATGTAGAGAGATTTTATACTCAAAAGAACTGTAACAAAAGCTGTTTAGACTCACTTGCCATCCAAGTGTATAATTTCTCCCTGTTAGACTGCGAAGTCTTAAGGAAAACAAGTTTTTGCTAATAATTTTCAGTTCAGATTGGACCTGTGTGGGCTTATAAGGTCATTCGCTTGACTGAGCAACCACGGACGTTACACAGTGGGAAGTGGGCAGGGCTAGTGCTTGACAGCTGTTCTTGGGAGTGATGGCCATATGTATCCCTTGCCACAGGACTGGTTTTCTGATTGAGATCATTCATTTGTGGAAACACTTGCCTGCACTCTGAGGGATGGTGCTGTAAATTCAAAATAACATGGAGATGCATTTGGTTTACACGGGCGTGAGTGGGCTCTGCTGGTGTCTGCCTGACAGCTCCAGCTGGCACAGGGTCAGATGTCCCTCTAAACCTTTCCCTTCCACCAAGGGGTTATCATTATCAGGAAAAGGTGCAGAACAGTGTCTTCTCTAATCAACAAGATTGCATTTATATGCTCCCAATAAAGCCTTTGCATTGACTTAGTGGTATTAGTGAGCAAAGCCTGTGGTCAGGTAATAGGCTGGGACCTGTGTATGCTTATAGGAAAGGTATTTTCTGTGTCTTGCAACTGTCTCCCTCTGTCTTTCTCCCTTGGTCTGACTCACTGACTTGTCTTGTAAGCTTTGTTATCACTGAGAGTGCCTTTTATTGTGCCTAGATACAGTGCCTATCAGAATGATCTTGTTTGATATCTTCATTTCACAGAAGAAAATAACCAAGCACGTAACAACCCTTAAAAGCCTTTGCTAAGGTTGCAAAGTGAGGTAATGTGAGATTCGTGATTGCCTGCACACATTGAATTCAGCCTTCTTGTGCATATGTGTCAAGATACAATCTTTAGTGATGTGTTCACTCATTATTTCTTCCACAGGCCACTTCCCTAAGCTGTAAGCCTGTTCTTCTAACTCACTTGCTCCCTGTACTTTTCTAGGTTTTTAAACTAGCATCCTGAAAGCACTGAAATGCTGTGGTGACAACATTCGTATGAGCTATCAGTATCCTTGGGAAGCTCAGGATGCATAGCATTCAGAAGTATTTGGTGTTTATTTTTAGAGGGCTAAAATCAGAAAAGTCAGATCTTACTTAGAGCTATCTGTGCAGAGTGTACTCAATCTGTGAAGCAAATAGGTTCTCATCAGGTAGTGCTCCCAGCACCAGGATAAGGCTTCATGCTCTGCAGAGCTGAGGCAATCTCAGCAAGTGTCCAGGACAGGTTCTTACCTACCCTCTCTTCTGCCTTGTGTGTTGTGCCAAAATACATGGCTCATTAACCTTTAGGGACAGAGCCATCACTGAACTTACATGATACTGAGGTGCTTTCACGTGAGACTGTCAATATGGGTATGTTCTGAGTTAGTTCTCTCCTGTAGCTGCAAAGTGTCATGGCTGATGTGAGAGAGGAGAGTTCACCTGCACTTACAGGTAATTATCACGTTGCTGACATAATGGAAATGCAAGCAGTCTGCTCTGTCTGCGGCTTAGCAGATATCAAGGATGCTGTCTTTAAGCAGTTCCCTTTCTTCTTCCACTATCCTTTCTCATTTACATGTTTTTAAAGTTTTCTTGATGAATGCTCCTTGATATCTCAGAGGTTCAGAGTGACTATCTGGACAACTCATGTCCCATCAGCTTTATCTGTCCATGACTTTTGGGTCTTACACAGCTTTTTGCCTGATTGCCCTGTAATAACAGGCCAGAGAATCTTTTGAAAGGGAGAAGATGTAGTATTGCTAACATCTAATCCTTGTATGCAGCTGGAATTTTTCCTGTTCTTGAATTCTTGCCCAGAATCCACTTTAACACATGGAAACAGTGAGTAGCTTCATAATTGGCTATCCAACAGTATAGTTAACACCAGCTTGTTAAATAGAGGCATGGATTCAAGCTTGCACGTCTGTAGGGCTTCATTAAGCCTTTATTTCCATTAACACTTCAGTCCACAGAATCTGTAAATTCATAATTTTAACCCCCACTTTTTTAACTTACCAGTGAGTGATACACTAAATCCAGCCTGATTTGGCCTACGCTTGCAAAGGAGCCAAACTGCTATGGAAATAAATAAAACTGTTCTTCATGAAGTAACCATCGGACATGCTGTGGTTGTTTTTTGTAAAGCTGTTGTCTTTCATCAACTGATTTTTCAATGAGGTTTTGAAAAGCCATTCCTAATTGTGTAAATATCAGAATACAATTGGCTTTCCAATATCACAGCTTATCAGAAGGAGAAAAAGGGAAGGGGGGGAAACCCTAGATATTTCAAAGACAATAAGTGCATTTGATGTAATGGTCTCTGATTTTTGTCTTTTGTTGTTTAACCCAGGACTGAAGAAACAGATGGTAAGATTTTCTAGGAAGCTTAAAACAGAAGCCAAGCTAATACAAAACTGTTCAGCTATCAGACAGGGTAAATCCATTCTGTCGCTTTCTTTTTTTTTTTTCCAAATCACAACCCATCAAAAGAAGGGTTTAGCTTCATAAAAAGATATTTACCAGGAAGCTTTTTGCAAAGAAGAAGGGCATGCTTTGTTAAACCAGATGCATTTTATTTTTCCTGGAACCAAGATTTATGAAAGCAGTATGCTCATATTTCTCCATATACAGTAATTGGAACTCATTATGCTAATTGTATTTCCATTATCACTAATTAACAATCATAGTGACCTGGCCCACAGTCTAATTTGTCTTTAATCTGTTTTTGTATAGGGAGTTTTACCCTGTAATTTCAAGGTGATAATTCTATTCAGCACAACTTTATTGAATAGTGAAATGTAATACTTGTAATATTTAGGGCTGTTCCCATTCAGATAGTTCAAAGGGAACAGGAAGTGAATTTATACCTGTCCATGCTGCTGTGTTACTGGATCTGCCTCCCTCTCGCACTCTGTTTAACCTACCTGTGTCTAACTTAACCTGTAGCCAGCTTATCTAGAGTAACTGGAGGTTGGTCAACACTTGCTGATGAGATTTGTGAGCTGTGAAGGAATGTGTGTGTGTTTACTCGTGGATAAATCTATGGGAATTTGCCATTTTTCACTTTGTGACACTTCACCTGCAGTAAAACAGGATTTTCCTTAAATGGTGTTTCTGATGTAGTATAAAACACTTCCTATGTCCTGAGGGAGGAGAAAACCCTTTGAGCTCAGCATGAAAAGTGTTGTGGTCTTTTTTTTTTTCCTTTTTACCTAAACAACAGCTAAAGGGTTGTTTGCTTTTTCTCTAGGGTTTCCCAGCATTCAGACGTTTCAGGGGTTTTTTTCCACAGTTTCAGTGTGAGGGAAATGAGCAGTGCTGTGCCACTGAGGTTTTGCAAAACCTGCTGTACTGCTCATCCCTCTAGAGTCAGTGCCACAAAAACACTTTCAGGGACTTATTTCAGGCAACCTGACTGTCGTTTTCTGGTGCTGCTCACCTATTGCTCTTTTCCCTCTGCTGATTCAGTGGCTGTGCATTGCTGCTGATGTCATATTGTTCCTGTCTTACCCACTGATTGACTGATACCAATAATACTGTGCTGTGCAAGCCTCTCCCTTAAATCCTTGGCTTATTTCTTGGCTTCCTATCCACATAGGGTGCCACCTTTCAGGTGGGTACTAAATTTATCTGATAAGCTATGTTATTGTATACCCTTTGCACTGCCTCTGGTGTGCTTTGTCATTGAGGACTTCAGAAGCTGGGAGTGAGTCTACTCTGAGCCTGATCTTTCTGTCCCACGAACAGCCCAGATCTCTGAGGAAACAAAATTGTATAAATTGGTTTCAATGTAGGTTAAAAGCGTTACATTGTTTGTTGATTTGACTGTGGATGGGTATGAATACATATATAGTGATATAAATATATGCATACTTTTCTCAACCAGCTATTTTCAAAATTATTTTCTCTTGTTGCAGCTCTTTTCCCCCGTGCCTTTGTCTCCCTCTACATGCCACTTGCCTACTTTAGGACAAGGTGAATCACATCACTGTCAAAAATCTTCACATCTCCTTTTTTTCACACTGGAATGTGCAACCTTCCAAATCCACAAGTGAGCCCTGTTTCCACGTGACCCTTCCGTTCAGCTCCACCAGGGAATGACTAAAGCCCCCTGCCTCCCTGGGTCTGATCCCACTTCAGCTGCCTGGGCAGCACAACCTTTGCATAGTAAATGCTCCTCTTTCCCCAGCACATAAATCAAACTGTACTACCTAATCGACAAAATAATCTTAATCAATGCTTTCACCGTCTGGCTTTCCCTAGCAAATATAACTCCCTGTTGATGTTTCCCATCCTCCCTTCTGTTATACCAGATGGTGTATGTTCCAGTCTTTTTATTATCCTTCCCTGACCACGACACTTTGCTCAGTCCAGAGATCTTCATACTGCATCCCCTGAGTGTTCCCATCAGCAGCTCTGTCCTGCTCATTGCATCTTGATGTTTCAAGCATCTTGCACTAATGACCCTCTTCTTCCCCCTCCTTCACACTGATGTTTTTCACGGTATTCATTCCCATAGGTTGATCAGCTGATATCGGGTAGCACGTGTGCTTTAACCATCACATATCCTAAGTGACCTCTGCATAAATGTTGGCAGGATATAGACTGATTTTGTTCTTCTGTGTTACAGATTACTAAATTCTTCAGGATAGATTCAGAAGACAGTAACCTCTTCTTTCTTTTTTTTTTTCCTTATAGAAGAATACAGAAGTTGATCTGCTTCACATTATCTACAATTATGTTGTTTCTGGGTAGGATGACATAATAACATAAGCATCACTCGGAAGAACTGTACAGATTTGATTTATGGCTTTGTCTTTCTAAGGTGTTTACTCTGAGAAAGAAGCATCATGTTTGTGTTGGTATGGGAAAATGCAGGGCAAGAATTTTTTAGCCAGAGGCTCTACTGGAATATGGCACATTACAGAGAATGTGTTTTCTGTGGCATTCGGGGTAAACAGTGTAAGATAGGCCCAGTCTAGTGTTAATTTAGTTCATAGGTTCTTTCTGTGCAGGTACCCAAATCTTTGCTGTTCTTATCCTTCTGTATCAAAATAGAGGCATTTTATATTCTTTTTTGCTGTGACATGCTCTCCAAAAAATTTGGCCTTCTTTCCTGAAGTGCTATGGCAGAATAGCACTCTGTGAACCTAAGACGTGTATGTACTATACAGTTCACAGCCTCTTCAGAGCCTCTGCCACAGCAGCAAACCCCAACGCTGAGCAGCTCCATGTTCAACTAGGCCAGCCTTGTTTTGAACCATTTGGGTGGGGAAACCCAATCTGCCTGGACTTCCCGGCCCTCCAGGCTGCAGTTCCGCTCTCCAGGAGAACATGCTCACTTAATACAATTTGTAGCAAATGTAATAGATGTGCGGAGTTGAAAGAGAGGCTGAGTATCTAAATTGCAAAGACCACAAATCAGTTACTGAGTAGATAGATATGCTAAGTGAACGCCATTTTTCTGAAGTATCTGACACAACTGGAAATCACAATGCAGAGCGATTTTATCACAGAGGATTTTCAATTTGTTGTTTAGAAAGATGGGTCAGTAAGCATCCACTTTATCCCTAATGACTAAAGAATGTAAATAATCTTGTTGTAACCATTTTTCATGTACATTTTCTGTCTAGATGAGGTATATTGCCTTCTAGGTATTTTTTTCCCCTATCAAGGGTCATAAAGGATTTTTTTTTGGCCTCCTGTTAAAAGAGGCACTACAGACTAATAGCTCTTTCAGTCATCATAGAGGTTGATGCAGCTAACGTTTTAAGTGGTATTGTCTGCCAGTAATACTTAATCCTATTGTCAAAGACTGCACTGCACAGAGAATGTGTTTTCCTTGGAAAGGTAGCCTGCAGGGAAACGTAATGACTATTTAGCTCTCAAGCCAAAGGAAAGACTGTATTCTAGCATCAGAAGGGTTATACCGGCTACTTATTCCAAGAAGAGCCTGAACTTTTCCTTCTAATTTATTCTACTTCGTAACTATTCAATAAAAATATTTAACAACTCTGGTGATTTGTAGCACACTCTTTCACTTGCAAGTTGCTGTTTTTGGAAATACAGTTCCTTGCCTTTTTTGCCTCCACTGTTCTTTTGGCTGATGGTGAAAGAGGGCTTGAAACATTTGTTGCACTCTGATACAGGATTATATGTTCAGATAGGAAAAAAAGTGGTCTGTGTAACTCTGATGAGGTAGAACAATTACTAGGATTTTACAAATAGAAGGGACCTTTGTGAGCTAATGGCCTGTGTAACATCACTCAAGCCATTCCCTAAAGCTTCCTTGAAGTCCAACAGTTGTGACTTACTTTCAGACACCTTTTATGACTTTGTTGATGAGGCTTTGATTTATAAGTTTTCAGGGATGGAGCATCAATTGCAACCTTTAATCGGTTGTCTTCCCTGTAAAGAAAAAAAAGGAAGTGCTCCAGATTCTGGACCTTAATTTGTCTAATTTGAACTTCAAGCTATTGAATCTTGTTAAGCCTTTGTCAGCTAGATTGAAGAGTCATCAATTATCAATTTTCATTCCCTTTGATAATAGACACTTATAGACTAATAAATTATCCTTTAACCTTTTCTTCATTAAGCTAATAGATTGAGCACCAGGAGTCTCTCACTTCCAGGCATATTTTCCATTTTTTTGTTCATTTGTGTGGTTCTGAATTCTCTCTGATTTTTCAACATCCTTCCAAAGTATAAGCACCAAATGTATATGTACAATAGGTCCTCCACCATAATCAAGGATGGATTTGTACTGTTTTCCTCTATGCCTTCTTGCAATTCATATTTGTTTAGCAACAGATCACATTAACTATCAGTTTTTTTCTGGCAACATCTCCCTCAATGATTATTCTCAGTGACTTCTAAGTACCAGTTACAAGAACAGAATAATTTCTGTCAATTCAGTTTTGTTTCTGGCTATCTGACCTGACATTTGATCAGTTTGAAATGTGTATTGTGGGCTCAGCAAGGCAGAGAGATACCAAATAGTCCATCTCTGAATTGTATATTTGTTGTTTCTGAGAATCATACGACAAGGTGTTTGATCCCTGTTTCGTAGAACACCGGTCATCTTAGGACAGAATAGACAATGCATTTTATTTTGTTTATTTTAATGAACTTATTAACATTGAGGATTACATATTTTATCTACTCAGTGCAAGTATTGAGGAAAGGGATAAAAATAGAATTGGCATTTTGAGGAATCTAGAACTGCAATGTAGCCCCTCAAAGATACTGAAATAAAACTCTCCTGATAGCAGAATACTTCAAATACAGTCTGCATAAAATCCTTTATTTTCCTTGCATTAACCGTAAACTTTAGAAATCAAATATCTTATTATTTTACTTGAAAATTACCTGCAAATCTGTTGCAAAAATATTCAAACTAGATTGAAAAGAAATATTCAGGGCAGGAAGGAAAACACACTTTTTTCTCTGTGTCTTTATTTCTTTTGTGACAGAAAAGCTCCATTTTTTTTTTTTTTTTTTTTAATTAAGACTGTGGTCAAGATTTCATCAAGTAAAGTACTTAAGCACAGGAATTTTTGAGGTTACAGTGGAGAGTTTATAGTTTTTCATTGAATAGATGTCCTGGTTTTGTTGGGACAGATATTTCTTTTCCTCTAGTGCTGTGTTTTGGATTTAGGATAAGAATCTTGGTAACACCCGTATGTTTTAGTAGTTGCTGAGCAATGCTGACACTAAACGAGGCTTTTCCAGCTCGTGCTACTGCCTGGCTGGCAAGGAGACTGGGGTGCACAAGAAGCTTGGAGGGGGCACAGTGAGGACATCTGACCCAATATGGCCAAAGGGCTGTTTCATACCATATGATGTCACACTGAACAAAAAAAGTGGGGGGAGTTGTCTGGGGGTAGGTGGCTGCTGCTCAGGGGCTGGCTGGTTGCTGAGCAATTGTGTTGTGCATCATTTGTTTTGTATATTCCTTTATCATTATTATCTTATTTTACAAATTTATTTATTCCTAATTTCACTGCCTTTTATATCCTATTAAACTGTCTTTATCTCAGCCTATGAGTTTTACCTTTTTTGTGATTCTTTTCCCCATCCTACCGTGGGAGAGTGGCTGTGTGGTGTTTAGCTGCCTGCTGGGTTAAACCACAACAACAGAGGAAGCTAAAATGTGTCAACTCCACAGGCTCACCTCCGCAGTTTCATCAGAAATGCTTGCAGTTTAAACAACAATCAATGAAAAAAGATTAAAAATACTCAAGAAAATTAAGCATTAAAGAGAAAAGTGAATTCAAAACAGTACTGCCAAAATAGCAAGATTTATTCAGTAATAATTCATTATTTTTTTTGAATATGGTTTTATAATGCCTGAACTATGGTTCTGCAGCAGCTGAGGGAAAAGCCGCTGTGCCAATATATGGTGGTGGAAATGTACATTTAAATTAAAACCCCACACTTTTCTATAGCAGTAGCAACTTGCAGGACAAAACACTGAAGGGTAAAAGGAAGGGGTTTTTTTATTATTTAAAAACTAACTAAATAAATAAAGAGAAAGGAGTTATTTAAGACAATAAAAATGGCCAAAAATAATCCTGGTTTCAGGAGTGGATTGAAAGAACAAGGAGACACTTTAGCAAGTGCCAGGGAATTTGTGCTTCTCCAAATACCTCTTCTGTTCTACTTATTCTCTTTAAACAATGTTTAATGCATATGTACTTCATAAAGCTTGAAAGCTTGCCTTTAGGGGCAATAGGGCATCACACACTATCTTTTCATGATAGTGCACTAATTTTGGCCTCCTTTTTATGAGAAATACAGGGATATACTGGAGCAAGTCCAAAGAAGGGCCACAAAGATGACTGGGGGACCTGGAGCACCTCTCATATGAAGAGAAGTTGAGAGAGATGGGGCTGTTCATCCTACAGAAGGCTTGGGGAGGATCCTACCAATGTGTATTAATACCAGTTGGGGGGAAGTAAAGAAACCAGACCCAAGGTCTTTTCAGTGGTGCCCAGTGATGGGGTAAGATGTAATAGGCACAAATTGAAACACAAAAAATTCTGTTAAATGTTAGGAAAAGCTAGGAAATGCTTTTTGTTTTTCCCTTTCCCTGAGGTAATAGCATCTTCATGCTTGGAACTTTTCAAAACCTGACTGTACATGGTCCTGAGCAACCTGCTGTAGCTGATTCTGCTTTAAGCAGGTCTGGTAAACTAGGCCGTCTTCAGACTTGCCTTATGTTAATGCTGACAGATTCTTCATCTCAGTAATTATGAAGTTCAGTGTAAATTCATTAAAAGTATGAGCTTATTCTTTTCAGCAATGCTGCCTCCTTTATTATTAACACACAAAAAAACCCAGCCTGAGAAGGTAGTTCCCATTTTTAGTCCTATACTTAGGGCAACTCAGCAGTCTCAAGGAGCAAAAAACTGGTGATAGCTTTACTGTTCATTTTTTAGGCTGGATGCCCAGGACCTTACTCACACCCCCTTTAATTCTCTGTGAGAAAGGGGACATACAGTTACACGGAGATATGTTGGTCTTCCATGAATATTAGCTCCTTACATAAAAAGTAGGCATTATGTTATCACTGTGTGCAAACCCCAGACCTTCATATTTGAAAAGAAGGGGTTCTTACTTCGTCAAGTTGTTTTGAGACCTTTCCACAAGGAGAAAGAGAATCTTGTAATTTCTTATATAGCCTATGTCAGCTGTAGGCTTTCAAAAGTGTGGGACTGCACCAGGGCCAGAACTGCAATGTCTGGTGAGGGAGAGAAATTGAAATAGATTTTTGTTTTTGCATGCCCTTAGGCTGAACAGCCCAGCCATACTGTGAAAAGGCCAGTGAGGAAAGTAGTGGAAGCACCTTCCCTCACACTGTGAAGCCTTCAGCCATCTCTCTGTGCACATGTGCCTGCAGGAAACAGGCTCTGCTTCCCTTCCAGGTTTAAGGATGCATCTGAGCCTGAAGGCCTGGGGTAAACACTTTCCAAATAACTTTGTGTGAGTTTAAATAACTCTGAAGGAAGTCAGCTGTGCTGTCAAGATGTGAAAGGCCAGCTTATATAATGAATTCACTTGCCATGACAAAATAAAGGAGCAAATTAGGACTGAAACCTATAATCCAAACCAGTCAGGATTTTCTCCTGTGTTTTGTGGAGCTTATGTCTCCCTCCAGAGTTTAAAGATAGGAAAGATGCTGTTGGTATTACATATGTAGAGCAGAATGTGTGGACACTTGGAATTCCCCATGCCAAATTGATGAACATTTTATTAGCTTCTTTGGGAAGCATCCATAAAAAGCCAGACCAACATTTTCTGAAAGTTTTGAAATAGTTATTAAAAAATGGAAATGTATGCTGTATGTATCTGAAAACTGTCTCTTGGAGCACATATGTTCTATCAAAGGGAACAAATGCATTGCAACATAAGGCTATCACATCTGTGAATAAAAGCTCCAAATACCTCTCAAACCTTATTTTGCTTCCCTTTGGTTTCAACTTCTATCTTAATGGAAATTTTTCTAGAGTGTAATGGTTTGGCACAGTTGCGGAGCACAAGACAAAGAAACAAGAGATAAAACCTGACTTATTATGTAATGCTGACCAAGACTGTTTTATCCCTGCTTTACCCACAGCATCTTCCATTATACTTGCTTTACAGGCATATATTGAGTGAGAGGATAACTACAATATACAGAGAAAATAAACGAAATTCTGGAAGTTGTATTCTGCTGTTATTCATAAATTTAAAAGTTTCAGAATAACTTGTTCTCTTTTATTCAAGATCCACAAATCTCTAAATTGCGGTCAGTGAGAAAATCTGCCTGTTTCTAAATGGTCAGGTACATGTAATGTGTTTAGGAATTTCAGCTCCTTTCTCTTTTTGATTTTTCATCACTGCTGTTAAAAGCTGTCAAACTAATAAGGAGAGGCTCATCTAGGAAAACGGTCCAAGATGGAGTACTCCAACAGCCTAGCATGTATCAGTGACTGTGTGCTGAAAGTCACAGCAAAGCTTCATTCAGATCTTCCTGTTGCTAGAAGTTGAGGATAAATTAATTAGATGTGCAGCTTATGCTGATTAACTGTGAGGTGGCAAGAGAGTTGCAATGATTTCCACTGTGTAATATAGATGTACAGTTCAATTGCCAACCACTGAAGAGCATGTGTGCTTCTCTTTTCCTTAAGATCAGCTTACTGAAAGTTCCAGGTTGGGCTAGAATAGCATCCAGCTGATTTATTTGGATCAGCAAGGAAACAATGAGGGATGCATCCCTGAGTTGTATGTTGTCTCTGAGTCTTGAATGCAGAAGATGCCCTTACTGTGAGCCTCGAGTGCTCATCACAGGCCAGGTTACTGTATGGAGAAATATTTGTCCAGAATCCTTGTGTACAGGTTGTATGGTTGACAGACAGCTAGTTGTCTTTGAGTTGGTTTTGAGAATCATTCTCCAGACGTTTGAATACCAGATCTCCAGCTATCCACCAAAGAACGTAATGACCCATATTCTCAGAGATACTGAGGGTGATTTATTGTCTGTGATACCAGGTGTAGTGATTATGGGCTTCAGCCATGCTGCTCAGTTTCAGTCACTCAAAATATCATGATATGGGCTTTGAAGGCATTCATTTGTTAGCTTATAAGAATAATTTACACAGCATTTTTTCCTGGTTGTCTTTTCATTCATATTCTGGCTGGGGGCTATTCCTTTTTTAAGGTGCAGTTTTTTCCCCAGCCATCAACGTTATAATATATTTAAAATGAAGAAACAAAAATGTTGCCTTAGGGGTTTTTGTTGGTTTTTTTTTTTTTTTTTTCCCTTCTGAAGTTTCTTCATTCTAGATGCTGGATTTTCAAGAAATACACATGGAACCTTGAATCTTACAATGAAATATCTGGCAGCAGAGGTGATTACTGCTGACCTACTGCTAGGGACCAGCTGTGGTGGCCTGTGTATCACATTGCTGTGAAATATCCTGTGAGTCTCCTTTTTCTACAGGCTATGTCGGGAGCCAGAAAGTTTCCTTCTGAAAGCCTGAGCAGATAGGTCATATTTGAAACCTGACAGCATTGCCACTCCCCATTACAGACTGAATCCAGTTGCATTCCTAAGGCCACAGCTGTAAAGCAAGTTTGTGGTTTTATTTTTGTTCTTTTCAAGCCATATTTTTAGTGCTCCCTATAATAAATCTTCATGTTTTGATTATGTGTAAAAAGACAGTGACTGGAGACAGAACACAGCACTACCAAAATAAACTCGCTTAATGCACAATGGTCCTGCCACAAGCACGGACTCCCCTCTTTGCCTAAACTTAATCTCATTTGAAGTGGTGCAGAGAGAAACATGGGCAGAAGGGAACAGCCCTGTCCCAGGGAAAAGAAAATAAAATTAAAAAGAAAGAGCACAAATATATATTCTGGAAAATGTGCACGAAGGGTTGCCTAGCAATTCTGCAGACTATTTGGGCAGTCTGGGGACCGCGTTCTGAATTAACATGAAGGAGAAGGCAGAGCCGGTAACGCCAAACTCTTCAACGTGGCAAGTTGGCCACTGCTTCCTAAGGCTCAAAGTAGCAATTTACTTTCATAGAAAATGAGTCACTGGGAGCCACCAGCATTGAGACGTGGCCGTGAGGCAGGGGCCTGTGGAATGCGGCCATGACGGAGGGCCAGGGTGCCTAATTTTTGTGCCACTCACTACAAGAAAGACATTGAGGTGCTGGAGTAAGTCCAAAGAAGGGCAAAGAAGTAGGTGAAAAATCTGGAGCACAAGTCCTATGAGGAGCGGCAGAGGGGGCTGGGGAGGCTCAGCCTGGAGAAAAGGAGGCTCAGGGGAGACCTTCTTGCTGTCTACAACTCCCTGAAAGGATGCTGTAGTGTGGTGGGTGTCGGTCTTTTCTTGCAGATAACAAGTAACAGGATGAGGTCAAGTTGCACTAAGGGAGTATTAGATTGGCTATTATGAATTTCTTTTTCAGACCCAGGGTTGTGAAGCATTGGAACGGGCTTCCCAGGTGAAGTCAGCATCTCTGGAAATGTTTAAAAAACATGCAGATCGTCACTTGAGGACATGATTTAATGGTGAACATAGTAATGGTGCTAAGCTGAAGTTGGACTTGATGATCTTAAAGGTCTTTTTTAACCTTAATTATTCTATGATTTATTCGATGCCACTGCTCAGCATTTGATGGCCCTGGAGGATGTCACTGTCCCAGGAGCGTGGCCAGGCTCTGGATGTCCTGCTGGTTTCTCAGAGTTCCTCATGACCTGTGCCTACGCACTAGATGTTACAAACCTTTTTAGAGTGCATTTGGTGGTGCCAAGTACTTTGGTTGAGAGGGAAGTGTGTTTGAATTCTAAACGCCTTTGTTTAAGGCTGCATTTCTAAAAGCATTTAGTAAGCCCTATAGAATGCAGCAACTTTTGAAATCTGCAGTTCTAAGTGAAGTTCCAACTTTTCTGAAAAATGCTTTTTAGACATTTTCCACTAGAAGAACTTTCTTGGACCAAGAAGATTTCTCTTCGTCTCTTTCAGCAAAGGTAATCGCACTTTTCAAGTTCAAGTCTTAGCTCCGACCACATTTAATCCTAAAATTCTAATTTTGCTTTTCCTTTCAGTGTAAAGCTCAGGTTTCTGAAATCCAGTTCAATGATTTTTCATGCTTCATATCAAATAGTGAGGAGGGGGCTGAGGCCAAAGAAATGTTTCCCCATTTTTTTCTTGGGAGGTGAAAAAGATCTGTTTGGAAGTTTCAGGTTTATTCCTTATTAGCTTTTTTCTAGTGAGTGACTGAGTACATTTCTAGTTTGAAACACAAATTTTTTTCTATCCCTTGAAAAGCAGAATTTCTTTTTCTCCCATACCCACATCTAACACCTTTCTGTTTTTTCGAAGATTTAACTTCCCAGGAACTCCTAGAAATATATATCTCATTCATAATCTCTAAATTAACCAGAATTTCTATTAAGCCGTAAGTAAGGTACTTACGTTAGAAATATGTGTTCAAAGAAACCACTAAACTTCATGGCTCTATCGATACGTACTTATCTCCTAATGGTATACGTGTTTAATATATATGTAAATAAGAGTTATTAGCAGAGATTGCATGTTTGGCTGTAACTGTGGATACCAGAAGATTATCCTGGGGATCTTTTAAACTCTTCTTTGTTTTATTCTACATGAGAATGATAAGATTTTTATTGAATTAAATTTAGTTTTATTTAAATTATCTTGATGTGTACCCAGAAAGTGTACGTTTTAAGAAAAATATGCATCTAATTTCAGAATAGATACTTTAATACTTCTCTTTGGCCACAAGGGAATACGACAGGAACATTTTATTTCAGTATTACTTTATTAAATAAGAGCTGATACAGAAAGTGTGTAGTGTCCTGTGATTTGAAATGGACATTTTCTAACCTTTGAAGCAAACTGTGGAAAGCTCTCCATGTATATATGTTCTTGGGCTGAGCTAGAGTGGATATTTTTTGTCACCTATTTCTGGTTGTCCTGGCAGTATTTTTCCTTATCAAACCCATAAGTTATGTCATATCTATTTCTGTTCTTTCATTGAATCAGTCAAGGTCATGGGTTTGTTTTTTTGTTGTTTTTTTTTTTATTAGCTGTTTTGCAGTGTCACTTCTATTCCTGACATTTGTATTTCTAGAACAATTTGTGTGACATTTTTGCGTGCTTAGCACCTGCAAAAATTGGAATTTATGAGCTCGCTTTGCATACAACAACCATACCTACATCTCTGCTGTTCACTAATTGAACTTGGAGCATGTAAGCGATCTTAGACAGCCCAAAAGGGGATGTGAAAGTCAAAGTAGGTGTTGCAGGACTATGTCTGGACAAGCATTTTAAGGGCTGTTTTGGACATACTGATGCTAAAGCTATTTTAGTAGGGTAGAAGAACACAACCAATTACCTCATTCTGCTTTTGCATTGTTCATGGCTTCCCTTCAGAAAGTGGGCATGAACGAAAGCCAGCATCTCAGCGCTGGTGGGTTAAGAAGGATCTTTCTCACAAAACTGAAGTTCTCTGCCACTCCAGGCAATAGGACTATTTTCCAAAATTTGGGAAAACTGAAAGCCATATGATGATATGGGGAAAATGCCTGGTTTGACTGTTCCGGATTTTTTTTTTTTTTTTGTTTGGTTTTAGTTTTTATTATGTTTTTCTAGGTCAGGTAGAGGAGGCAAAAACATGTTCATGTTGCAAAGACTGACAATTCATATATGCCAGGGAAAAAGGAGTAAGAAAACCTGGAAAGGATGGTAAGGATGCAGTGGGACCTGGGTGCTGCACAGATATGGTGTGGGAACGCCACATCTTTATTAAAAAGAAACAAAACAAAACATAGGAAATTTGTGTTTCATCTGTACCATCCTTATGCTCAGTTAGGAGGATGCCCTGCAATCCTCAGGCCGCGCGTGTCAGGCTGATTGGGTCAAATCCTGCTGTGGGAGAGCACAAATGGGAAAATATGAGAGCAAGACAAGCATCTATACCGTAGGTGCTCTGTACCACATACTCTGACTCCGGCACAGGAATTACCTGGTGCACAGGTGTCCCCAGCGTGGGATCCGCCTCATCCACGGCAGGCAGCAGAGCCAGCGGCGCTTCCCTACCTCAGTGTGTTTCTTATCCCTGTGGCAAGGGTTTGTTCAAACTCACTGTTCCTTTGTCAGCATCAGCAATTCTGTGGCAGTACTGAAAAGAAGCTGAAAATTAATGTGTCTATATTGCTAGAGTTGCTGGCTCGCTCTTAGAGAAAAATATACCTGTTAGGAGAAAAAAAATCAAGTTTTATAAATAACATCGTATCCATATCTTGAGGCTGCACCAACAACACCACCCTCATGAGAAATTTCAGCTTTCCATTATCGGGTTTGCTAAATGTAAGTGGGCTGATTGGGTTCCTCAAGGTTTTTGGGTAGGAATTTCAGCTAATACAAAGGTCCCTCCTAGGTCAGATTAGGTCTCACTATCTAATCCAACTTGAATATTAAAATGACTTGGATTGTTTCCTCTCCTTTTTCTTGTCAATTTTCTTTTCTTTCCAAACTGTTGCCTTTGGGAACTTTTCAGTTTCAGAAAATAGTTCTCTGTATAAATAGATAATGGAAATTCTAAGTATTCCAAGTTTGTTTTCAGACTGACTTAAAAAGTAAGGTAATAATTTCAAAATATGCTTCAGAGTACAAATTGCAAAAGAACACCTACCAATCAATATGGGAGCATTTAAAAATTTCATTTTTCCTGGATGTTGTGAAATAAAACAAAATCATTTATAAAATTTAAATAAATCGAATACAAAAATCAAGGTTAAAATAAATTAAGAATAAACCCTGATGGATCAAGTGAAATATTTTTACTTTAATTAAAAGGTTTTGATATTTGCAAAATAAATATTTAGACATAAGTGTTGTAGATAGGAATTAAACTGTCTTTATAAAGCTTTATTTTAGAACATTTTAAAATGCTGTTGAAATTATCATGGTGAACTTTTTATCATTTTCTTCCTTTTTTTTCCCCCAAAGTGGAATGTTCTGCTGAAAATTTGTTTTTCTTTCATGCACTACTTCAGTCGAAAAAGTATCTAATGCCAACACATCAATTTAGTGCTATATTTAGTGCAGTTCAGTCACTTACTGAATTCTTCTCACCTTACTCATGGCATGCGCCTGCTGAGGTCAAGGGTTGGATTTGGGCAGTCAAGCAAACAGATTTTGGCCATTTTTTTAGTTCCTGGATAAAGAACCCCAAACTATCTGGATGTGAGGGACCCAGATGAGTCACAAGAAACAATGCCTCATTGCAAATGAAAGAGAAGTGACCCCTCCAGTTATATGAAAAAATTAGTGCACTAATTTCTGTGTTTGTTGGTTAGTGATGCAAACCTTCTTATTGCTTCCAGTTGGGTGTATCAAACCCATGTAACTGGGAGAAGGATATGGCTTTTGTTGTGGATGTTACAAAGTACCAATGCGTATGTGGATGTGCCTTTTCTGGTTTGGTATTACCAAATTAAGTGTCAGTTTGTGAAATATTTACTCTATCTGCAGAGCAGATGGACTGGAAATGTTCGTGTGAGTAAATATTTGCCATATATGCACTGCACAATCTGGCTGCATCCTTGCTTTTACTCTATAATTTATGCTTTTTAAATAACAATGAAGAAACCTCAAAAGATTGAAAGGTTCATTTGGATTCTCATAAACACCAAAAGCTTGGATGCTTTCCTTTGCCTCTTGGGGTTTTACAATTTCTATAGGAAATTTGGTGAAAGCACTTTCTGTAGCATTGTAGTTCAGAATTCTAGTTCTCCTTCCATCTAGGTGCAGAAAAAGTGGGATAACTGCAAGTTAACATAGACATTCACTGCATATATTTAGACTCCAATACATAGTACCATTTACATTTGGGTAAAATATGATGTTTAAGATAGACAATCCCATTTTTACTTAAAAAATCTCATCTGATTTTAGTGTGGTTTTTTGGTTTGCTTTTTTTTTCTTCAAATACCTAATTCTGTTCAAGACCCCATATAAAAGAAGTTGCATTTGGCTACTGTCAGTTGAATGTGTCATCTACAAACTCATTTACCTTCTCTTTTGCTAGAGGAGGAGAGTTTCAAAGCACATTCACTAAGAGAAAGAGGAGAGAAATAGGAAAGCGTTGGGGTTTTTTTAATTATACTTTAAAATTATTTTAGTCTAAAGATTTATTAAAAGGAGAAGAAAACCCCCTAAAGTTCTGAAGGAATATTAACATAACATGCCTGTAACTCAAGCTGTGTTTAATGAGAGGTGCTGTTTTTTTCTGCCATGAGGGCTACAGTCCAATGAGTGATAGCTATGAAAGAGGTCACATACATATTCATCAAATTCGACATGCACATGTAAACTGGTTTTAATAGGCCATGACAGCAGAAGTTGTGTCAGGCAAATAGCTGCACATGTGCTCATTCCCTCGACTGGCATATTTAGCCATTATCACTCTGGTATCCATGGATGAAATATTAGCTTGTTAACTTAAGACCATCAGTTGCTGCTGATGCTTAGTGGCAACCAAAAAAACACAGATTCCCTCTGCAACTTTATTATGTACAGAGCTAGCATTGAATTATTACAATTTCATTGTAATATTTCCATTTCCTTCCCTTATTTATTATGGAGGATATTTGTAAGTGATAAATTGAAATGCAGCTACAGTATAAATAAAGGGACTATTGATTCAAAAATACTCCAGGGATTGAACTCCATGAATTTCTTACACTGTGCTTCTGATTGTACATTCAGAAGGGACAATGTTGCTACAGCATTAATTTTTCCATGAGCACACAGCAGCGTGTTTGTGTGTTGGCACAGACACACAAAAATAAACCAAAGGAAAATACAGTCCTTCAGAACCCTCAGCACAGCAAGGGGTAATCGACCACACTCGGCCAGGTGTAAATCAGCGTATCCACTGGATCCCACTGGGTTGTTTTGCTGAAGGTGTGACAGTTCAGTTAATAGTTTACCTCTCTGCTAGCACTAGAAAAAAGGTATACTAGGTGCTCCTTTTCCCTTCTTTTAGGGGACTAGCCTCTCCCTAAACTAGGAAAGAAGTGGTGAATGGCACCTCTGTACAGAAAACAGGCTTACTTAGACAACAGCTTTGCATTTCAAGAAGCAAGGTGTGCTGAATTGTGGTCTTTTCCCCAAAGCGATGTTTTAAAACTACAGATTTTGTCTGACCTGTGCGACTGGGCTATGACGGTGTGTTTGAAATAGTGGTCTAGACTGCCACAGCAGCAAATGCAGCTTTGTATGATACAAGAAGAATGCATTGCTTCACAGACCTGTCTTAGTGCTATACAGATGTTAAGAAACCTGAAGTGAGAGCTGAACGGGGAGAAAAACCTAAAAATGCATTAAATATTTTGTGCTCTAATTATGTATGTATTCTGAGGTGTGAAAGCTTTGCTTTTCAGAAGTGGTTCCCTTGCATTTCTTGAAAAGCTTTTGCAAATATTGAGAGCTAGTGAAAGCAGATGTCAAGCTCGGACAAATTATAGTGTACTTGATTGTAATTTAAAAGTAATAAAACAACTCAGCACTGAGCAACTCATCTCAGTAAAGAAGTATGTAATTCCCTCTCTAAACAAGTCCCTCCCCTTCCATGTCAGATCAGAAGACAATTGCCCAGGTCATGAGGATAAAACCTGTAGGTGCACAGATGGGATGTGGAAGGTGCGTTTCAAGCTATATGCTCTCCCAGAGTGCTGGCTCACGACATGGTAGAGGAAAGATGGCAGGAATCTCAAAATAATTTTTAGGTTTTCTTTTACACAAGGACAGTAACTGTCTCCTTGGAGACAGCACTTGCAAATTCCTGGTGCATGCTCTTATTTAGGTCACAATTCCTCCTGTATGTGGTCCATCCCCTAAAAAGCCCTTTATGCCAGGTCTGTTCTGAAGTTGGCCAAGGTAGCCTTATGCCCTCAGAGACTTCTCTCCTCTCTGGAGGGAATATTCCCATAGCAAACCACAGCTGCGGTGAATAATACCGAAGAGTCTTCTCTGGAGTCGAGGCTGATGTCTATTTTAAGAAAGCACACCTCATCTTTGTGATTTCAGACTCTGGCACAGATGGGAATGCTATGGCCAGTTGAGAAACCAGTAAAACTGGACTCCTGGGACAGATACATTCATGAATAACTCCCTGTGCCTCTGCATGTCTTCTACTGCTTCTATTTCATGTAAGAACACAGATAAAGAATGGCACGCTATTAACCATGCCAGCCAGCTTCAAAGAGAAATACTTAAGGAAAAGTACTGTGTTTCAGTTTTGAGGGACTAATTTGAAAGTTGTCTGTATTCACAAAAGGTGACAAGTTTTGAGGGGGTTCTCTCTGTTAATTTGTTTCTGTCCTCTGAATTTGACAGTATCTGGCTCTGCTCCGAGGAAAGCTCATCCTACAACAGAATAATGGGCAGTGTTTGGTTAGTCTTGCTCTAATCATCTAGAGGTGAAAATGGCATTAGAACCTAAAATTGCAGGCGTTACACCCCGAGCAAAACATTGCTTAGCATCAAGTGTTGCTACTCCAGGAAGTTTTGACATCCAGTCTTCTTCGTCTCTGAATTGGAAGATCCTGTTCCTCGCAGATCTGGAGATACAGGTTCTTGGTGTACAGGTGTACACCCAGATCAGAGTTTCTGAGTCTGAAATCTTCCAGACAGCACCTTCCTAGGCAGATCTGTATGGAGAGTCTAGTGCAAGGGGTCATGTGGGAGGCTCTTAAGTGCTGCTGTGCTATAAATGAAAATAATTTAGAAGCAGAGAAACTGATGTTTGACACAAGTTAATCTTTTTCTGTTGCTCTATTTCATATTTGTTGATGTATCAAGTCTGATATCAAATATTTTGAAAGAAGACCTGAGATTTCTCCAGTATTAACTGTGCAAGGAGAAGTCTATCCTATAAAAAGAGTTTATCTTTTTATTAAAAAATGCACTAAGTCGTGGGAAAATATTCAAAATGAGGAACGATCTGATAAAAAACATGAGAGGCTTGGCTTTGGCTTGTATGAACTTTTCTAAAAGAGAAGGGACGTGTTTGTATATTTCTTATCAAGCAGCTCCAGATTTATTTATATCAATCATTCCTGTAACATGACGTGAAATTAGCATTATGATTTAACTTTACATTACAGCAACAAGCAACATTGGTTTTGATCTTGTCTAGATGGAGGGAATGTTTTTTTAAAAGTGCTCTGCAATAAATGGGAGGACTGGCTGCTCTTTAACAATGCAGAGTGTAGTTTTTGGTTCATCTGGGTTTAGGAGCACAATTTTTTATGGAAACCAGAAGAAAGTTTTTCAAAACTTCCTAGTCCTATTCAGAAACCTGTCCCCAGAGCAGGACGATATGGTTCCGGTCTTTGACACAGTGCAGCATTTGAGATTTTTCTTCGATTTTCTGACCTCAAATCAACTTCCCATCTTAAACATGCAGTAAACACTTGAATTTCATTCATTCCAAAAGGCAAACACATCTGAGTTCAATCAATGCCATTTATTTGATTTTTTTTGTTTGTTTGTTTGATTCTTTTCTGACAAGCCGTTTAGCCTCTTAATTTATTGATGTGCTGAGTTAATTCATTATGTGCATGTCTAGGGGACTAGGGGTGAGCTGGGGTCCCAGCATTTGCAACTGGAAGTCTAGTCAGTGGATGAGGCAGCAAGAGCTGATTGTTTGGTCATATTTAGGTGTATTTGAATCAAAATCAAGACATACAACAAGTTTATGGATAATATTTACAAATATGCAAGCAGTTAAACTTACTGCAACTGTTCAACTGTTCCATAGGCTTCTGAGTCTGTGACCCAATGTTCCTTTGGTGATATCCATGCAGCTTTGCTGTATAACCCCACATTATTGGTGGGATGAAGGATCAAAAATGAAAAAAAATACCGAAGTGATAAGGCCCGTGCTATATGTGCTATATGTAGAAGGATTTCGGAATTTGTCAATTAGTTATTTTGAATTAAGTCCTCTTAGCCTGCCTGTAGAAAAGACTTCGTGCATTAGCAGATGGCAAAAGTATGTGAAATAAAACCTGTTCATCTTTATCTTTCTCCTTTCCTCTGAATCTCTTCTCCTTCGATTAAAAAACCTCTTCATCCTAAATTTTTAGAAAAAACCCTTTCAAGTGAGACTGCCATTCTGTAACCATCTTCAGTACTCATGTCCACCAAATGCCAGCCACACTGTCCCAAACAACTGACATGGCATTTCCTAAGGAATAAGCACAAACAGGGAAATGAAGCCTCAGGTGTTTCTCTTGCTTCCCTGGCCAACAGGAAAAGCCCTATATACCAGTTGTGACCACTTTTCTAAGTCAGTAAAATGCAATTTGGCACACAGTTCCCTAACGTTTATGGGGAGGGTTTTCCGATGACATGACATATAGAAGATGGTGTCTTGCATGTGTTTTTCCTTTCTCCCCTTCCTCACTGACTGCTGGGTCACTGTTGTCTGGTTGAACATACACAGCGTGTGCACTATTGAATTCACACTTCCTTGGCAAAGGAACCTCATACAGAAAGCTCACTCCATAAATAACCTAGGCTGTGTGTTTATTCTGCTCTGAAATGCTGTAAAAAATAAAAGGCTACCTATCAAAGTTGTTTGTCTAATAATGGAAGAAGGGGATGATATTGTAAACACTGTCCAAATGAATTGTAGTAACCAGAATAAATGGTGGTTGCTGTTACTGAGCGCTGAAACTGAATTCAGGCCTTTCTAAATACATCACATGTGACTTTAATCTATTCCAGGGCCCAGGTCTCTTCCAGGCTTGGAAATTTGATGCTCTGAGGTGCTAAGCCTCCTCTATTGCTATAGAAATAAATAGGGCAGCAGCCTGCTCAGCACCCCACAAAGGTGATCAGTCTGTTGAGAATCCATTCCTCCAGGCCTGAGCCTGCACAGTGTTTCTATCCACCCTTAATTCTGGGCAAGGATATATCACCTTTAGCAGAAGGACCACTCACTTGTCTAAGTCAGCATGTATGTAGGGTTTACAGCATCATGGCTTTGTCTGGGTTCACTTTTCACATTGCTGGTTTCAAGTGCACCTGCCTTGTTCCACTCTACTTGAATAAGGACCCATTTCTCTTCCTAAAATCAGTGGTTTGTCTGCTTTTGGTGGACAAAGATTCAAAGCACAGAACTTGTTGATAGTAAACGGTGCCTAGGGTTCAAAGAAGCGTGTTTACAATGTATACAAGAGACCATAGAGGATAAAGTTAAACTATGTGCAGCCCAAACTGTTTTTATGTGCAAGTTTAATCCAAGGGGTGCAGAAACAGTAGGGTGGGGAAGAGGTGGAGGAAATAATAAGGCAAAACAAAACTGTTTTCAGCCATCAGTATTTGTTGCCTGAGAGGGGGGTGAATCCTGCTTCAAACAGCCCTCCAGACGCCACCACTTAAGGGTCTGAAAAGAAGTTTTTTAAAGTGACATTCAAACTTTTAATAGCGGGCAGTCCGTTTTGACAATAATAATTTTCTCTCATGGCAGCCCAGCAACTTTGCCACTCACTTACCTGTCCCCAGCAGCCTGGGCAGAGCAGTAACCTAATCCTATGAGTTTTAGGGATGGGGGGTAGAGGCAGTGCCTGCAGGTCTCTCCAGCCCATCCATAATTATACGGCTGGCAGAGGAGTGCCTCAGGTTGCACATTAGGCCCTTGCTGAGATTAGTAATTATAATATCAGTTTTCTCCAAATAGGTCTGACAGAATGGCACTGGTAGCAGAGGTGACTCAAAGTTTAGTAAGTCTAAGGGAAAGTTTACTGTCTCCTGCTGCTTTCTGTCCCACAAATTTGGCCTCTCTAATAACCAGCACCAGCCACAAACAGTAGGAATCCTTTTCAATCACTATTAGCAACACTTCATTTCTGTCATATTTGACCCCTGGCAAGCTGCAGCCCAGCAAAGAGCATTGCCTGCAGAAAGTAACCAGACATCCAGGATTTACTCTGTGACAAATGACATTTTTAAGGGCCCTTAAAAAACACTGAGACAAATTCACAGCAGGATTCTGGAAAGCCCTTTACCAACCTCCAAATGAGATAAGGGATAGCATAGTTCTTACTCAGTAGCATCCCATCTTTAGCTATTTCTTCTGTGTGACTTCATCTTTGCTGGTACCTCCAATAGGAAACTGCTGCTCCCCTTCAGTGTCTTAAAGCATGATAAGATTATTTATGTTATATACTGAGAACTTTCCTAACAAAAGATGTCTTTCACCTAGATGTTTTCACTTGCAGATCTTTCTGAGTAGTTCAGCAACCCTGTTTTCACTAGGGAAAAAGTGAGGCCCAAGGAGGTTGTTACAGCCATTAAGTCAAGTTCTAGTCTATTCCGTAACTTTAAAATAATTTCTTCAGTTCATCAGGAAACCAAATCTTTACTAAAATTTTGTTGTGCCCAAGAAACAAGTCATAGTGGGATTTTTTTTTTTTTTGCATGTTTAGTTTCTTCTAGGGACAGTCATACATTTGAGACTAGGTTGCTGACACCAGTGTCCAAGTAATTAACTTTTTTATGAATCTAAAATGAATGCACCTGGAGAAGGCAATCAGAGGAAGAAGAGAGCAGAATAACTCTGGATACAGGAATAGGATAAATAGGAGATGTGCAGACTTCTCCGCTTTAGACACTGCTAAGTTAAGTAATTTTGAGCTAGATCTTGGATGCTCAGTGAGATCTGCAGGATAAAGATGAGGCTATAGTATGCTAAGTGTAATGAATGTATTAAAAAGTCAGGAGAAAATGCGACAAGGCAGCTAATGCGGGGCTTTTGTTGCCACAGCTTCTTAATTGCTCTTCCCAGCTGTTCTTCCTTCTTTATTTAATTTTATTTTAATCTTATTTCATTTTCTGTGATTTACAGAGAGGAAAAACCAGAAAAACATCTTGGCCGATGGTTTATAGCCATTCTGATCCAGCAGTCATCAGGGTCACCGATGTTCTCCTGTTCTCATGCCCAATGATGTGAGCAGGCAGGCCAGCAGCATTGGGGTCAGAGGGCTGCCTGGATGTGGCAGACCCTGCCGCGACTGGGAGAACTGCATTGTTTGCCCTTTCAGGATAATTTTCTGCAATGCTCACAGTTGAAATTTGAACACATTCTGCAGGGTGTATTGGAGCTGCACCACAGCCTGTGCCCCCAGGCCTGTTGTCTCTGTGACCTGGGTGCCTCTCTGGAAGCCAGGATGAGGGCTGCTCTCTCCAGTGCATCCTTGCTTTAGTGACTCGTGAGGTGCTTTGCTCAGTGCCAGGACTCCTATGAGCAAGTTGGGAAGCGTGTTGGTGACTGGAGATGGAAGGGAGGACTATGAACCTACTGAAGTGGTGCCACGATTTTGATCAAGATCAAAAGGCTTCACTCAGTCCTACGTGCTTTCCTTGCACAGTGCCTTGCACTCGTACCTCTACATGCAAAATGAGAGTTTCACCGCAGTTGCAAGTCTTCTGTGTTCTGTGCAGTTTACATCTTCCTTGGCAAACCAGTTGTGTGCACATTCCGCTTCCAGTCACCCAGCCAGCATCCATGGGTGGGGAGAACAGGCTTGGTGCACTCACATGCAGCACAGAATGACTAGAGGCTGGATGCCCTCTCAGCTCTGTAGTGGACCCAGAGATTGGGATTAGGTGAATGAATACCCATGAGGTGCAAGAGTTGTATTTCTCAGTCACTGATGTAATGGTAAGTATGTGTTAAAAGGTTGCACACAATGATTACCACTTCCAGTAGATAACTGTAAGAGCATAGGGGAGGAAAAAAGCAAGCAAATCGGAGAATTGCTGTGTCTTCTCAGGCCTGAAAGTAAGCATTCTCTAGAGCCTTTGATCCACAACTTGGCATTTTACTGAAGACTAAGCTAGACTGATCAAAAAAGAGCTAGACTGATAAGGTAGGCTGTGATGAGGGATCAAGAACTACATGCATTGTGCTCTGTGAGATTGTCTTCTAGACTTTGATATGCTCATAATATACAGAGAATAGCCTAAGAAGGGCCAGCTTTGCTGCTGGGATTGTATACACTGAATTGAAAGAATTTTCCAGACATCAAAATATCCTTTAAGAGCACATTTAAGTCTGGGCTCATCTTCTCCCTTATGCTTCCTGTTGAGGCATACAGAGTGAGTAAAAATAGCCCAGCAGAGCTGAAATCCTCTCAAATGCTGGTGTGGTCAACGGTTTGTGCTAGGTTAGATCAGTCAAGAGAGCCTGGATCAAACAAAGCACATTGAGCATCTGGAACAAAGTGTATGGCCTACTACGGTCCCCACTCTATACCCTGCTCTTCCCACCTCAGAGGCTCTAGGCTGATACACTTATTTAAACAGCAAAAGTTGTGCTATTGGGCAACCATCTTGGCTGAGGCAACCATCACCCCAGGCCAAGTATCCCATTATTGTGTTCTGTCAGGTTGTTTTTCAGCTGGCTGAAGTTCTGCAGCCGTGCAGCATTACACGCTGTCTGGTTGGGGCCACACGTGAGGTGTGGTGGGACACCCAGATACATGCTCAGCATCATCACTGTTTCAAAGCCCTGGCAATGCCTGCTCTTTTAGTGTTCAAGCAGCTGAAGTCCACTTGCAGAAAAGGTGGGCTTTCCTTAGTTATTTCTTACTTTTTCTCCTCCTTAATGCCATTAATTGATTTTCTTTCACTGTGGCCGAGGACCTGGTTTTCCAAGTTCCTTCTGAGCCCAGAGGTACAGGATACTTCTAAAGACTCAAGACAGTGCAATTAGTGACAAAGCCCAGTTAAAATTTCAGCCACTACTGGAAATTTACAGTGGAACCATGCTGATTCTGCAGCCATGTGAGGCAGAAAAGACATCAAAAGAAGTCCAGTCCTGATGAGGAGGAGAGGTATGTCTTGTGCTTAACGCATGGAACAGGGATTCCGGAGCCAGAAGCCAAATTCACGATTTCTCAAATTCCCTGCCTCAGCCTTGCTGCCTGCCCTTAGCATTGCCATACGCTATCTGAACAAAGTTTCTGTGTGCCTGTGCAAAGCTGAATTTCCTTAAAAAGCCAAAATGCCCGACACAACAAAGCCCTGCTCCTGAAGTTGCCATCAATATGAAGTATCCCAGTCAAAGAGGATAGCTGAATACTTACCCTTGAGTACAACTTTGTTTCTTGATCTAACCCGCACTGTAGAAGTGTTTTGGGCTTGTTGACTTGCTGCTGTGCTAATGCTCATTGTCATGGTTCATTTCTTTTTTGTGTGTTGCCCTTGTGTGAAAATCTGCATCTTTACATTTCCAGTGACAGTCTGGTCCCGACTGAGTTAATGTAAAGCTCTGCAGAGAAACAATGAGGCAGGCTGGTATTAAAAGGAAGGGAAGAAGAGGTGACTCAAAGTTTAGAGAGTCTTAGAGAAAGTTTACTGTCTCCCGTTGCTCTCCGTTCGACAGAGTTGGCCCATCTAAAACCAACACTGGCCAGCAGCAGTGGGAATCCTTTTCAATCACCGTTAGCAACACTTTTATTTCCATCATACTTGACCACAGCAGGCTGCATCCCAGTGAAGAGCATTCCTTTCAGAAAGCCAGCAGACATTCAAGTGCAGCGGATTTACTGTGTGAAAATGGCATTTTTAGGGGCTTCTGAAAATGTTTAAATGAATGCTCTTTTTTTATTCTTTCTCACAGCTTGATTCTCAGCTTAGAAAGCCCTTCTTGCTAAACAATTTTAGAGTTTCCTACAGGAGCTTAGAAGTTAGGTCAACGTTCGCAATATAAATGTTCTGTTGCTGCTGTGAAATTACACATTTCTTAAGGCCTCTGTGTTGTTAAAACAAATGTTTGTAGCTATTTTGTTCAGGGTGAATGAATTGGCATTAGCGATGCATATTTTCAAGACGACAAAAGAATTCTGCAGTCTTTTCATTTCGATGAAACTCTGCAGTAATGTTTGCAAGGTTTTCTTGCTCTGACTGGCGGGACAGCTTTCCATAGCACAACCCTATGCCAGTTGAAAAGAGCCAAAAAGAAAAACCTCCCTCCAGTTTGGCCCTATTCCTAAAACTTTCCATATCTCGTTAATCAGGATACCAGTTTCAGGGCAGAGGGAGCCAGTGAAGGGACATAAAGTGAAAGCTTATTTGTTGGAGACAACTAACAAGAATAAAGTTAGTCTCCATTACAAATCATAGCTAAAGCCGAGTTACAAGGAGCTGGACAAATTCAACTCGTAGTGCAGTGGAGTGCACTCCTTCACTCCCCAGACTTCCCTTCACTCCCCAGACCAGATTAAAGTGGCTCTGAGTTTGGTTCCTTTCCTGTGTAGAAATGTCTGGGCTCATGCCAGTTCTGGCTGGAATCAAAGAGAATCTCTCTTCGGCAGTGAATTATGTGACGGGCAATTATGTGCAAATAACTATAAAAGTATGGGTTTTGTCAAGTTCCCGTAAAGTCCCTATTTATGTTCGCAAACTTTTACTGTCATCCTCCCTGAAGCTGAAGGTTTCAGGAGCAGCTTGTGAACTTTTTGCCCCTCATAATTTATTTTTTCCTGATCCCGCTTTTAAGGGTATCACTGAACCAATGGCTGCCCCTACTATGGGATTTTCACACACTGATTTCAGGTTAATCCCACATCCCTAAATTAATAGTCCAGTCAACAAAGACAATCTTTTAGAATTACCAGGGAGAAATTATCATATTTAGGCAGTTTTACAGCCCACCTATAGGATGAATCATCTCCCTAAGTGATTGTAGCTCGTTGTTAATGATGCAGGCTAGGTGAGTCATCCTCTAACTGAGATGCCACTGGTAAAATCGGGGTCAATCCAGGCCTGGGGTGTTCCTGCCTAAAGCTGTTCTGGGCATTCAAAGCAATGGGTACAAATTTGGTTTGGGTTAGTGTGAAAACATAATGCAAAATGCAGTCTGAAAACCATGTGCTGTGGAACAGTTTGACATACTTCTGCTGTTCTCAGAGAATAAGTGTGGCAACACTTTGGGAGTCGTGAACATAATTTGAATATTGGGCTTTTTAATTGATCCCAGTCCCGATGAAGACAGACTTGACGTTACATACTGTGTGATCACTGGCACAGCAGGGGCAGTTAGGCAGAAGGGATTGAGTGGTGTGTTCATGAAAGACCTAATGGAAATTAAAGATAAAATGGTGCCTCCACGAAATTATGCTCCCCCACACATGTGGTCTGTTCTTTTTTATACCAAGAATATAGGGACTATTTAACGAACTGGATCTTAAGTGAATGTAGTGTGTTTCCCACTGCAACTATTTGGTCTCCATTAAATACAATACTGTATTTTTGATGGGCAAGCAAATTGTTTTCCTTTGTTTTGTTTTGTGTTGTTGACATTAGCCAAGAGCTTACATTTTCAATTTCCTACAGCAGATTGTGCTTGTCCACTTTTAAAGAGTACAGGACAAAGGCGTATAAATGTGTGTCGAGGGTGGCACTGTGGAAGATGGAGTTCAATAGTGCAGGTTCTGCTGCTTTTAAACTAGATTGAGGTGAATATTTACCTGACTGCCAGTTGTATTTTTTCTAGAAACCACTGCCCTACTAAAAGTTCTTATGTCCTTGTGCACTTCTAAATTATAATAATATTCAGTTAAAAGATATTTGGTCTGCAATACAGTATTTAAATGACTGACTCATTCAAGTGCGCTACAGACTGTAAGTTAGAACTTCATTATAGATTGGCCAATTCGGATTGAAGGTGAAATGTGCTCAACAAGCATGAGTTTATCTTGTTTCTGCCAAGTAAAACCATTCTTGTTTTAATGGTGTTTTCCAGTGTAATATCTATTATTAGGATGTAGGTGGGAAAGTGCGTGTCTCCTGTTTCGGCAACAAAATCAGTAGCCGCTGGGTGCTGAGATGATTTGAAAGTGCAGCCAATGCAATGTTCACAGTGATCAAACTGGAGCTATTGCTGCTATGTCAGCTGCCAAAGATACATAGTTAGAGACTTCATTCAGGGAGAATGAGGAAAATTCATAGTCCCATGACATTAAGCAAAGAGAACCCCCTTATTATGTATTTCCTTTTTTCCATTTCTTTGTATGTGTTTTTCTCCTCCTTTATATTTCTCTGTGTCATAAGGGTTCTTTGTTTAAAAGATTTTGTAGGTGTTGGTAACAAAAGCAGCTGAACTTGTAGTTTGATCCATCCAACCAGCTCCTCCTGCCACAGACAGCTGTTCTTTCCTTTCGAACTCTCAAAAACCACTGTGACCTAAATTTTTCATTTTTAAAAAGTGAATCATCAATCATAACCTTTGTAGTAAGGAGAAGATACTTCTGAACAATAATTGCAAAATTTCATTGCATTCCTTTTTAAATGGTGTCTGTTGCTCTCTGTGTAGCAGCTGTCCTTTTTCTGCACCTAGTTCTTCTTACTGTGTATCATCTTTTTCATCCTTTCTCAAAACATGCTGATGCTTTGTCTTCCCACTTATATCACATTCCCTGACTTTTACCATCTTGTTTCCATAGGCCTTTCCTGGTACCACTGAAATTAATGGACATTTTGGCAATTTCTATGTCTATAACAAAGCCGGATGCTGTCTAAGTGCTGCTGCACCTGGACCAGCAGCAAATGTATCAGGTTGCCTATGAAACTCCATCATGCTGGTGCTCTACAGGAAAACCAGCACTGCTTTTGTCAGGTTAGCCAGGATGTACATCATTGCTAAAGAAGCAGTCGGGACGTATGGAAAATTAAATCAAACTCCCAAGATGAATTAGAGATTGGCTTCCTCCCAGTTCTGTTCCTTAGGCTGAGATCTTCAGCAGACACATGCTGGAGGAGGGATCAGGAAAGAAGGGAAAAGATGGAGTAGGAGAAAGGGACGCTTTAAATGCCTTGAGGCAAAAGCTTAGCTTCCTCTGCAGTGGTTACTAGCTCTCTGAAAACCTCTTGCTTTCAGCTACTGAATGAATACTCACCATTCCAATTTCTACTTTTTTTTTCTTTCTCTCCATTGAAGTATAAATATCGGTCTGTCCTAGTAAGGTAGTTTGACTCTTGAAACAGACAAAGGTTAAAAAGTTGTTTGGAAAACTTCACAATAATATATAAAGAGCATGTCACCTGCCTTGCCTCCACACTGGAGAGCTGTGTTACAAAATCTCTACATGAACTGTTGGCTTAAGCTTCCTTTTTAGGTAAAATATGATTGTCCATGTAAACCAGACAAGGGAAAGCAACTGGAATCTTAGAAAAAGGATCAGAGGCTGAGAGAAGAAGGATCACAAATCAAGGATTGGAAAAAATGTCTATACTTTGTCCTGGACTTATCCCCTGTAAGCACTTTAGTGATGCATTAGAAAGCCAGTAACCCTAAGCTTTTTCTTTTCAGTAGACACCAAGAGGCATCTCCAAAGAGTGATTCTGCTCAGCTAAAACCTGAGTCAGCCTGTCCACATAAAACATCTCCCTTTGTTGATGAGAAGGGAAGCAAAGGGCAACATTTTCTACTTCTGGCATTTCAAGCAAATGCTTAAATTTGAAAAGTGTGAAATTGGTCCTTTATATATACTGTGGGGTTACAGTGTGTATGAATCTGCAGAGAGAAAATCAGACATTAGAACCAGTGACACAGAAGAAGGACTGGCACATGAATGAAGTTGTATGTATGGAGCAAAGGAAAGAGAAAAATTAATGGTACCCAGGAATAGATGAGAGTGAAGGGCACTTGGCAGAATCATCTGTGGTGACAGAGAGGAAGGAATGTGGAACAAATGTCCCTGGTTTTAGCCATGTTCAGTACACAGTGGTAAAAAGACAATGTTAGAAACTGAGAGTTAAGATTGCTTGGGAGGAGACAGCCAGGTCATCTCTAGGTGTACTGGAGACTGGGGTAGATAGACTACGTGCAAACATCTGTTTCTGAGAAGCTTGACAAATCAGGGATTTTATGCCTCAATTGTCTTGTTCACTGTCATTAATAATTTGCAGCAAAAGCAGACAAAAATAAAATAGCTTTTCCATGTTGAAAAAACCACCCTAAATAATTTTGTATTTTCTCTCAGATATTTGTGCAGGACCAGCAAGGTCATAGCAATCCTTGGAAAGTTAGAGAATTTGTTTGCTAAGAGACCATTGCTCTCCCATTTGTTTATTGCTTCATCTGACACCTTAAACACTTCCCATGTTGCTGAGGATTGTCAATAAATCTTGTATCTTGTACCAAATTAAGAAGACCATCTGTTGAAGAAAGTCTGTGTAAGGAGGTTTCCTGGAATGCAGCATTGATGAAACTGCACCTCTACCATCATTTGAAGCTCTGCTTCCTCTGCAGAGAAGGAGCCAGGATTGGTTTTCTGCTGAGCAACACAGAGCTCCAGTGAATCTGTAATTTGCAAATGTCTGTTGATTGAATTTGTGTATTAATGGTTATAAGGATCTTCCTCCTTAAGCTATAAATCAGATTTTATGGTATTAATTCATAGGAAATGATTAAAGCATCCCAAATAGGTAAAGATTTACAGGTTTAATATTAGCTGCTTGACTGGCATCTCCTCTTGATGTTGTAGTGCCAGAAGACTGATTGGAGTGTGTTCATTTTTATGGAGTTTTTCTTCATTAATAACCAGTTTCTGACTCCATCAAACATGTGCAAGGAACACAGAGACAGTTATTTGTTCTGAATATGAGGGACTGTAGGTTAAATGTTTTCCTTCATTTCACATTAGTTACAGTCCTGTATTCTCAGCCTTAATCTGCAACTCACTGCTGGGAGTGAAACAGGAAAGCAGTCAGGTTATGTTCTTCATGATGAGTTTCTGAAAAGTCAGGGAGGTCCACTGTGAAGAGCCCGCTGATTTCTGGCTTTTTTTTTTTTATCTGAGCATGCAAAAATTATTTCCATTTCGAAGAATGTGAATTCTTTTTTTTAAAAAATAATCCTCCTGGGGATATGAAGACATGACAGCACAGACAACTGGGATAACAATTCAGAAAATGTTTTCCTAGGTAGGATGCAGCAATGAAAAGCCAAAATGTTGTAAGATAATAGTTTGTGAAATAGCACCTGTGTGTTGGAGAGGGTAGAGGGCAATGCTGAGAGGATCAGAGACATAGTAATTGGGTCTGAGAAGGTCCTGGATGGTCAGGAGAATATGGTTGACTTGTATTGGTATAAAATAGGAAGAACTTTGTTGAATGACAGTTGAATTCTTGTGTTTTGGTGCCTGGATGTGCATAACTTGTATATCTCTAAGTAACCACATTTCTACAGCAAACAAGGCTATGTAGGCATCTCAACTTTAACTTCCTCTTAAAAATAAACATTGCTGCAGAACTGTCTCCATGTTTAATCCAACTCTTTAGGCTAATAACAAACTTGAGGGTGCTTCTTTTGATTTTGATAGAAACGTTTTTCTTTCCTGGAAGGCACTGTACCTTTTGATCTCCTGAAAATGAGATGCTTTTTTGATATTATCTCGATCATATGGGTCACACTGCTATTCAGTGAAAAGTGAGATCTTCATACTACTCATTTCTCACATTGCTCAAACCTAGTTCATTAGGCCACTTAGGGATGAGGTATGGTCAGTTGTTATCCATCATGATGGAACACGGATCGAATCAGTAGTTTCCAAGCTGATACACACATATAAAGGTCTGCCAAGATTTATCTGATCTTGAGAATTTTTCTTGCTTTGATTCAGCTATTAAGTCATGTTTGAAGAAGTTCACTACCCAGAAACATATCATCAGCTGATGGTATAACTGGCAGGAGTCAATGCAGCCATGCAGCCCTGCTGTGCCTGAAGAACTGTCTCTTTTCCTGGACTTAGTTCAAAATCCCTTTCTGTGAAAGGCAGCAGCAGTGTCATTGCCACTGCAACATGGTGTAGTTGGTGGGAGGGAAAGAGTCTTTATGATTGCCTTTATTTAAGAGATGTACATGGTTGTGGTGGTTTAGTTTGCATCTTTTACTTTTTGTGAGATAAGAATTAGAAGAAGGGCAAAGCAGGCTCAAAACTTTAAAGAATACAAAGAAATTTATTACTAACAGAATTACAGGTAATAAAAGAATGATAAAGATTACAACAAACTCTCCCTTTCCCTCCAGCACCTCTCCCCACTTATTTCCCAACTCGCATAAAGGATAACGCACATGNAATGGTATAAAAAGTTGTGGACTCTTCTGGTTTTCCTTCCAAGAAGCTTATGTGAAAATGAATTATTACTACCATAGAGAAATAGAAGAAGTGTAATATTAGGATGTTTATGTTTTAAAGGTGATCCATGCACAGTGCCTGGAGGATCTTGTGATGAGATGTCACATCAAATAAGAAATACAGTACTCAAATTCAGTTGTCATGAAAAGAAGGTTTTGCTTTGACTCTATTCCAGCACTGAATCCATTCCAGAAAAAGTCTCGGTTTCAGAATTATTTTAATTTTGCTTTGAATGCAGTTCACATACACTAAATGAAAAAGAACTTTCATGTTGTGATTAGAGAAAGTAGCTCAAAGAACATTTTAATGCTACTTGCTCTTACTTTTGATTTCATGTTCCAGAAATGTCTGTGGTGCTTGCTAAAGATCATAAAGCATCATCAACCTCTCCTTTGCCATGCATAATGAAAGCCAGGGTTTCAGCAACACTGGAAAGAAGCTTTATTTACATTGCACAAAGGAAAACAACTTTTTGAAAGACCAACATTAATCATGAACAGTACAGCAAATCACAATGTTTTCACAGCAAAGCACAATCAAATGTTTTTATTCTAGCCAAAGAACCAGTTTTTGATTCTGCGAATAACACTGTTAATATTCAGAAGGCCTCAATTAAATGCTGTTTACCCTTGGTTATTTCAATGATACTGTTTAATAACATCTAGATGCTTCTTTGAGAAATACATTTTTCTTACGGTCTGAATGCAGTTTGAAAAGGTGTGTGAGATTCCCAAGGATTTCCCCCAAGTCAAATACTTGCCACCTTTCTGTTTGATCAATTGATTCCAGTTTTTAATCCATCAAAAGCAGTTAGATGCACAAGTTGCATCTTCATGTCTTGAAACTCTACATTTCTTTCTCAACCTTCTTCCTTCACTGTTCCAAAGAGAACACAGCTCCCATGCTTCTAACAATAGTAATATAGATCATTAAATACATTACTTGTAAGAGCTCCTGGGACAACTTCCTGGTCATTCCCTTCTGATGTGATCTATGGGTATTTACATTAAAAATTTGTGACTGCTTGAAAAAAATGGATTAGAACCACAGTGTTCCTGTTTCCTGGTCTGTTGTTTTTCATATACCTAGGAAAATCCCATCCTACCTAACACTAATCTTCTTGGCATTGCCCTTTAATTGCTGCCACCCATCTGATCAAAACAGGGCAGAAGCTGCCAAGTTCTAGTGTTTCCTTGCTTTATTCCTTGAGGAATGTCCTTGTTTCCTCATTCTTGAATGTTTTCTGTACATCCGTTTGTGACTATCCCCCAACATAGCGTGTGCTCATAATTAGTGGAGCTTTTGAGCAGATTTAGGCCACTGCTCCATAATCACCTCTTTTTCCCTCTTCTCCAGTCATTCTTCTGTGATGGACAAATATATTTCATGACATAATAACGTCCCTTGGCAGATTTGATCTCATTCTCTTAACATGAGTATTTATAGACAATGGACTCAATGTGCCAGTTAAAACAGCTTTTGATTTTGCTTATCTGAAGCCAAAGTTCTTGGCCCCTCGCACACAAGCAAATTATATGTAAAAAGATATTCAGCTCTGAATGAGATCACTAACATCTGTTGCTGCACAAAGCATTTGATCTTCAAACGCCATCAACAACAACAAAAATCAGGCAATCAAAAATGCAGAAGTGGAGAAACATGGGTGCTGTGAGTGCAGCTTCAATTTCTCTTTACTGCTGCCATGCCTTTTGCACACAGTGTTCTTCTCCTCTCAGCTACAGTGACCTGCCCTCAGGAGACCCTGAGGATTATACGAGGAAAGCAAAAAAAAAAAAACTTTCTGAGAAGAGCAACACAAAATGCAGCCACTCCCCAATCATCCTCTGGGCATTTTGGTTCCAGCAGAATGCAGGGGTGGAAGGGTGGTAAGTGAGAGAGATACTGAAGTGGTCAAGAGTATTTATTAAGTAGTCTCTGATATACAGAGATTAACCTGACCTTTGCAGTAAAATTAGCTCATAATCACTCCAGTTGCTCCTGATAGTATCCAAATACAATTGTGTATCTCCTCTTTGTGATACTCCTGAGGGACAAAGATGATCGCAACTTTCTAATTGTCCTGAAGAACAGAAAGTATCAGCCATACCTTCAGCTGTTCTTTGCGTTTGTCATTGAGACACATCTTGACAAATTTGTTTTTCTTTTCCTTTCTCTGTTGTGAGACCTATGGTGTCTTCTGGATCAGGAGCTGAATAAGGTATGTGGGCTTTACACAACCTTTTAAAATGCTGGGCCCCCACCTTGGAGGTTTTTCAGAAAGCTTGGGAAGAGCCCCGCTTCTAGATAAATGTAGTTTTTCTTTTTGTGGATGGCAGATGGTCTTGGCTTGTTCACAGAACTGTTCAATGCTCCCGGAGTCTGATAACCTTAGCCAACTGAGTCACAACCCTGTGTACTCATGAATTCTTGATAACTTTGCTGAAACCTCACAAATTCTCTTTACTGTTTTTCTTAATTATAGGGATTCTCCCATGATTCACTGAGTGCTCTGTCAGACTTACACTTGTTGTGCTCCACTGACATGTGTCTTGAAGCCTTTTTAAATACAGGTTAAAAATAGCATGGCAATGATAGTGGGAATAATATAACAGACTGATGAAATAAAGTAAATTAAAGTTTAATGCTAGCAGTAGAAGTTAGATATGACATTTTTGTTATATTGTTCTGTCTTCTAGAGTTTAAGTCCTTGAAGAAGGAAATGTTTATAGAATTTTGTTGTATAACACTGCTGTTGTAAATGTACCTGCTGGTCTGGTGCTATTATGTTCCCCCTCTCCTTGACTGCTCTGAATTTTCGTAGATTTCACAGAAAGTTCATCATAGTCTTGCGCAGGCTGTTCCATCAAATGGGAACTCGGGTCTCACATCCTTTCCAGGAGTCACGGTTAATGAACTTGCCCCAGGATTTCCTACGTGATTTGTGTTCGGTACCTGTGGTTATACCCTAGCATTCTTTGCAGTGAAACAGATGTTTGTCATATGGTCCTAAACATATAAATCGGCCCGGTCTTTCCAAGTGATTTGTGTGCCAAAGAATTCAATTATGGCTCTGAATGGGCCTGGGCCATAACACTGTGAGACGAGCTTATTTAACAGAAATTCTAGAGTGTTTGGCATGTTATGTTTACCAGGGTGAGGTGAACAGGAATGAAGTGCAGTCCTGGAAAGAGAACTGTCATGCAGATGACTCACTGCAATCAAACACTTTGAGAAAATATGGTCTCTAAATGTTATGTCTACAACTAATTAACTTTATTTATTGTAGGACCTATAGAAATACAGAAACTGTGAAGTTTAGGGAAAATTAAATTAGGTTTTCAAACAAATGCCAGGCTGCTCAGCGTTCCTTTTTTTTTGAAAAAACTCCAACAGTCTCTTTGCCAAGTAAAGTGAAATATGCTAAAATGCAAATGTTGATGTGTTTCAAGAAGGAAATTCAGTCTCTGACTCAAACCTTGCTTTAAAAAATTGAAATGTTAAAATTATCCAGGTTTCAAACTGAAAAGTAGGCTCATATATACACAGACTTTTTTTAATCAGAAGCTTTGACATTTCTACTTTAATCCCCTTCTCCAGACACTGTATTTTCCCCCACTGAAATATGCACAACTTACAGAGTGTACTCACACACAAATAGGCATACTTGCACTAGAGCTGACAGACGTAGTTCCAGTTGTGACTATATTTGTATATATGTATGTGTCATACAATAAATAATGATTTTTTCCCCACTTTGTTAACTAATGTCTCAGCATTGTTTGAGACATTAGTTGCATAAGAATTGATACCGCTAGAGATTTGATGCTCTATGCTCTTCACTATAAGGGTGGGCAGGATAAAGATTAGGATTCAAATTCCTGAATCAAAATACTGTGATCTTCAGTGCAGTATGTGTAGGAGCAACAAATAAAACCAAGTGATGCCTCACTGATGCCCAGTGATAGAATGGGCCATGTGTTCTTTGCCTAAGTATTTTGATGATTTGTTAATTGCATCAAAAGACAAAGGAGAAAGAGAGGAGATGGATGTACCCTGTCTTTACAGTGGGTGGGTATCCGAAGGGCCAAATCCTCTATGGGACAACAAAAATAATGCCTTTCCAAGTAGGCCTTAGGAGACACTTTTTCTCTGCAAAAGCTACTGATCCTCATACAGCATTGAGAAAATAGATTGAGTAGTCAGGAAATTAGTGATCTTAGGCAAATTAACACTACATAGCACAATCCATTTCAACTTCAGATCTTGGAAAAGCTGTTTGAAGACTGACTTCATGAGCGAGTAGTAGGCTGGCACTCTTTTTTCTTCGTCAGGATAATGGTCCCTCCTCTTGGCAAGCAAAAACTTTCTCTGTGAAATCCTGCATCATTTGGAGAGCAGTCCAGGAAATCATGGCTTTGCTCACCAGCCAGCCTGGCGATGTGGACGTATGAAGGGCAAGAACATCTTTCTTCAGCCTGGTCAGGACAGTGTCAGTGCAACACTGAGTCTAAGTTCACAGGGAGCCCCGCCAAGTGCCTTCGGGCTCCGTACTAGAGGAATTGTGCACAGGAGCCAAGAGAGGGAAGCCCCGAAGAAGTGCTGTGGCCAAAACTATAGAAATCAAGTCTAGGTCTGAATAAAGCACTTTGCTGACCAAATTTGGGTTGTCACCAATTGCTTCTATTTAATGAGACCCTGTGGAAAGCAGTTTCTTTCACTATTAAACTTCCGAAAGAGGGGGAGCAGAGCCTCTAGCTCGGTGATTAACCAACTAGAATAATGAATTGTGTGTGAGACACTTTGGGGGATAGATATGATTCAGTTTGTGGAAAGAACGAGGTGTCATTTCATTTTTTTAGGGATGTAAGTTTGTAACTAATTTTTGTCTCTCCTTCCCAGCATAACGGTTTGAATGTTAATTTAATTTTGCAGAATATCATTTATGTAAATGTAATTAGAAGGGAAACATGATCGGGAGATGCATAGCACCAAAGAAAATTTATTACTCCGAGGGGTATTGCTCTAATCATTCAACTGCAATATTGAGTTTCCCAAGATTTAATCTAAAAGCAATAAATTACAAAAGGCTAATGTCCTGCCCAACAAAAAGCTGTCATGAACCCAAGTTTCTGTGGGGAAAAAATTCAACTTCATTTCAGCAACAGGCTCTCCTCGTTTACACATTCCTTTTATGATTCCAGTCGAGTCAAAGTAAAATGAATACAAATGTGAGAGTTCGAACACTTTCCCTGAATATGTATGTGTGTCTGTTGGTGATTGTAATAATCAGCAATTCAAGGCACTGGGACTCTGTTATCTCGGGCAAAATTAGGAATGCAGTCCCACAAAGATACCACTGCAAATTCTTCTCCCCACCTTCACATGACCCTTTGATTTAAGGGAAAGCAAACTTGAGTCTGATTAATTCCAGTGTCCATATGAAAGTCTGTTGCTAATGTGCTGTTGTCTTTGTTCTGCCAACAAAATGAATGAGAAGAAACAAGCTGTCCTTCTGCCTGTGTTAGTGACTGCAACCTCTGTGCAGTGTGGGAAACACTGTCCATGTGGGGAAGTCACCCTGTTGATTCTGATGGTCTGGATTTACTAAAGAGACAGTTTTGCAAGGTGGAATGAAAAACAAATCAAATAATATTGTGTGCTTACTTCTCAAAGCGCTTGAATAGCAGTTCTGCTGTTCAAGGAGCATCCCTCCACTTGAGTAAACCTGCAATAAAAATTTGTCAGGAAATAAACAACAGCTAGGCAAAATAAAAACTGGTAAACTCCCTAATGTGTAGGGTAAAACACTGTTAAATGTTGGGCTTTTGTGGTGCAATTTAGTATGAAGGCTGATGCCAACATTACACTTCTCTAAGAAGTGGAGTAATTAGTACAGGAAATAGGTTTCTTATGTTTTATTTAGCCAAATTCATCTCTGGTTTAACTCCACTGTAGCCTGCATTAAATTTGTTCTTATTTCCCGGTGTTTCTCTGTGTAATTCTTTATATCATGACCTTTAATTCACTGTGATTGTCTTTTATTTTAGGTAGGGGCCATAGTTCCTCTCTCAATTTGTTACTATCAATTATGTCATAACTCTTCGTTTTTGGCTTGCAAAGTGAAACCCGTCAGATATGCAACAAGTTTTTACGAAGTACTCACTGGCAGGTTTACAGATTCCCACAGCTGTACGTGGGGCGCAGGGAGAAGTGCAGAGCTGCAGCCTCAAAGGCATGGAGAAATAGAACTATGAAAGGACCGGGGAAAAATGCAAGGAACAGAGAGAAACAGTTCTGTTAAAAGCAGGGAGGGAGGGCCTCAACATATGAACTGCTCATTTCCATGTGGAGGAAAAGTACATCTTAGGACGATGGCTGAAAGCAGTAATGAGCACTCCAGAGAATGAGCAAAAGTTACTGAACTTGCTGGGACATGAATACAAGCTTGCGAGGCTCAGAACCTGCTGCTCAGCAGCAAAGTCAAGTCAATTATGAATACGATTATTGAAATCAAATCAGTATATTCTTCCTTGTCCCAAGCAAGTTCTGGAGATAATGATTTTGGCCGAGATGGCTGTGAGAAAGTGGATGCACAGGTCAGTGCTGGGGTCCCATGCTATGATGGCCCTGGGGAGACAGGGAGATACCTGCCTTCTCCTCCACTTCCTGCCTCTTTTACTTGCAGAGATGAGGTCCTGTGCTGGGAACTCTTCTTATAGGCAGACCCCTCGACTTCTGTTTCAGTTCAGCTAACCCAAAGTAAAACTGGAGGGAGGAAAAGATGGTTCAATAGGTTCATAACAACATTCATAGTCATCGACTTTTGGTCTGTAGGGTACTGGTGTGAAACTGTTAGAGTTGTAATTCTCCACCCACAGCTGTTTAGGGAGGTCCAAATGTTTGCAGCAGAACATAGGGCAAACTTCTGTGGGTACATCTAATTAACAGTCAACATGCACAGTACTAATCATCTCATCCTTGATTGTGTTCAAGTACAGCACAGATCAGGACAACCTGAACAGAAAGCTGCAGGTCTCTGCTATATAATTGCATTGAGGATGTGTCACAGCCAGGGTTAGTTCTGTGGCTTTTTGAAGGCAGATCAGTAGAGGACAAAACTGCACAGTAATGGTGGGAGAGGTCCTGCCTTGGTGATCTATCAGGTACACAGACTGCAAGATGTAGTGCTAAAAGGCCTGGGATGTATTTTTAATTTCACAAGATGTAATTGGTCTAGTTGTGAAATAATGTCTAAGATTTTTGTCTCTTTAGTTTTTGCATAATGCAGGAAGGGGAATCCTGCGTCATGGAAAATGTTTTTTGCCCCAAGTCAGGACTACTGTTCTATTATTCCTTAAGAGACATACATGAAGATTTTATTAGTCAAAGATGATCTTCCAAGATCATCATCATTTATTACAGTTCTTGTGTTTTTCATTCCAATGAGATTTATAATTATAAACTGGTAATTAAAGAGGCTCCACTCTGTAATTCCATAGGAATTCCACTGTGATCTGACATTAATTAGCAACCAATTATAAATTATTATATAACTTTTACGAAACCCACTAGCGTCTGAATGCCTTCTTTCAGTTACAAGGAAATGTTAGAAGGAATTTTGCCTTTGTTAGATGGAGCCTTGTTACAGGTTGATCAGTACTACCATGGGCTGTGAACATGTTTCCATGATGCATTAACCACATGGATGGGCAGGTTCAACCTGCTAAGGTTTTGAAAGAATTTTTATCCTCATCTTTCTTGTAAGAGGCATTTTTCTCACAGGATTTCAACCTTCTGTCATGTCAACAAGTGTGCATTCTTTGATGCTTAGATTTTATCTGACTTGGAAATCAGAGTGATACAGTGCATTGCTTGATGGCTGATGCAAGCTCTCTCTGCCTTGAAAGTGTATTTTAAAAAATTACAGCAAATCAGGAAAAAGAGAAAAATAATCACAGGCTCCAACAAGAATGTCTGTGGGATAGAGAGTGAGACAGCAGTCTAAGGGGATAAACGTTCAAAATTCTGGCATTATTTCACCATCTGCATTAAAGATCTGATATCTAATGAAATTTGTATGTCCCCAGAATCTGACAGGTAAAATGCTACCTAGAGATAAGTTGGTAATAAAACACCTGATACATATGGATAATCAAGACTTAACACCTCTTTTTCCTTGTTTCTGCTTTTTTTTTAGTATCTTTTAATGGGTTGGGGTTTTTTGGGGGGGGGAGGGGTGTTGGGGTTTTGTTTGTTTGTTTGTTTGTTTTCGTGAACTTAGATCAGTTATCACCATTAAGCTTGTCAGACAGAAGTGGGAAGTGGGATAATATCCAAATACATTACTTGCAAAAACATGTAGAGAGCGAGACCTAGAAGGAAACCACTGATTCTTTTTTGCATGGATGAAATCATGAGGTAAGTTTTCAAAGTCTTGCCCTGCAGATTAATTTCCACCAACTCCACTAAACCTAATGAAAATCATGTCTGTTTCTAAATATTTCTTAGCACGCTTCTCTCTTACCTCTTTGCAGCTTCTCCCTATCACCTTCTGCAACTCTTTTGGTCAAACCTCTGAGACCTTTCCCAAGAAATGTGACTTCTGATCTGATTGAAGTTTGTACAGGTAACAGAGTAAAAGGAAGTGTGATTTGTTAGTCATCTCCATATCCATCTTCCATCATAAAGCGCCTCTGATCTGAGCACAAAGCTGTTCAGGAAAGTAAAAGTGTGGCTTATTTAGCAGCCAAATTTTGTTGGCTTTGGAGTCCCCACTGTTCCTCAGGGTCATTGTGGTTGCATGGGTGTACATAATTTATCTTTCCGTTTTTTGCCATTTTACAACAGGGAAATTTATGGGAGCAATCCTCTTAATTAAACTTAGACAAATCCAACAGTCTTGACTGAGAGATAGTCCTGACTGTTGTGTTCTCCCTCATTAAAGGCACTGTGCCTATTCTTCTATAAAACAGATGAGATTTCAGCTTGGAAATTCCCATTAAAATCTCATTCTGTTAGGTTGCGTCTAACTTGTTATCAGGATATCTCTGAACATCTTTGCCAGTAAGCCAGAGATATGTCACTGACAGCAAGGAGCAGCTTTAGCATAGGGAAATGTTATAAACTCACTCGATCAGATCCGCATCAGCAGTGACTCAGTCTACTCCTGTTGGACCCAGAGAGTACACATGAACTAAACTTGCTGCTTTCACTTGTTACTATCCCTAAAAGGGATTAAGCTTTTAAAACCTGGCTACATGCATTTCAGATATTAATATATTCTCTTGGTTCTGTGCCTAAGTAAGATTTAGAGGAATTTGGAGAGCAGCTGGACACTAAAGCTTTAGGAGATCCAGCGTCAAAGCAGGGCTCGTAGTAACCAACATTCTGTCAACGAATCCTAATGCTCTATATTTAACCTACTGTTAAAATTATGTTTTGTTATTTTTGCTTACCTTAATCTCAAACTTTGGTTTTTGTATGTTTGCAGAACAAGGCAAGCTCTCAAGGCTATAAAATTTGTCTCACTGCTTTTATTTTAGTTCAATGTTGATTTGATGGCATCTGAAAGGGCAAATGAGAAAGGCAGGTATTATGTTTCAAGGAGAGAGTTATAAAAGTCTGAATTGCATCCGAAGTATATTTTACTCCTAATAATGAGAACTGGATGAACAGCATTTAAAAAAATATGAACCTGCCCCAGCTACATCGGTTCAGATGTAACTGATCTAATGCAGTTTTCCAAAGAATAATTGATATTATATAATCATAACTGGCAGTTTATGTCATGAAAGTGACACTTGACACTTTCCTGCTAACCAGTTTGGCATCATCAATTAAAACATCACTTGTGTAATGACATTTTAGTAACAAGTTTAATACCATAAATTATGACATCACCTTCTGTTATGGCATCAGGGTTGAATAAAAGGTTTTCTTTAGAAAAGTGAAAAACTAAAAAAAATGGAGGAGGCCTTAACATTGCCTCTCATTTTGTCTTTATAAAAGGTATGTATGTTGTATTCCTCTGGCCAATGTCCTCATTAGGGAGGATCTGAAAAAGCTGAAAAGCTACAAACAATGGTGGAATAAAAATTTGAACTTGCTTCAGATTAACACAGACAACCTCCCAGCAGATAGTAGTGTCCTTTGCATCATATCAAGGATGTTTGAGAAATGGAGAAAACATGGGCGTGCTCATGAAACCTGATGAACTCAATTATGGTGCAGTAATATTTCCTGAGATGTGGTGTGAAAGTTCAAGATTGCATCATTACCCAACAGCGACTGTTCTTTTTCTTCATGGTCGGTGGTTTTGAAATAATCCTTTTTATATTATTCTTCACTGAATGGTCTAATTTTGGTGCTGGAGTCTGGTATTCAGACTCTTCTGGACACTAGATTTTATGTGTTATCACTGTTAGTGATTTGAGTCCTGAGTTGGCTCCATTTATTCATATCTATTTAGGCTTATGGAACCAGACAGGAGCTAGACATGAATTGAGTTCAGAGGATTCCCAATTAAACAAATATCTGTATGAATGTGTGTCTTTGTAGGATTAACTGCAAGGAGTCAAATATTGTCAGTATATCACGTTTTCAGAGCTGACTTTCTAAAGGCACATGGCATCAGCTTCGCTCTCTTCCTACCAAGGTCAAGAAGTGTTATCAGTGACCACAGCCACAAGCAGAACAAGCCATAACCAAGCATTTTCAAAATTTTTCTTGATTTTTTTTTTCTTGAAGCTGAATCTTTATCATACTAAGTTGTGCTGAACTCTACTGGGACTCTATCCTGAGATAATGCTTATCTTCTAGTGCTGATATAGAAACTTAGCCTCGTACATGCAGATAGACCCTGTGAGTTCATGTGCTTCTCCCATGGCTTGTTTTTATATCAGGTTCTTGGTTTGGGTTTCAAGGGTTTGAAAAGTGGGGAAAGAATGCTAGATAAGAAGTCAAATTCACTTTGTAAAAAACAGGACAACTGTTGTGTACTGACTGGGGCAGAAACATTTCCCTGAACAATCCAGAATAATTTCACCTGCTAATTGCCAGACTGTAAATCCAGAATATGATAAATGGGTGCCACATGGCATCTGGGCAACTGCTTTGTACTCTGGATCAAGTGTCCAGTGCTCAAGAGATGCGCTAATTCCAGCAAGAAGGTGATAAATCAGTAAGTATGAAAACACTTCTTATATTACACACAAAATTTTAAGCAAATCTATGTAAATTGACAGTGCATATCTTAGTGGTCTCCTGAGGATGCCATGATTTACCTACCCTCTTTTCTCAACATTTTTTCAAAAGTTTTTTCCCCCCATGAATATTTATGTCAATGCCTCATTTGCTGACTGAATTTCCACTCTACTGGAATTATGCTTCCCCATAGTACACGCAGGAAAGGTGAGCTGTTAGAGGTGAGAAAAAGAGACTCCATGACCTTTAGGAAATAGCAAGTGGCACTAGATAAAACCTATTCTGTGAGGGGTTACTTATGGATTGGTTGGACATAATTACCAAAAAATTATTATCTCACTGCAGCAATTAACTTGTGGTAGATCAGAGTCCAAAACTCCAGAAACCCTGAACTTTCACAAATTGGCTTTGCCCATTGCCACTCTAAGGTGATGAGTAATTCTTAAAATAGGCATGAGTGATAGAAACCACATAATTCGAGTTATGAGTATAGACTTATTTACAGCTGGCATTTTTTTAAAGTGAGTTGTAAATGTTAAGGTGCTAGATTCAATGCTTATAAATGTGTTTCCTTGGTGATAAAGCTTTTACTAAGCATGTTATCTGTCTGTGTTCTCTTATATGCAGACAAGAAATGATTCACTCTGTATGTTACAGGTCTTGTGCTTTAAAATTGAACCTTCTATTGACTAATGGCGGAGAAACATAAAAATCAAATCCACAGCTGTTTTTTCTTAAAAGCGAAGTTTTGGCAAAAGCAGTGAAAGCTTTAGTGCATTAGAAAAGTGTGCATTTTTAAAAGTTGTTCCACTTCCTATTTTCTCTCTACAATACTCCCTGACGTTAAGAGTTTTCTTGTGTTTTATTTTGCAGTTTCAGCAGAACAGGGCTTTGATTTTGCATGCCCCTCTACTGCCTACTAAATGCAAAGAAGATGTTAGTTTGTGGGGGTACACAAATTAAAGAAGTAAACACACAGAATGAAATCCTTCTGGGACAAAAAAGAAATTTATCTGATGACTGAAACAGTGGTGGTTGGAAATCTCTTCAGTGGAGACATAGAAATTACTTGGAAAAGATGAGGTGAGACAGAAAGACTGAGCAAAAACCTCCATGCACTGACAAATAATGTCACGTTAGAATGAGAAATGCTGGCCCAGGTGATATCAGTGGCAGTTCTTTCCACTTAACTTTCTTTCCTAAGTAAAGTAAGGGCTAGTTTGGGCACTGAATATATGTGAGTAGTTACTTGGTCATCCCTGTTTTACTCTGGCCTCCTGTAAAAGGATGCTCTTGCATGTCATCAGCTCCAGCACCCAGTAGATTAGAGGGGTTGCAACACAGAACAGGTAGATGTGAAAGATGCAAAGACAGAGGCCTGCTGCCAGTGAGACACTGCTGGTCCCAAAACACCCTCATCCTGGCACACACGACATGTTAGGGTTCGAGAGCTATAAATGGCATAGGGTTATGTGCATTAATTGCATCATCAAGTAGTGGAGCCACAAAGGAGACCTGGTCTCAGCTATGCTATAACTGGGACAAAAAATTAATGAGAGAGCTTACAAACTCATTAGGCAGGACAGGAGCAGAGTATTAATCACCCATTCTCTATGTTTGAGACTTGAGTTTAAATATACCCACTGTTTACATAAATAGTCTATGGATTGAAGAGGAATGGATCTGACTTTTCCTTAGCCATAGTGCCAGTTTCAGGGGTTGGCTTTTCTTTCCTTATTTTTTACACCAGCATGAGCTCTAAAATCCCCCTTATTACATAGAAGTCACCAAAGACATTTAAATTTGCTTTTTATCTCTAATTTCTACTTTTGTTTCTATGGCTTAACTTTTTGACAGCTGGGTGTTGTAAAGTAAACTGTGAACTGTTCTGTTCCCGATGATCGTATCTTAATTTTTTAAAGTAACCTGCTGATGACCTTGCATATGCAAAACCATTCTATACATTTTTTAAGAATGTTGTTTTGGGGGCTTCAGATACAGTAAAGTTAATACAAGAACCCCTTCAAGTGGCATTGAGTTTCTGAAGCACAGTGAAGAGAGAAACCTTCTGACCCTGCAGCTTTGAAAACCTCTTGTTAGCCACTTAGGAAAAATGAGGCAGATTCAGATCTCCTTTGCTACTTGTTTAGCCAGCCATAGCCCAGGCTGTAGCAGCTTTGTGGGAAAATGGGTTCCCTGGTGTGTGGTAATGACCCCACACAGGTCTGAGCTCTGTTATTGCAACAGATACAGGCTTTCTGGCAGCCCTAGATAAATTCCTGTGTCACTTATGAAAGCTGTCAAAGGGCTGGCATTGCTTTTGGAGAAACCTTAGAGCATAGGGCCACCACACCACAGGCCAACCCTGCAGGAACCCACATGGAGACTCCCATGGTTACAGGCTGTAGGAATGGCTTGATGTGCTCTCTATCTCATGGGCATGAATCATGTAGGTGAGAAATCTATTCATTGCTGGCTGGGCATGAATATAAATGTAAATATAAAGATCTTTCATGTCAGCCTCTGAGAGGACCAACACCCTGCAGATGGCTCTGATTAGATCCCTGAAGAAAGGAGGAAGTTGCAGTGCCTCCTAGAGCCCATATTGCTACTTTTGGATTTGCTGCTATTGTCTTAGCTTTGGAACAGCTTTTGCTGGAGCTGTTGCCTAGATCCTGATTTTGGCATTGTTTTGTCTTCACTTACATTGTTTTGTCTCAGTTTATCTTTGGAAAAGTCCAGAAATGAAAGGGACACCACTTTGTCAGTAGTGCAGGGGACAGAGAGCTTGTCTGCTTCACTTTTGGTTGGCCTTGAAATTCCCCTTAATTAGTATTGTCATTAGATTCTCTCTCATATCACCCACTCTGTCTATTCTGCTTAAATATACGACCTCCAAATGAAATAAATCTGGAAAAATGTGCGTATTATTTTTCTTTCTAAATCCTGTCCAAAAAAAATGAACCAGCAGTATAGTTCCACTATAGGAACTGCTGATTTTGCCACTTAATTTTCTCCTCCTTCTTCCTATTTCCCTTTGTTTTTCCCCGTATCTCCACGATACATAAACTTCTTGTCACTCTCACAGCTATGCAGCTGCCTGTCAAGGAATACATGGTAGAATTCCTACCATTACCTACTCCTTATGCTCAGACAAGCATTAGGCCAAGATCCATGAATGTGATTTGATTGCCTAGATTTTACCCATTCCATGAAAGAGTTTGCAGTTTAAGAGGAGAAGACACAAACCACACCAGCTGCCCTCTAGCCTAGAGAATTCCTCTAGAACATCTCCTTTTGGAAAAAACACCTGCATCAGAACAAGCAAATATAAGTGGATGGGAAAGAATTTAGTTTCACCTAAACTGTGGCTGGATTTAGTAGAGACCAGTTTCCTTTGTGTAAACTATGTGAAAGTGGAGTGAAATGAAAATAAGTATTCCTCTTGTTTCATCCTTGTCCTAATTTATATTACTCAGTAACATTACTAATAGAAAAGGAGAAAAGGACTTTATACGTTCCTGAAACAATTTGAAGGCAGGTTCCCTGCCTTTTTATTTAAACATTTAAAAAAGTGCAAGAACTGAAACATACATTATTGTCAGTATTTGATGTCGGTTTTGTCAATATTTGTGTATTCTCAATTACAAAACTGACACATTTTTTAGGTGGTATTTTCATTACTGTTATTTCCTTCCTTCAGGCTGAAATATTTTAGAAAAGGTTTGCAGATCTGAAAGACAAAGCAATAAACTAAATCAGACAAGGTGATGTTTACTTTTCTAGCAGGATGCTTTCCTTGTCATGGGTGATATTTTTAATTTTCTCACAATGGAGTTGTATAGTAAACCCCTTTGAGTTCTTCCTCAGCCAGAGCCAAATCTCCAAAGCAAATTCCTCCTGACCATTGTAATGTGATGCTTCATTCCTGGTATATTTGTTTCTCAGAGCCTGATTATTAGCTAGGGATTATAAACTAGTTATATTTAAGAATCTAATTTGGGGGGATTTTTTCAAAAACTTCCTCTTTGTCATTCCTTATTTTTTGGTCTTCCTACAAAGATCTTCCAAGAGCACCTGAAATTCCACCAAAAGAAGAACAATGGCACGTGTTCAGGTGTTGTGAATACCCAGCCATTCTGCTAACCTGTGGCTTTGCGTGGAGCATTGTGAACACCAGTTTTGATTTTAAAATATGCCGTTGCTTTGGCATTGTTGGGGGGGGGAAACAAGTGAACATTATGTCATTTTTTATATATATCCATTGTACTTGCGTGGATTCTCCTTAGTTGATATATCAAGCCTTCATTAACTGCAAGATATATATGCTAATAGATACATCACTTAAACCAAGTTGAGCCGAAGTGTCTTAGATAATAAAGCTTTGCGTGAATTCTAATTCAAGCAATTTCATCAAAAAGCATAACAAGTAGCTAATCTGGGATAAAAATGTTTTTTATTTCAGAACCATGTTCTTCATAACATCCTTCACAGATGCTATAACGTTATTTTACTCTTTAGAAAAATATCTAACAACATGATTGTTTCACACCAGGCATAATCCCAGTGGAAATTAAAATTGCATGCATTTTCTCATCACTCTTTATTTAACAACTGGGAGAGTTTTAATATTTGAAACTCAGCAAGAAAATTGTCTTGAAACACAGAGATTCCTTTGGGGTAATTTCACTTTTGTTTTGTGTGAACTTTAGCTGAGCAATTTTTTACCGTAATGCGGATCTGTGGATTGAATGGCAGTTAACGGGACTCTCTGTATGTGCTTCTCATCTAATATAGAAGAAAAAATCAGAAGGAGCATTCTAATAAAATAATTTGAATCAGCTGGCCTTATTAATAAAGATGCTTTGTTTTAGATGTTTAATCGTTTCTTTTACTCTCATATCACTGTGTTTAAAGGTCAACCTGAAAGTGACTGTATTCCTGCATGAAAGGCAATACAGTTGTGACACTTCTCGATTTTCACTTTTTTTTTTTCTTTCTGTAATCGAGAGGACATCTGGCATGCCCAAGACATCTAACATTGATGGGATTTGGTAATGTAGTTTGCCTGACTCAGAACAGCAGTATCCGAAAGGATGGCTCATCCTACAAAATGAGCTGCTTGTTTCCCTTCAACAACTGAAGGACAAATGCTTGCAGTGCAAAATAACATTACAATAGACTCTTGCAAGGGGTCATAGAAAAGTGACAGTGGATTTAGTAGGGTTGGTTCTATCAGCTGATTTCCATTAGAACCTTTTTATTTTTGCCTGTAATCGTCCCTTGGGAGATAGGCTTGCTAGCAAGGCAACACTGGCTATCACACAGTGGCTTCCAATATTCATTATTGCTCATATCTCTTCTACAGATTTAAGATGCAGAGGTCAATAAGCACCTTGCAGAAATACTCCAATCACATTCAGAGAATGTGATTGTTGCAGTGCCTTGCGTTGGGTATCATTGCTTGTTTTCACATGTTCAGCAGAGTAACGTTGACACTCCTGTCACTTTGCTTGCACTCTTGATGTTTCCATCTTTAGCATTTCTGAGACAGAGTGAGACCTGCCGGTCCTTATCAGGAATCTGGCGCCCTTCTCTCAAATGTTTCTGGCAAAGTCAAAACAACAACGTCCAAGGCCTCTCTTTATGCAGAACTTTACACTGGAGTTGAAATTAGTGCCACTATGTTCAAACACAATTTTCTTGTCAGTTTGGATGATTTCACACCAAATTATATGATAGGATGTTTCTTTATTCTTAGTATTTCACTCTTATTTTAACATTTTAATCTTTTTCTGTGTATCTTAATCACAACATCTTTTTCTTCCATTAAATGTCTCACAGGAATTTTGTTTTCTAATTCTTCAACTAAAAAAGAGTATCTTAGGCCTCTGAGTTGTTTCAGGCATCAGATCTACCTCTCCACTGCAGCTTTAGCAAGACCAAACAGAAACAAAAATTACTTTAGGCCTGTGCAGAGATACAAGTCAGTATTTGTCAGACCAGAACATTCATCATCACACTCCATTTCAGTGGCACAGTGAGAACCTGTGGGTGTTTTGCAAAAGTCAAGTTTTTCACTTCGGATCAGTATCAGAACTCCTAAAAAGTCAGAAGCTCATTCCGCTGTTTGTTTTGGTTTTTTCTCCGCACCTAAACTGAATACTAAGATTTCAGTAGCCTAGTAGTGGATGGAAAGACCATTTTTCTGAAAAAAAAGGTTGTTGGTAGACTTGAGGTAATTTCTGACTACCCTTGTGATTTTTGTGCAACGAACGGGGGCACTCAGGTTGCTGTCAGTTACTTGTGTGCAACCCAAGAGCACCTGGAGGGCCGCTATAAATCTGTTATTTTCAAATCTTGTACTGTTCAACCCACACAGTCACATGTGCAAGGCGTGCCTTTGGAGCAAAGTTACTTCTACCTTCTGCCTGGGCGACAGGCTCTGCTAAGACAGGGGCTGATTTTACATTCTGAGATTTTGAAATTGAGTTTAAATTGGTTGAGGCCAGCATTGTCTTTGTTCTGTTTGTGCAGAGGCCAGCACAGCAAACACCAGCCCATGATCTGGTTCTAATGTACAGTGGTGTTATCGAAGGCTAGATATCCATATCAAAAATTAACTACTTCCTACTGAAAACCCCTGTCATCACCTTGTCTGTGCTCAGGATTTTGGTTTGTGTCAGTCATAGGTGACTCTTAGGAGTGTCCACAATGCTCACCAGATTATTCACCGAGGGTGCCAGTTATTTCTGTTTGCAGACCACCTTGGTTACCCTTTTAAATATTGCGCCTCTCATTATCGCAATCTTCCAACCCTATCAAAGTCATCATGATTATTTCCTAGTGTCTGTTACGCCTGTATTAGCACGACTGAGACAAGTACATTAAAAGATTTCCTTTTTTTAATGCAGCCTGAATACAAGTATTTGAGGAACAAACAGTAATCTTACTGATAGAAGTTGCTTGTGCCGGACAGCATTTTTTTTTCTTGTTCTCCTTCTATTTTAACAAGAGCAATCAATTTATTTCCACATTTTCTTGTGAGATTTTGCCTTCTGGGTAAAGAGCATCTTTTATCTCCCCTTCTCCCCCTTTTCCCAAACCTTCTTCTGTGCTGGGAAGATGGAATGTATATGTGATATCCCTTTCAGAAAATATATTCATCATATATTTCAAGTATTGTCATTATGATGTATTAACATAATGCATCATCAGAGAGCTGTCAGAGTGAAGATTTATTATCCTAAAATAAGTTATGATGAGACACTGAGGAACAGGTTGAGAGAATTTTTGTTTGTTTTTCTAAATTAAGGACTTTTAAAGTAAGTTTTAAAATCTCTTACCTTCATGAAGTGATAGAGTTAGGAAGGTCACAGAAAAGAGGACTTGAATCAGAAACACCAGGACTCATAGAGTAAGAATGTAATATTTTTTCCCCTCAGGTAGTTTCTATGAGTTCTGCAAAGTTTTAGTTTTAACATAGATGAGTGTTAGTGGGCAGCCAAAGTAATTTTAATCAACCTGAACCAGACTTTATTGTTTATCCTTTAAAGAAAACAGTCAACAAAGCATGAGGACTTGAGCTAAAATAGGCAAACTGTGTTAAAATGGTAAAAGAATTACTGCATTTTAGTACAAAAGGCTATTTCCTTATACAGGTGTGTTCAGTGGACTTATCATAAACCTGATAGCAATACCCAGAAAGCAGGGAGAGCTTTTCAGCAGGTTTGCACAGACTTTGTATCAAGCCCCTTCTTCACATCATGTGGTGAAGCCATGAAACTTGGCACATTTATAGCATTGTAACATAAAGCCATCTGTGTACAAGTACAAACTTTTCCTTATTGCCAAAGTACTTAATGTAATTACAATCAGGCTTGCTTCTCCTCTGCTCAGTTCATCCATATGCTGAGATGGATGAAAACTTGCACTGGTAAAGAATCCCACAGCATCTGAATTTGTGTGCTGCTTACAGCAGTGTGCATTGCTAACCTTGTAAATCTTAGGCACTTTTGCATTTTAGGAACACACATAAACTTACAGGATGTCTTACAGGAAAAATGCTAACAGAAATATCCCCAAAAATTCAGCCTGGATTGTTTTCTTGCTAATGACACAGGACACTTGGCTTAGGAGCTCAGTTGTCCTTGCTTCCCTGTATAGTCCATTTGAAATCAAGAGGTGTCACACAGTTTGGATGCCTAAGATGGGAATTGCTTTCAGAAGGCAACTTCTACTCTTTGCTGGATGGAAAATAAATGCAGAGTTCTTGCTCATCTTGTTCACCGCCTAAAGAATGTTGTGTTAATCCTGAGTGTTGGCAAGCAGCTGCAAAGTAGTTGCTTCATATTGAAACTCAATCTATGTTGACTTCAACTGTGTTCAAATACAGTGTTATCCCATGCCATTTATCGTATCCTTGCATTTCCTGTGTCATGGTATTTGCATGCAGTTTCTTTAATCTGAATGTAATATTGGTCAGTGTAAGCTAAATACCAAGGTTGGTTATAGGTTAATGAATGCACTGTGCTTGCTGCTGACTGACATAATTACTGATAGGTGGTACACTGAACTTGACCCTACAGCCCACAGACATGTACTTGACTTTATCAGTGGAAATAGTATATCCAAAAGGAATACTAACATTAAAAAGAAACATATGCAGCGGATGCATTTGCAGGCACAGGGAGTATGTTTTCAGGAAAAAAAATTGCTGAAGGCAAAAGGTGGTTATGCCAGAAAAGTCCATACATTTCTCATCCTGAAGGAAAATAATGATAAGCCACTTGATTTTGGCCAATTTTAGGAAGACATTTTAGTTTATTACCTGAAATGTATGTGTGAAATGATTGCCAAACTTACACAAGTTACCTCTACTCAAAGTCCTTTATAAACTCAGCTGCTATGAATATAGGAAAACTTTTCTTTTCCATAAGTCTCAGAATGGCTTAATCATGTGTAGTGGCACAGAAACAGTGGCTCAAGCGAAATTTATTTTGAGATGTTATCAGAAATGACTACGTACAGATTCTTATAAAGCAACTGCACTTTACAGATGCCAAATAACAAGTTTCTGCACTTAAAGAAGGCTTTACTGGCTCTGCATTAGGATGTGTAAATATATGCTTATGGTTAAGAATGTAGTCCTCTGTATGGACACCGTATCTCCATCTCAAATCCAGCAGGGATTTGCTTTTCTAAACTGAGATGTAAGAAAGGCACAAGATTTTAACTAGGCAAAAATTATATATCATGTACTCCTGATCCATTAATCTGCTTAATGGAAGAAGGTGGGCCTGATCCTCTGTAGTGTCAGGGCGATGAGGTTCTAGGATCACCTTATGAAACATTGGAATTGCGGGAAGATTTGTGTTGGTATCTGTAGTCTGCTGATAATTATTAAATTTCTTAATGTTGTGATGCCAAAAGAAAGGACTTCTGACCCATGCTGCGATTGTTAAGAGTCAAGTCAGTCTTTCATTTGAAGGTTTCAATGGTATGTTGTCACATATGCTACAAATTAGAAGTTGAAGTGATTTTGGTGTGTAGATGTTGGAGTTATAAGGGGTATGCCCAAACTCCTGCCCCTCTGTGAGCCAGGTTTCACTCAAATTTAGTGTTAGTAGTGGTGGGTGCTCAGATCACCAGTTAAAACAATCTTAGGTCAGTACATTTTAAAGGAGGTAAAATATCTTGGAGAGACCATATGAAATCTATCATGGAAAACCACTGATAACTCCACATCTTATTAGCTTCAATTAAGTATTTCCATAGGGAACCATGGAACTGTTTAAAGTCATGATGACACACACACACTTTGTTCCATCCAAAGAAATAATCTGTTTTCCAGATTTCCCAATAGCCAAGCTATTTTGTTATTGTTTTTTTCTTTTCCTCCTTTTAAGAGAAATAATTTATAAGAATTTATCTTGGGCTTGCTACAGATTTAAAAGGAGAAAAAAGGTTTCTTCTGTCCGAGTTTTAAATTATATGCATGACCAAAGATAAATATGTTTTTTATTTATAACTGTGGATAGATGCCAAACAAAGCCTTTCATATGACACACCGCTGCTGTAGTAGAGGAGCACTTAAAACAGTTCTAGTCAAGTTAGGCCCCAAGACTTTTCATGCAACTTCATGCAAAATGGTTAAGACCTTTCATTTATTATTTCTTTTCTTTTGAACATCTTCAAAGGTTACAAGTGCAACATGCTTAGAGGATGCCAGGCTTCTTCCTGTCAAGCTGAGATGGTCTGAAAACCACATTGAAACATGGGGAAACTGCAGCTACCACAGTTTGCAGATGAGGGTTTTTTCTTCACAGGCTGTAGATCTCTCCTGCCCTTCCCTGCTTGGTTGGTAACAGTTAGGTGAAGGTTATGGATGGAGGCTGGCAAAGCAAAGGATTGGTGTGTTGTTTTGAGATTGGGATGGATGGGCTTTGAAAATACTGCTGGATAGGAATACTTGTGCAGTTAATACAAACAATTTGTAATTGTCAGAGCTGAAAAGTAAAAACATGATTATAAACCATGCCTAGGATCAGCTTATGTCAGCTTTAAATGATTTAAAAGTCTAGTGTCTGGAGCTGCATCTTACTTGCCTGTAAAACTCCTTAAAGAAGACTTACAGAATGGTATAAGCATGTCTTTCCTTTCTTGTGCATTTATTGTGAAAAGTAACCCTTTGTCTAGCTGACAGGAGACAGGTTTTCAGGACAGCTGTGAAGCAGACTTCCAGATAAGTCAAAAAATACAGAATTTTGCAATTTAAATAGGATGAGACAATTGCCTAGTTAGTATAACTCTTAGAAACTACTGTTTGTCCTTGTTTTATGCAGGCAGAGACTCTGAATAGTCAGGTACTGATACATCTTGGGCACCTGGTGGCTTTTGCTGTGCCAGGTTTGGAAGTTGTTTTTGTGTGGATGTGAAGAAAGGCTGTAAAGGATGCAAACTTCTCTGAGAGAAGGGAAGTAGCAAAAGAAAGCATCCTCTGTTACCTAGAGCCTGCCGTCATTACGCCTGACCCTATCTCATTATCCCCTGATATCTGTAGCAGACGATGACCTTTGATGACACGGCACAACAGTACTCAAAGGAGATGCCTTCCTTTTAATTTTGGCTCCTGAATGCTGCATGTAGGGACTACTTCCACATGCTGTACCCACCCTTCTTTTACTCAAACACATGTACAAAAATTAAAATGATACTAAATACTGCTCAGCAACACTGTTCAGGTATGAGGTTGCATTTCTAATTTTGCTACAAGAACCTCTGTCTTCCTATCACTTGAGAGTCTGGAGCAGGCTGGAAGCAACTAATTTACCATGTAATAAGATAGGTTCCTGTTGACACAATTCAAGGGCAAAACTATTAAGTCATTAGGGCTAATGTTGTAACATTCTGATACAAAGGCATGGCCAGGGCCTTTCAGATGTACCTCTGACCTTTTGAGGATTAAGTTTCTTCGCAGTTTATTTTTGGTATTTGGAATCTTTTTTTTTCCTTCTGCTTCACATGCATTGATATTTGGTCTTGTGCAAGGTACAGCTTGGAGAGCAGCTTCTGCAGTCCTGATTTGTCACAGTTTTTTCAAAGAAGATAAGAATTTATTAAGGAAGAATTCATCACATTCTTAATCCTGCAATACTAAAACTACATCACATATTCCTTTGCTCGTGTCACAGCTTGCCCATGGGACTGCTGGTAGGAGGGAGTCAGGGAAATAGAGGTGGCTCTCAGTATTCTTCCACAAAATAAGATGAGAATTGCTCAGAACAGTCTATCTAGATGTCATTTAAATAAATAGAATATAAAAGTGTCTTGCTATAGCCCTCTGATATTTTGACAAAGTAACTTTTCTCAAATTTATTTGTATTGCTGATAATCAGATGATTATTTCAGCCATTGTATTCTCCAGCTAGGCAGAAGCTCTGTACTTGTTTCACTTTCATTGTGAAGGCTGTTGAGTAAGTCCTATGTCTGGAACTTCTGACCAAAATGTTTTAGAGCATATAAACAGGCCAATAACTTCTATCAAGGCCTGAGTATTGTTGCCAAAGATACTCAAAATAACACATTTTTTAAGACATTATTTAACAAGGAAGGCTCTTTTTCCGTGATGCTTTTGTTAGTTGTATAAAAATGTATTCAATGATGTGGAAAATTCAACAAAAAAAAATCTGAAAATGTTTTCATTTATAATTTGTTTTTTAAGTCTTTCTTATGCATTTAGTGTGTCCTTTCGAATTGCTGGAAAGGGTTCTCTCTTGAAGAAGAAGATTTAGCAGACCATTCTCTAGAAGGAACATTTGGGGAGCAAGGCATCCAATGCGTTTGTGGCAAGAAGCTGTGGAATGTTATATTTCATTAATTTCTGACATATGTTATTTTTGCATTCAGTCTTTTTAACTAAGATGATGCTGAGGAGATGTGTTTCATGAAGTTTCGTTTGATTTTATTTTATTTTTGCTTTCAACGACTTTAAATACAACAGTGATGGGAAAAAGGAAGTTGGAGTAAAAAAAATTCTGCTCTTAAAACTGTACATGCCAGCATAGGTCTGGAACGGATGCTCATGCCTGAATTAATAAACTCTGACTGTGGAGGTTTCAAACATGAATTCTGACAGACCCTTCACTATGACAATACTAGTGGGAGTCACAATAATATCATCTGCTGCTGAACATCGCTAGTATGTGAGTACTGTTGTGCCAAAGGTTAATATGCCAGTTTTATTTCCTTCTCTCTACAGCTATAATTTAAATGAGTTGCACACATAAGTGATGTTATATGCATAGGGTTTTGCATTAAGTTTGCTATGTCAGATTTGTTTATAAAAATCATATTTTGAACCACTTGCCCAGGGGCTCCGTTCTGGGAAGCTGCAAGCTGATTTCTTTTAAAGAGGCAGTTTTCATTTTCCATGGATTTTCAACAGAGGTTTTGGAGCTCTGAACAGGGAGCTCAGTTTTAAATTCAGCACTTGCCCAGGTTTACAATTATGTTTAATTACTTAGCAACAGAGCGTCTAATCTAGTTTTACATGTGTGCCACATGACCCTTTCCATACCTTACTGGAAATGGAAGGGCCGCCTGCCTCTCTTGGGGAAAATTGCTTCCAACGTTTTGGAGACCGTTTACAATGTTTTTATTCCTATGCTGCAAAGTTAACATTGCCCATAAACCTAATAGTCACACAGTAGTTAATAAGGGGCAGAAAGTTTTATAGTCTTTTCCACAGTTGTTAAAATCTTGCTACTGTAGTTTAGTCCTAGCCACACAAAACCTATCAGTTGTGAAAAATAAGATGCTCTGTGTTGGTTTATTCTTGGAAACCAGTGGAAGAGAGGACCTTTCTTGAGAATCTAGCTGAACATAATGAACTTGGGGATTATTTAAATTGCTTGGCTTGTAATATAAACACTCGAGGGCTTGCCAGCAGTGTACCTTCAGGATGTGTGACTTTTCTAAAAAAAATCATTTTGGATTTTTTTTCAGAATCCATTGCAATTAGTGGCACAATGGCAAAGGATGATTTATTAAATTGCCTTTCAGTGAGAGGAAATAGAATCCATTAATGATGTTGCACACATATTTTTAGTCAGGTTCAGCAAAAATAATTTTCTAGCTGTCTTCCTATGTTATGTAAACTAAGAACATTCGCAGGGTACCAGCTGGATTGTGCTTTGGGCCTTGTAGACCTTCAGAATGATTTTGACCTTCTCCTGCTAGAGGAAATGCTAGTGTTCACAACTTCACCAGCGGAAATGAGGCACTACTCAAAGTCAGTGAGATTTCTAGACTCCAGCCTGAACTGAAATGGGCTCAAATATAATTAGGGATTGGCTACTAGTACCTCTTGGGTACACACTAATTCTTGTTCCTTTACCACGTTGACAGGGAGCAGGAAAGGCTAGAGCTGGGACAGAGTGGTCACTGGAAGGAGTGGCAGACAGGAACAGCTCTGAGAAGGAACAGTTCACAAATTTCTGTAAAAGGGAATTTCCTTTGCCTCTGTTAATAGCTAAACAATTACATTAAAAAAAAAAAAAATCCAGCCATTAATAATCCAGAATATTTTCTCAGAAGGTACTTGTTCTGCTAGGATGTGGAAAACGGGTATAGAGATTAGTACACAGGAGTGAAGAGTGGGGACAGAGAGGAATAAACAAAAGTTTATTTGTTTCAAAGTTGAAATACTATGGATGCTGTGAGCTTTTAAGAACAATGATACTGCATGCTGTCTAAAAGAGCAGAGTTGTTGTTACTTGGCTGCCATAACTGTACTTCAGTGCTTAACATGGGATTTCCTTTAGATTTCAACTTCCACCTGTGTTGCCTGGGATTGCAGATTGCTTTCTATTACGTTTCTAAAATACATTTTTCCACAGATTACCAGTGCATACTTTGTTCCTTACATCCTAACATTGTTTCCCACGCCACCTCTGAGAAGAGGGTGGTGCATTATCTTGGATAAGCTTGGCACTGCCAACACACTGGGTGTGCATCCTCTGAAAACTGTGTGCAGTCAATAGAGTAGGATTCTGTGGGCTTGGTGTTTAATTTAGTGGGACTTTTAAATGCAGGTAACAGATATTTTAACAATGATAGAAGTGAAGATTATGTTGTGTTAGTGGTGGGCAGATGCTTTAAGGGGAAGAGTCTGCGAACAGGGATAGAGCTCCACACTTACTTCCCTGTGCACTGTGTCAAAGTATTACCCAAATACCATGCTATAATCAAAGTCGAAAAAGGAAATGGTGCTATTCACTCAGTAATTTCTGACCTGTTGCATGACCACACTACTGGATTAATTTTGAAGTACATATAAGGGAGTACCCGTGTAATTATCTGTCTAAAAATACAGCACTGCCATTTCTGGGTTGGTTTTTAAAGAGTGATTGCATAGAACTTTATCAAGCTGCTTAATACACTGTGCCATGCTCTTCTTGGGCTGGATTGTTACTGGGAAAATAAACTTAGCATTGCAGTGATTGCAATGCCTTCAAAGTCTGGCCAACTCAGTGCTCTGGATGTGATTCTGTACATCTGAAATTCCCGTAGGTGGCAGGCTGCATGCTAATGGAGTGGGAATGGGTAGGAAATAGAAGCAGGTCCCTGTGCCTAACCCTTCCCACACAGCCTGGCTTCCTTTCTCCCTGGGGATCTGCGCACCTGATCTGGTGCCAAATGCTTTCTGCTTAACCATAGGAGTAAGCCAGAACATCCTCCTCGGTATCTTGGAGAAGCTGTGGGGAGACAGAGGGAGAACTCCTTCCCTCAGATGCTCCTGGCCATCCTAGAACTGTGTAGAGCCTTCAGCATGGGTCTGCCCCAAAGGTACAGTCTGCTGCTGTCTGACAGGCTGCTCCCATCAAGAAGCATTGCTCTGGAAAACAGACTTGTCTTTGTGCAGTAAGTTTGTTCTCCTTGATCCCAAAACCACTGAAATCAACAGTGTTTTGAAGTCAATTTCCACTGATTTCCATGGTCTGGAGATTAGATTTCAGTCTTTTCAACTCTGAATCTCAACAATTCCTTACTGCCTCACTCTGGGTATTTTTTCCCTACTGCAGGATAAAAAGATGCTATTTAACATGACAAGATCTAAATAACTGGGCACAGTGCATGGAAACTACAGCTCTATTGTCAGCCCCATTTCACAGACAAGGAAGCTGTATCTGAAATCATACCTCCAAATTGCAGCAAAGCCTAGAACAGATCCAACTTTCATTCTGTAGATATCCTAGTATAAGGAAATTTTTCAGCTGCATTTTAATTTGCAAATATTTCCAAACGTCTTCCCTTATGCACAATCTCTTCCAAATACAGCTGTGAACTGTTGAATTCTGGGTTTTGTTTTCTTTTTTCATTTTCTTTTCTTTGTTAGTTGCAGTTTTTAACAGTTTGTGAGTAAATCGATTATGGGTAAAAATATACTAATAGGTAATTGAGCCTTTTTATTCTTGTTCTGTTTAAGATGGAATAGTACGGGGAAAATACACTGTTATTTTCAATCTGAAATGAAGATTTTTTTCCCAAAGCTGTGCTGACTTACAAGCTTCAACACTCATAACTTTAACTAAGAATTAGGCTCCTTAAAAAACAGACTGAGACCCTTTTCAGATTTTCCATTACCTGGGAAGTATCCTTAGTTCACCAACCAGTCAGGGAAGGCAGTTGGAGAACCATATTGTAAGTGACATTTTAGAATCATAGTTTTTCAGTATTTATCAACTACTGTATTTTCAGCTTGAAGGTACCAATGTTTTTGTGTCACGTAATAAATTACAGAATGTTTACATGCAATTAGGTATGTGCCTAAGGAGGAGAAAACACTGGGAAACAGGATTTTCCAGAGGCAGTAGCTAGTTCAGAGGCCCAGAGCCACTGCAGTAGCTGTTGTCAGGGAGGACTGAGTGGCAGTTCTAATTACCATTGTCTACACAGGTTTCTCATAGGAAGATACAAGCTGTCACGATCCCTTGCCAATCACATGAGAACTGACCTAGGGAGAACATCAACTGAAGGTGAGTGTACATATCCAATAAATCCAGTCCCCATTGCATTAGCTTATTTTTAGGATTGTCCTGAAAAGACATTCAGCCTGTATCATAAAACCTTCAACTTGAGCAAAAAATACACAGAATGATGATGACTTTAAATTTGGGTTCTTGCCCTCTGGGGCATGAATTCATAGTGCTTCAGATATGATTTGATAATGTACTGAATGCTGAAAGAACAGAGAATCTCTAGATGAGTTCATAAAGGGAAAGCATTTCTGCAGTGTTGGTACTCTGTTAATCAAAGGAAGCAAAATAAATTTTATTCCTAATTTTACTGCAGATGTTATACTTAATTTGCAGTGAAACCATGCTCTCTGTTAAAGATATTTCTCAGAAACAGAACATTTAAAGTTAGCATGTAAATTTATGCTTGCAACTGATACAGCTTTTTCTGATTTTTTCACCTTCTTCCATTGAATGTATTAGAGTCTTGTTCTGCAACATAGTTTAGACAATACATGTGTCACAAGCAATGATGAATCAAAGAAAGAAAGCATCCAGAAAGGGAAGTTAACTAGACAGGTAGGCCCTCATCAGCATCACATTCTGTTCCATAGCTACAATAACAATAATTGAGTCAGACACATGGATTTTAAGTGCCTCTTAAAGAGGAAAGTTAGGGAGAAACACACTGGAAAGAAAATTATATACTGAAATGCGGCATCTCCGTTTTGCAGCTGCCAGCCTTCCTCTGTCAGTAGCCACAGCTGTTGCCTTTTCTTCTAAACTTAGCAGGGGATGGGTGAAACTAAAGAAAAGCAGGGCAGCCGCTTTAGCTGATAAGGAGGTGTGGGTCCAAGTCCCTCTGTGTAATCAAAGGAAACCTTAATAAGCTTGAACTCTTGAGAGAGAGGGTTTTTTTTTTTTGTGTGGATAGAAGCTCACCCCGGGGACGTGTTTGCCTGCCTCATGGGTGGATGAACTCTCGGGATGCTCCTCAAGGCCCTTAGTGCACCAGTTAGGTTTTCTCCAGTTCTACCATTTTGCCACTTGTGTTTTGTCCATCTTGGGCAGCACGCTTGCTCAGAGTCATCTTTCCCAGTGAGTGAAGGAGAATATTTTTCCAAAAAAGGAGGAAAACTAGTCTCTGCTTCTGCTGCTGGTTGAATATGGTCTTTTAGCATTTGGTTCTCAACCCCGAAGTCAAACCTGGTGAATTCCAAATCTGGAGTGATGAAAAGTACAGGCTTATTATATCAGAACTTGATGTCACTCATACCAGTTTTTAGTCAGAGTCTTGCTATACTCTCACTGAATTTGTGTGGTTGTTTTGGTTGTTTTGGGGGTTTTTTTAAGTGTCAGCTTTAGACAGGATGAGACTAAGTATGAATATTAGCTTTTTTTCCTTCCTTTGGGTTGTAGAAGAAAATGTGGAGACATGACGTGACATTAAAAACAAATGCAAAGACTGAAACAAATAATCCATCATTTGTGATTTACATTTTCAGCATTTTTTTTTAAATGAAGTCTTAAGCTTAAAAGCCGGTTCTCTGCTCTTTGATCTGCTGCCTTGGGATTTTTGAGTGCTTTGTCTTTCCATGTGACAGTCCCCTGCCAGTGATGATTTGGGGAGGTGAACAAAATGCAGATGTAGATAATTTAAGATATCCTGCCCCTGTTCACATAGTCTGAAGTAATCTGGGCCTTGGTCATGAAGGGTGTTTATGGTGCAAGGGTCTGTTGATGCAGCATGGGAGGACTCTTTAAGGTCACAAAATCTGGTGTAGTTTTGCCCTATCAGAAACAGTCCTGGGACGGAGTTACCTGCTGAATGTCTTTCACCCCAAAGGCATGCAGTCGGCTCCAACACAGAAGTTGGGGGTGATTTAACATGAGGTGTGGATAATCAGGAGAGAAATCAGGAATATAATAGCCTGACAATAGAGATACAGCCCTGTACTTATGGGCGAGCTTCACCAGGGGATAAAACACTCTCTGCACCAAGCACGATAAAGCTTATTGATAGTGAACTATTGTATGAGCCACTGACTGCAAAGAGAAGGTCCGATGGAAACAGGAAACGTGGATGTTTGTGTCATATACAGAAAATTTGGCCTGGCCTGCATGCCAGATGATATCCTTCCATCTGGTGAAGCTGAAGATGCTGAGAACAAGGAGAGGAGGAAGGGGACCATACCCAAGTTAGATCTAGGCACAATGTGTAGTTGAATGAAATAAAATATTTCTTGAAAAATGATTGATGAAGGCTAGAGCTCATAACTCCTGCGGTAATTTTGTCACTTTTATCTTCAGGGTGGAGATCACTACATGCCAGGCTGCATTCCTTCATAGCATCTGAATCATTCTTATTGTCTCCACAAGCTGAAAATGAGAAACAGACTGGCAGGAAAGTTAAAATTTTCAAGGTGGAAAGAGCAAGGAATAGACTGACTTGGTTTTGTTTTGGTTCTTTTTTTTAAGATAAAAGTTCCTGTTGCATTTTTGCAGATAATACACTATATTTTATGATCCCTTTGTTTAAAACAAAACTATAGTTTCCTAGATTTTGAAGATAAACTAGAGCACCTGAATAAAAGGGCTTTCTTCAGTGCTGTCTATATCCGGCCTGGCTTTCCGTGAGCTGCACGAAGGAGAAATATTTCCAAGGCACCAGTGGTTGCCATATCCTGTATGCAAAAAGATTCCATAAATGTCTGAAAACAGATGGAATGCAACTTTGGAGGAATAAATGGATTTTTAATTTTCTGAACATTTTGGATTCCATCTGGTTGAAGTAACTAAGTGACCTACTAGAATACTTTTACCTTTCTTGTATAATAGATAGAAATACAGCTTGCATTGCTATTGACTGACACATTCCCCCCTAGTTCAGGGGGTTTACTTGCCCATACATTTGCTTATTTTTAATTCTTTTGCCTGTATGTCAGGGGATACCTGATGCACCTCTTCCCGCATGTCAGATCTAAATGTTGGCCCTCTCTCAGGTCATGATTTATCCTTGCAGCTGGTAAGGAGAAGCTCTAAACCACCTGCCTAAGCCCACCTGACAGTAGTGGGAGTCTAAAGAGCTAACATACCTTAGAATTATCTCCTTTTTTTTTTTGCTTCAAGCATTGGCACATGGCAAAAAGAAAAATAAAATGCTCTTAGTTTTCTGTCTTGCTTAAAGACAAAGAATAAGAATGAGTAGAGGCTTTGTGTACAGGCACTAATTAGGTGGATTATTTCTGTTGATTGTTTTTCGTTACTGCCGTTTAGAATGTTGTTAAATGAATAAGAGTAAATACATGTGTTTTTTTAAACAGGAAATGAGCACTTCTCTATGAATAGGAAATACAGGCAACTTGAACTCACAAGAAAGAAGTCATAAAATATACTAGTCGATGTAAAAAATTGATGACCTAGGTTTATGAAAAAGACCAATTTTGTGCCTTTCACCTCAGTGAAAGGTAGAAACCAAATCTATTCACCCTCCTTGAGAGAGAAGATGGGTCTTTTAAATCACTGATTTTAAGCCTGTACTTAAAGTTGCACTACTTATGAAGTTGATTATTTATGGTTGCCATATTGCCATTCAGAAAATTCTACTGAGAATAAGTATTTCCATGCTGATAAGTTCATGACTAATAGTTAGTAGGATATTGACAATGTGTTTGATATTAGTTTTCATATTTTTTGGCACTTGGGAACATTTCTCAGGGTTCTTGCTATGAATATGGATAAAACATTCCAAAGAATGGGGGATAACAGTCTTTTTTTTTTTTTTAAAAGGGTTGTTAGTGAGACTCTTTTCCACTTCTGGAACCAAGTATATTTGTGTTTCATTAAAAGCTGTTACATTTTAGGATCGCAAGTTTCAGTCTAGCACAAAGCCTGAAATCACTGAAAGTTTTCCCTTTTGCCTGACACATTACTGCTGTGTAAAAAGTGTGTTTGCTCAGTCCTTAATAGGACAAAATATAGCATTTCCACTGCAAACAACATTTATGTAAAACTCTGGTCACCATAACCCCATAATTCAAAGTAGGCTTGTTTCTTCTCCCTGAGTTTTGTGATTATGAACTTTCTGAGAGCTGGCAGGAGTACACATGGGTTCAGCCAGCAAAACTCTGGACACGGTGCAGTCATATTTTGAGTGTCTTTTTCTGGGGTCCAGGAATAAGCTTGCCTTGTATGGCATTGAGAAAATTTAATTATCTTTTGCATTATACACTTTTGTAATTGCATTACTCTCTCTGAAGCCTTTTTGCCCCTATAAATGATTAAAACTGTTCTTACACAAATTTGGACTTGGAGACACATGTAAACCTTATACAGAATGTAAGTGGCTGAAAGACTCACAGCTGCCAGCACCAAGGATTTGCTGTTTTGTGATTTTATAAGAGTTTAGAGTTTTCTCTACAGATAGCAGGATACAGAGAAGTCTGTATCCTGGTAATAGTACTCATCACACGCTCTCTCATTTGTATAATTGAGAAAATTACGAATATAATGAAAACAGCTCCATCTAAATAAGTTTTCTATCCACCGTTAATAAAACAGTATCTACCCTCAGAGACCTGGAATTTCTCTGCAAATGCTTTTAGTTAAACAAAGCATTTTGTGTACCTACAGTAGATGTGATATTTATTTTTTCATTATTCATGAAACAACTTTAATGTCACTGCTGATTTTCCTGGTAGGATGTTCAACTCCAGCATACCAGAGCTCATGCTGAGTTGTAGCTGAAGATGTCATTCACAATAAACATGAGCTGCTGTGACAATATGATGGCAGAAGGTGAAGAATCTCTTTTCTTGTGCAAGGGCGTGCATGTGTCTCTGTGTGTGAGAGAGAGAAGGAAAGAGATTTGATTGTGTTTACAAGATTCATTCATGGCACAGCAGGTAGTAGTCACATTGTAATATTCACCTTAACATAGCTAATTTGATTTTCAACCTGGTTATCATGCATTTAGACATAACGATACATGAAAATATATGCTCTAGCAGTGCATTTTAAATAAGGTTGCACACTTTAAGTCGGAATATATTAGAGGTAAGCATTGATTTTTGCAATTGCAGGAGTCCTGGAAAGCACTACTCAGTGTATGGTACAAAATTACCAAGAGGAAAGTGAATTCCAATGGATAAGTCTCAGGGACTGCTACCATTTCTTGGCTGAACTCAACAGGATGGATGTCCCCATATTTGACATCTCTAAAGATGTACAAGTTTTTCTGTTTTAGAGCTTCACATACTAATGGAATTTCATTTCTGAGTTTCAGGTTGTCTTCTAACTGGAAAATGAAGAGTCAACATGTCCTGAGGCCTTTCTGCCCTTCTCACTGAAAGGAAAATGAACAGCCTGGTCATAGGATGAATGTTGTCTTGGGTCACCATCAAGATCCTGACCTGCCTAAATGATGTGACATAAGGAAAGAGGTATGATGATGTTTGTCAAGAGCAGAGCCTCATTACTGCATCCTGAAGTAGCCTGAGAGGTAAGGGGATCTATCAGCAATTTAATTATGGTTGTAACACACTAGCCTTCATGCGAGACAAAAAGGAATCTGCTGTTTGCACTGTGAGATTTCAAGCTCAATTTAAACCTAAAGAGAATGGACGTGGTTGGGCATGATTTTGTGAATCACCTTCAGCACATTTGCACAAACAAAAGCAAGTGTAATTCTTCTGAAGTCAATAGAGTTGAGCATGTTTATATGAATGGGGCATTTGGCCCAAATCCAGTTGGAGTCTTTGCACTATAACACCTCTGAATCTTCAGAGGTTTTCTTAGAGTCATTAATATTGAGGCTGTATGTACCCAAGGTAATTATCCATTACTGCTTGAACCTGGCCCAGGAATTGTTTCACAACATGTTGCCTCATTAGTAAAATATAATGGAAAGAGAACCCCAAACTGGAAACTAGGAAAATAAGGGTGCTAAAAGGAGAAGAGTGTGAAGAAAACAAACACAGTGGGGTGAGATCCTCTGATGGTGTAAATCAGTATCACCTTCTGTGAGTCTCTGCCAATTTACACCCTGTGATGCTTTGGCCCATGATTATTAGGAAAGTATGTTGTTGATATGCTCTATAATGGCTTCCATTACCAACCCATGCTAAAAGAAGCAGCTGGTGAAAGTTATGTTTATGTTCCACAGATGGATTGGCAATGGCAGACACATAGCTCTGTGTCTGGTAAACAGGTGTTTTACTTTATGTTTGCTAGCTAGCCATAAGAAGTCAGATTCTTGGTGAGGGGTGTAGGCAAAGAAGATCAGTTCAGTTGTTGAAAAGGAAGAAGCAATGCTTTTTGGTTGCACTTTATTTTCTTTCTAAATGGCGAGTAGTGTCCTGAAACCCATCCTGGCTTTTATCAGCATAATCTAAATGACTGGGAAGAAAAATTAACAGAGGAACAAAAACCCCCAAACTGGTATTGAAATGATACTATATCATCTCCTGCCTTTCTTGCCCATTTTCGTCAGGAGAAGGAAGCACTTTGGCTTCAGACAAAGTAAAAACTGCTTATAATACAGTCCAAACTTCCTGCACCAGAGAAGCAATTTTTCCAGTTAGTACAGTGCAGAACAGGATGAGTTGAAATTACAGCAGTTTCAAAGGTGGACGTATAATCTTCATTTTAATAAGTAACAATTTGCAAAACAATTCTGACACCTGTAAATTTAATGCTTACGTGACCAACGCAGAAGGAGAACTATTGCTTTTCATTACTCAAAATAAAGGATTTATTTTGACTGTGTTTATTCATTTCTGATTGCCCAGAAAACTAAAAAATGACTGGGATGTTTTCTGATCTCTGAATGATGAATACTTCTAGATGGCAGAATGGCAACATGTAAATTCCTTGGTGAATATCATTCAGGCTAAAATTCTTTGAACTCTGAGAGTTTGAAAGCATTTTCACAAATATCCAGTAGTAGGCTGAAAATTCATTAATAACTAATATAATGAATCATAGTGATACGGATTAAGAAATTCTAGTTGCAGATCAGATTATCTTATTTTTTAAACAGCTCTAGGGAAAGCTCCTTAGTATGTAGTGCAAGGAAGTAGCCTAAGGGAATAGAGCAGGCTGGTATCATTTGCCTAAAACTTGCCCACACTGCTGTTGGATGTTGATCCTTCTGGCAGAAGGTTAAATGCATCCTGCTGAGTCCTTGGAACCAGTGGCCAAGGCAGGGACAAGTGGTTCTTCAAGACAAGAGATGACCTGGGGAGTGGGAAGAGTAGCTGGGACGGCTGAAGAACCTGGGATAGGTCTGAAGAGATGTTCACCCTCAGCATTGTTAACTCGTTATCACTCCTGTTTTATTGTAACCAAACCAAACCAGAAGGGGCAGCTTCGTACTCAGCGCGTTATGTCAGGGAGGTGGCTGTTTAATGAAGTGCGAGCAGCGCCTGGTTTTGAGCTTCTGTTGTAGATATAATATATGAAGGAATAGCGAGAGCAGCAGGTGTTGTCGAAATTTATGTGCGAGCAGCAAGCCCAGGCGGCAGCCCCACAGGAAGAGCAGTGACAGTTACTGCAGCAGATGGTCTCAAGAATTATGAATATGGGACCTATCCCCAGCTGCCCCTGTAACTTGGTCCTTCTCGAGCAGGAACCAGCAAGGCGTTGACTCCAGAACCCACAGAGTCAAATTGAGCAGCAAGGCTGGTGGTGGTCAGGGCAAGCAGCCACTCCAGCCCCACACTGAACCAGCCTGACCCAAGCTGTACATATTGATCTCTGAGCAGTGCTGCCGGCTAGGAGAGATACATCTTGAACCAGTTGGGAATCCCAGAATAGAAGTACTGATAAAGGCTCATGAAGGAATTTAACTACCCGGACATCTGTTGAGTAACAAATACAGCTGAACATGCATCATCGCAGAGGTTCCTAAATTATAGTGAAGACAACTTTATGATCCAGAAAGTAGAGACTCCTGAGGAGAAGCCATCCTGGATCTACAGGAGTACATTAATGAAATTTGCAGATGAAACTTTGCAAGTGCATTAAAAATACAGCAGCACTGTGTTTTAGGATTAGCTTTAGCAGAGTATCATATGTGTTTAGAACAGATTGTTTTGCTCATCCATTTATTAATTTTTACTCTTTCACAAGTAAATGAAAGTTCAAGCCCACCTTCCCCTGTCTTTAAGGCTGTTTGCATCATCCATGCCTGCCAGATATTTAAGATCTGCAGGCTCTCAACTAATATACTTTGCAAACATCTCTCTTGGATAACACACAGCTCATGAGAGAAACCAAGAGAATTACAAAAATTGATAGATAATAGCACTATGCCAGTTGCCTTTAAAAAGGCATATATGCAAGTGCATACCTTTGCAGAAAGTAAATCATTTGAAACAAATGTTGAAGAGGATGAGGAATCTTAAGAAGCAGAAATATTGAAAAGATAATAATGAACAGCAAATAAAACATGAGTTTTCAATAAGGCACAATACCACGGAAGGCCTATAAAATTTTGGAGTACAAACAAAGAAATATTGCATCACAGGGTAAAGTTCAAATAGGGCTCTTTTTATTTTCCTTTTTGATTTAAAAAAATATATAGATATAAAATGGAGATATAAAATGGGCTAATACACTGAGATAAGCAGCAAAAAGGTTACACTGATTGTAATGATGAACTGACAGACTTCTGAATTTTTGAAATATCTTCTAGAAGTTTTGATTTATAATGCCACTTAATGGAAAAAGAAAAGAAAACCGAAGTAAAAGCCCACGAAACTCGAGTTTTATCCCGAAACAAGGGAATCTGTGAAATCTTAGGGGAAAGAAAATCTCTTAAAATTTCTCACATAAATAGCTAATCTTTGCCATCCTCAAAGAAAAAGCAGCCCTGAATGAATCCTGCTTCATTCTTCAGATTCAATACAGGGATAATGTCAGGTTTACTCTCTAATGATTCATTTCCTTACATCTGGAGAATGTGTCTTTCAAAAATTTAGAGAGAAAAGAAAACTTTTTTTTTCTTTCTTGCCAAGTTTTAATTTTATTCATCCATTTCTTCATTACTGTTCTATGCCAACATTTATTGTCTCAAACACTAGTCAGCAAAACCTTTTTCTCATCCATCCAGGAATATAAAGTTTCAATTTACATTTGTAATAACGAGGTATGATCATGTCAGCAGGATGGCAACCTGCTAAAAACCTGCTAATTAGCTTTTAGATTAAATATGCCCATGTTATAAATATTTCCAGAAAATAACAAAACTTTGCACTTGTCTACATTAATCCTGACATCTGCTATAGGTCATATAAAGAAATCTACCTAAAAAAGTTATTCCAATTCATAATTGTATTAAAAATAATATCAAACAATTCCACTCCACCCCATCAAGGGCTTTCTCAGCATCTAATGTTATTAACATCCATTGTCTTGAGCCTTGGCTTGGTCGAAGATTTTAGACTCTCCAAAGCATCACCTAAAAGGTCACTGAGGGTTCAGGCAATGTTCAGCTCTTTGATGAGAAATAACCAAAAGCTCCTTTTTATCTTAATATCCAACTTCAGTACACACACAGGGACACACACGCAAAAGAATAAATATTCTCAGGAAGACTGATCTCAGTCCAGGCACAAGCAATAGTGAAAATTTTTGTCAAAGGTGTGATCTAAGAACTACCTTTGCAAGCAAGGAATTTGGAAGGAGATAAAAAAATGAATGAGAATCCCTCTGTGGTTAGTACTTCTGTCTGAATTCCAGTTCGAATTGGACTCAGACAAAGAAGATAGAAGACAAGCGTGCTATCAACAGGATAGCAGCAGTGATACACAAATCACCACTAATGAACTCCCTTTATGTGTCCAGGGAGCCCTTCTAAAGAAAGCCCACGAACACTTGCCTCAAGGCTCTGCTTGCTTCAGGCTGGGTGGATTTGCTTGCTATTCTTGCTCAAAGTTAATTTCTAATCTACAAAACCAATCTTCCATTAAGAGACACAAAAAAACCCCCTAAAGGTAAAAAAAATGATGGCAGAATCTCTATCAGCCAGAAGCTTCAATTTTTGTTTGCTGCACCTGAACTGACATAGAGAGTCACTGATCTGAGTCTCTTCAAGGTTTCAGCACCACAGCAGAAGCGAAGAACAGTAAGAGAAGTCACTCATGGATCCCAGTGTCAGTGAGGGAAGGTATAAAAGGCTATGAACTGTCCCTGAGCAAGGTTATTAGTTTGATAAGTACTTAGCTGAAACTCTTTCCTGGTGCATTGACTCATGCCCTCCACTTTAGCAAAGCCAGATTACAGTGATTTGCGAATGATTTTGTGGCTGCAAAATGCAGGAAGGTATTTTAATTGCATTTTCCCCTGTGATCAGTTCCGTTTCCATATTCTGTGGTTGAAAACTTACTGGAATGTTTTAAATAGAACAAAGACTTGGTCAGCTATTCTGCACCATTGCCCTTCCCCTTTTTCACCCAAACTGGTCCAGGTTGTTTGGATGGAAATGCTACTTTAATCAGAAAGGCTTTTTGCCTAGAAAGTGACTGCAGATGAACAGTGCCGACAGGAACTCCACATAATCGCTGGCTGGGTTTTTCTCACTAGATGTACATTTTCCAAAGGAAGTACACTGAAATAATTGTTTCAAGTTTTGAAATGGAGTGGTGTGAACTGACTCAGTGCCATCAATATGCTGATTTACCCCAGCTGAAGTTTCTGAGCTGCACAAAAAACCCCAGCCTTTAATATTATATGTGAATCAGCTGTTTAGTAATCAGCAAGATCCAGATTCTGGTGGTTTTACTCCCACAAAATACAGGAAAAAGGTTTTATCATATTTCGCCTAGTGATCAGCTTTGAAGCCTACCAGTGGATGAAATTCCAGCATGGTCTCATTTGCATTAATACAGAGAGGGTTAGCCCAGTTGCTCTCTTCTTGCTCTTCGCTCATATATACTCTCCTTGATTAATAAGAGTATCTATAATTCGCTTCATTCACCTTAATGGCCCATCTGGTGGAGGTGCAGAAATGGTGATCCTCAGATCCTTTAAAGCCTCAAAAATTCATGCCCTCTTCATTCATTTCCTGAATTGCCTGGCACAGCAGCTTACCTGCTTCTGTCAAATAAGACCAGCACTTCTGTTACCTGCCTGCGGTCGACACCACTCCTGCAAAGTCACAAAATATCAAACAGCATTTCCCATGAAATGTTTATGTGTAAGCAGGACCTGGATTTATGGGGAGGACGAGGAGTGGGGGTGGAAGCATGGGTTGATTACATCCCTTGGTTAGATTGGATCTAGTTCCTATCTTGTGCTAATCCACCCCAGACTCCTGGCGGTAAGATCCAAAGCAGCATAAAGCAGATAACAGGAGAAGGCAGAGGGGGCTGGTCAGGGGTGTTTGTAAATAAATCTGGAACCTGGGATCTGCAGCCTGCTTGGTTATGGTTTTGTGAAAACAGAATTACAGCATAAAATGAAAGCAGGCTGTGCAATGAAAACAAGAGGAATGCCATCACCCAGGTTGGCTTGTACTGCAAACCACGCTGGTCAATCATCCGAGATGAATGGATGTATCCGCTGAATAACCTCACTTTGCAACTTTTATGTGAAGGTTTGATAAATGAAGTCAGGGAGAGGTACAAGAAAGTGATTAAAACCAGCCTGTGCAAAAGGCAATGATAACCTCCCTGGGCTTTAAACTTTTTTCTTCTTCTGCTTGAGTTTGTTGGATAATTAACCCTTTCATCCTTCGGTCTCTGTACACAAACAATTGTATATTCCTACAAAGCAGCTGCATTTTGACAGGCAATTTGTCACTGGTAATAAATTGAACCCAGCATCAAGGCAAACCACTTCCAACGGGAATGTGTATGGCCAGGTACCATGAACTGGAATTTCTTACTGGCCTCACTGTAGCAGAAAACCTTTTCCAAAGTTTAGCTCCTTCATTTCTTGTCTCTGGATTCACTGAGATGTCCAGCAACTTGCTTAGGCAGCTCCTTTTAGGCACCTTCTTGAAACATGCCTCAGGCCATGCTGGCCAAATAGTTTTAGGGATCTCAGTCTGTTGTCACAGAGCTTGAATGGGATATTATTGTCACCAAAACAAAAAGGAATTCTGGCATTTTTGATAAGTGGGGGCCAGAGTTTCACTTTGTGGACCTGGAACCATCATCACAAACCACCATGGTTTGTGGTAAAATTTGTTGCTGGCTTGGAGGACAGCTTGAGCATGCAGAAAAGCATTTTGCCCACGTATGGCATAGCTGGAGTTAAACAGAGTTCCCATGCCTAGGTATAGCCCATTGTGCTCCTAGGTGCTTGCTGGGATTAAAAAGAAAGGGTCTAGAAAAAGGGTCGTACAAGCAGACCCTTGCCCAAATAGGGTCGGAGGCTGCTGCTTATAGTTTGCTTGCTTCATTTTTGGTCTCCCCAACTGCATCAGGATACCAAATCAGATGCTTATGGAAAAGCAGCTGTCAAGAGTCTGAGATGGGCTCTCAGGTGAAGATTTAGAAGTCAGCATTGACAAAATGCACAGAAGCTTACTTGCATGTAAGAGAAATGAGCTTTTCTAGGGGGAAACCCCTTAGACCTAGCCCAAAGAAAGGCAGCAGCACCACAGCCTCTATTGAATAAAGCTCTTTAAACCCTTACTGAGAAGCAAAATCTCTGCTGAGAAATGTCAACAGAGCTTTTACAACAGCCTGAAAATTAATTGTCCTCTGAAATGGCAGTCCTCAATTTAGGCTTAATCTCTCTTGCATTACTCAGGTAGCTATTGTGAAGTATCACCCCGCTTGCTGCTCTTGCTGACAGTTTCTATATCCCTTCACCACACCCACTGGAAGGAAAACAATCACATAAATCCCTCTTGCAGGGCATGCTCCAACTTGTTTCTTATTGTGGGGCAAATTTATGGTCACATTTACTATGTAATCTTTAAAGGGGACTGGCTGGTGGTTGAAGGTCTAAAATTACAGATGACCTGCGTGTAAGCAAAAGTGGATTTGTTAAAGGATCTGTATTTAAGGGAGGGGAGAAGGGGGTGAGAGAGGAGAGCTGCTCCCTGTGCAGTTTATGACCTCTCCTAAAAAAAAAACCCAACCTTCAAGAAAGGTAGAAAAGCAATTTTCGTTCTGTGGCTCTAAATATGTGTTTATCCCGCTGCCATGATGTGAGCATGCCCAGTTGGGATGATTTAGCACTCTGCTGATGACTACCAACGGAAGGACTTCATGTGAAAAGGTAGTCTGCCACGGCTAATGGGCTCTTGTTTCAAAGGGATGCTGTGTGTACATTACTAGTGTATGGAGAAGGTGCAGAAAGGCCTCAGCAGACATTAGGAATGGAGTGTTGTTGATGATGAAAAGGCACTTTGCTGTTGAGGGAATGGTGGGAGAGAAAAGGCGTATCTGTCTTTTTGATTAGAAATGCATGCTTCCTTTCATCATCTGAGCTGAAAAATTGGCTTCTGCTCTTGGTTTATGAAACCATTTTTCTTTCCCTTCCTTCCCAGGTTTGCAAACTCTTTAATAAATTAGTTACTGTGAGGTGCATGGGTGCAACAATCACCTTAGAGGCTTTTCCCAAATGCATCTTTAATATTTTATAAGTATTTAAATAGATTTATTCAATGTGAACAGCCTGATTTATTAACACTGGCACTCTGGCATGGAAAGGGGGTTCAATACAAATTATGTTTTGTCAGAAATTTTTAGCAGCTAGATCTCAATTTACCAATGGATTCTTGGAAGTCAGGAAATAATAGGACCCACCCCATGTTAATATTTAATCAGGCTTTGGTGCCAGATAGGAGAAGCTGTCGAATGAAGGAGATGCAATGAGGAGAGCCCTGTATTACATTAAAACATACATCATGTGTTCACTTCTTGGATGGGGAGGGGAGAAGCGGGTCAGGTATTATGGTGAGAGGCTCAGACCTGCCACTGAATAAAGATGCTTTGTCAGGTTCTCAGAGTTCACCACGTGAAGTTAAAGTCTCACCGCAGATATGTGAGGGGAAACCTGAGTGACTAGGTGTGAAATTTGCTTCCCTTTTGGCGTCCCAGGGTGCACAAGAATGCACACCTTTCCTTGTGCATATTCAGCAAGGAATGTATGACAACAGAAATGCTGAACCTGACATGATAGCAGAGGTGACTTGTGAAGCACTTTGTAATGATGGAATGAGATGGGTGCTACCAAACCCAGTGCTGTCCTACTTAACTTGTGTACCAAGGTGCAGGGGAAGGGCGGGTCCTCTGTAGGTCAGCACTCTGTAGGTTACTGTTTTGAATTACCCCAAGTTCATTTTCACTCTGAAGTGCCACATAATATTATTTTTATGTAGCCCGGTACATCACCTTCATAAAAATGAATGGGTGATGAATTTATTTCTGTATGGAAACATCCAGCCACTTTCTCAACGAAGATTTTGGGCATAAATTTAAGATGTGAGGAAGCTCAGAAGCAACACAGTGGTGTTCACTCACTTGAACAGAGGAGATGAACATAAAGGGTGCAATTGCAAAATAACTGCGTATCATCAAGTCTTTTCTAAATCACTGCACCCAGTGTGGAACAATTCAAAAACTGGCAATATCTCTTTTCTGCTGAGTACCAGTGACACAGCCTCCTCATTTAATCGCCTAAGGCGGGGGCTTAACAGGTGAATGAAGAGGAAACAAGTGGGATCAACACTGTACTGTAAAAGGAGGAGAAAAGAGGGGATCTCAGATGCCAGAAATACTTTCCAGGAATATTTCAGGATGACCCAGTGGTCGTCCTGATGAGTAAGAAACCCTCCAGTCATCAAGACTGGATAGCCATAATTGCAGGCTCCTGTGCAACAGCTGAGTTCCTAGGAGGGTGTGAACTAGAGCAGTGTGGTAGAAGTGCCTGGAATAACACTGGTGGACACTGGCTGAAATATTGGCATGTAGCTGAAGTCCTGGTGACAGTGAACTCATCTTCTGGTAGGAAGTCTATTCATTTCCTCTTCTCACTTAGTTATGTTTATTTCTATCCCTTTAAGCATGTAGTGTGTTTAGTTTCCCTATGTGTGTTCTTTATTTAAAGAGAGAAAGAAGAGTTCAACTGCAAGTCTTTTGTAATGTTAATATTAAGAAAATTGGATGATGATTCAGGAAGTCGACTGAGTCAAGACAAAAGTCTACTCTGTACATTTCATTCTGCCAAAGTTTGGTTGGAATGGTTTATTGTAAGGTTGTATTACCAGGGACAATACCTTCATTTGTGCTGTGGTAGTTGCCTGTTCCTATTGGTATCTTTAAGATTGATATTTGGAGGCGGAAGGTAAATGGAGGACTCGAGCAGAATACTATGTTAGATTTCTTTATGCAGTTTATGGTGAACTTGAATTTATTTTTGTGGGGTGTATATCTGAGAATATTTGGTTGACATGGTGATAGATCCAGAGCAAGGTCAGTTCTATGTCACAGCTTACAGATCTCCACCTAATCTGCCACGGGGCAGCCTGGCTGCTTAGACTGGGATTGTCAATCTCTTCCACATGGTAAATTTTTAGCTATTATTAATACATACTTACGCAGCTCCTTAAGAGTAAGGAGAGATACTGTGATGTACTTTACATAAAAGAGTAACGTATGGAGTTGCACCTGTATCAGCTGTGAGAATGATCATAGATTAAACTTCTTTCCATTCCAGGGAAGGAGTGTGTCCTGTGGCTTGCGGGATTACAGTTCTAGGTTTTGGTAACAAGAGGTCCAAGTTTCTAAAGAAGTATCTGGGCATAGCTATTTAGGACTTGCTTTGCTCTGATGGGTAAGAAGGCGTATCTTTCTGCATTATCCTATGACTCTGTAGGAGATCTACAGTTTAATTTATCATTTGCTCCTTATGTGGTGTAAAAAAAAAAAAAATGCATGCCACAAAGTTAACTTCTGAATTCACTGACTTGCTTTTTTAAACCACTGCAATTTTTAACATCTAATCTCATCGTTCTTACTAATGACTTACTAAGTCTTCACTGTGCCACATTATGTCCAAGCAAGGTGATCTCTTTGGTCGACAATCTAATAAAGTCACAAGAAAAGAAGATTTTATCACTTTTATCTGAGGAAAAAAATACCATCATCTGTTCCAAACTCGAATTCGTATGAATAGATTTTACCAAAAGTTTTTTCAAGTTGGGGGTAGATGGGAAAGAAAAAATAAAAATAACATCAGAAGGAATAGAGCAAGTTTCACGATTCATACAATCATTGGGGCTTATTAATAATAAAATATTATTATGTAATTAAATATTATTATATAATAATAAATACTATATTATAATAAA
>VWZT01008398.1:205316-240975 GCA_013397055.1 Pachycephala philippinensis | reverse complement strand
ATATATGTAATTATATATATATTTTATGCTCTTCAAAGTTCAGTTCAAATGTATGAGGCATAACTATTGATATTAGGAAAAATATTAGAAAAATATTGTTATAAAACATTGAAGGAAGTTTAAAAAAAAAAGTGGAATAGATTTTTCAGTTAAGTGTCTCTATTCAGAAGCTCATCTGGATTTATGAAGAATTTGACCAATTGGAAATATGCCTGAAAGCACTGAAATTCCAGTCCCCTACTTCCCAAAGGAGACAGCAATTAAAACAGATGAACAGTTCTGCAGTCTTTCAATCAGAAATGGTCTTGCTCTGGTCCTTAGGACAGTTAAAAAGTCCTACTTTCTGTGTGAGTGAGGCCAAAGTGGTTGTCTTGGAAATCTGAATGTGATTTTAATTATAGCTTTTATTATTGGAGCAGCTGTAACCAAGATTTTAACAGTCAATTTTATATGGAGCTTTATTGGCAAAGGTTGTTTAATATTAAACAATCATTGCTAACCATGAACATACCTGATATAATAATGAACTTCATTTGAAAGATCAGCAAGAGATAAAGGAGTTAAATTTAGCTGTACAGTCTGTAACAATAGCATGAGGGAATACCGTGAATTCATTTTATTTGGAAACAGAAAACTCTGGATGTTGTTAGAATATCTTTTTGAGAGCATAAAGTAAATGTTTGGTAACCAGAGATTTGTATTGCTAGAGAGAATCACTCTCACTAAAGCTACAGTAACCGAATGTTTAAATGTGCAGGGCTGAACTGTCAAAGCACGTAACAACATCTTTAAATAAAATGGAAGTGGCTAGAGCTGCCTTTATCTGTGTCCTCCTCTGACAACTGCTTAAGGTTCAATTCTGTTCCGATTGAAGTCAGGGAAGAATCTCCTGGTAACCTGAAATGATTCATGGCATGGACCTTACCACGGAAAAAAGGGGAAGTCTCAAAGCACCAAGAAAGGTGCGCTGCTGTCCCCCAGCACTTGATTTATTTATACCTCTGCTGAGCAATATTGCCAGCCCACAGCATCTGTAATTGTGCCTTGAGCCCCTTGCAAGGACCATGTCAAAGACAAAAGCCTTAATCTCTCCTCAGGAGATTTTTTTTTCAATCTTCATGTTCTAAGTCACTGGACATCTTTGGCAGCTATAATACTTAGGTTTTCAGCTTAACTAAAGGCTCAGAAAAATGTCTTTCACTATTTTTAGTTTATTTTAATTAAAGCCGACAATCTCTGATAACCAGTGTTAGGCTTGCAAATCAAAAGGGCTTGTGTGGCAAAACCTGCCCCAACCCCACAGCCGTGAAGCACTGAGAAAGTAAGTGCTGGCTGGGCCATATGCCTGGTATAGCAGGGTTTTTTGCTGGTTGGGGCTTTTTAATTTTAAATTTATATTTGTGTCAAGGGCCTGTTTGGCCTAAAGCAGGAGTCCTGGTGCAAGCAAGGAGGCAGGATGTAAAGTGGCTGTGAAATGCAGGGACAAGGCAGGCTGCACCCATCCTGCAGATCACACTTCCACACTGGCAGGAGGACAAGATACGTCTCCTATTTTCAGTCCCATTGTTTTGATTCTCAGAGGCTAAACTAGGAGCCAGCATTCTTTATTTGTATTTGGGCTAGAGTCTTTCTCCTCAGTCCCACTCTCCTTCTGATTGCCTCTGTTTGCGCCTGGTGGACCAATATTCTGCAAACAGACAGTGTTTTTGTCAGTGTGTAGACTGAAATACTCCAACCAGAGCTCCCTCCTGCTTCTCCATTTCCAAAATGCAGCTCAAATTCTTAATTGGGTAACCTGAACTTCTCCCTAATCGGCGTGTCAGTGTGTATGGATGTAATGGACATGTCAGTGCTGTGTACGCTAACACTTTTAAATCATATAATGAGCCTGTTCACTAGAAGAATAAACACACAGTGCAATTTAACTGCAAACTGGGGGGATACCAAGAGGAATGTTGGCTGAAAGGTTATCTACAATGTAAAAGCAGTTCTTTCCTTTTGCAGATTTTGGGGGTGATCTGCAGCACTAGTATTCTCCTTAATTTTGAGAATGATTTGTCTAACTATTTGAGTGGTAGGGGGAGAGGAAAAGAAATTGAGAGAATTTCTTCTTGCAAGCACTTTTCAGTTCTTAAGAGGCTTTTGTGCTGCCTGTGCAAGCCTACAGTTGGATATTGCAGAATACAGTGCTTTTATGCAGAGAAAAGGATTATGAAAAAACCCCAAAGGTGTGAAATGTAACAAAAGGCAATGTTTGGAATTGCACTGTTAGGAGAGACAGCTGAAGTCAATGGGAGCTTGATCCATGAAAGCACAGCGGGACCATACCATATATAGGAAAGCACAATCTGTCAAAATTAAGTATGTAGTTTATGGTATGCTTTTTGTTTGAAATAACATATTACCTCCTATTTATAGTAAAGCAGACTAAACAGTTCTATATGTCTGCATTTAAGATTTTCAGACAGAGAGTAAGGATACCTTTTACCTGGAAATTGTAGAGTCAGAGCTCAAAATTGTTAGCAGTGATAAATGAATACCTGTGATTTTACAGGCATATAAATCTCAAGCTTCTGCTTACATAGCCCCGCTCTGTCTCCAGTATTGGCTGCAGCTGAATCTCACTGCTGGAGGACTACTAGGAAACAAATGAACTTGCAATGCATAGTATCTTAAAGGAAACTATAAATGGGATAGGTCAAGGACTAGGCATGTAAGCGACAGGAAAAAAATCTTCCTTTTAGTTTATACAACTCCTGCTTCCATGTCTGTGCAGATTCCTAATAAGGAATAGTAACTTTTCGAGGCACTAGGCCTGTACATATTTCCTGACCTTATAATTCTCACAGTTCTAGACATTCCAAGGTAGGGGGTCATTCAGACAGAGTTGTAATTTCTTGTGCATATTTATTTCCAAAGTATCTTTTGCATAGTTTCCCAGTGAAATCATGTGCTAGGGCTGGGGAATGCTAAATAGGTTATTTTTCAAGCTTGCATATAAAGGGCCTGTCAAAGTGCACTGTTTTGGACTTATCAAGTAAAAGTGACAGAGCCAAAGCATGATGTTTGTAGTTTGTCCTTTCTAACCCCACTGTGAGTTGGGCTCCCAACCTTCCAACGGGAGATGACGTAAGAGGGTTAAGGAGCTCTGGTTTTGTTATCAGTGAGGATTTTAATGATCGTAAAAGCCTTGAAAGCATACGTGGCTCAAGAGGAGTTTGATATGGGCCTTCCCCAAAACCTATATTTTGTTAACCCTCTGCTGCTAGATTTGTGCTCCTTTCCCTTCTCGTTGTGTAAATAAAAACACAACAAATTTTAGGGGGAAAAAGGCTGCAGAAGCTCAGCCTCTCTGTAAATAACCTTAACTGGTTGTGAAAGCACATTTTGAATTCATTTTCCCAGTCTTTCAAGACACATACTTTTTTTTTGAAGTAATTATATTTATCTGATTAAAGAATTAGATATACCAGGGACCAGTCAAGACCTCATGAATTTTGAATATTCATTTCTCATAATCCATTGGCCAGGAAGCAACTAGAAGTCACCTACTGTCTGAAAGAGATTTACACAAAGTATTTGTCTGGCCATTTTCAAAAACAAGAGTCTCTGCTAAAAGTCTTGCAGGTAATGTATTCGTCGAGGAGAAGCTAAACTTGAGCTGGAAGAGTTTGCCCTTAGTGCTGTGTATACCCTGCTCAAAGCAGCTGTAAGGAAAGTTAGTCAGACCTCAGCTTTCATCTAGAGTTGTCTAACTAAATTGAGATGTGGGTACTTTCCTTCTCAAAATGCGTGCAATACATTTGGGACTGAAGGTTTCAAACTCTTGTTGAAAAGTAAGCGTAGACTAGATGCTTACAATAATTCCTGGGGGAAAAAAAGTATAAAACGTTTTCCTAAGATTTTGAAAAGGATGACGAGGGGAAGATCCTGTGGAAATTGGGACTATTCTCACAGATTTCTGGTGACAGTAAATAACATTGTATAAAGCACCAGTTAGGCTGCAAATGACATATGGAGACAATTTCTGCCTCAGCTGTATTTACCTTTCCCTTTGATCTAATGGGAACAGCGCATGGATACTGAGACAGAGCTTGGTCTACAGTATCCTGTTTGGTTTTGTGTATGGGAAGAAGTTTGGAACAGCTAGGCTGACACATGCTGTTGTAACTGAGAGGGTAAGATGGTGCAATGAGCTGGATTTAGTCACATGGAGGGACAGTTACAAGGTGATATGAGTGAAATGCATTAAGTGCTGCCTTTTGCCTTTATCAGCAGAGAATCACTGAAATGTAAGACTAGAAGGAAACTCCATAGGCCATATATTCTGTTCTCCTGCTCAAAGGCAAGATCAATTATACAGCTGCCCCTGGCAGCCATTTAAGTAAAATATTACTAGAATGAAGAGATATTCTTTATATTTAGAAGGGGGAATACTGCCAGCACAGTGAGTTTCTTACCTTCTGAAAGAAAAAAAAAAGGAAAAAAAACAAAAGAGAGGTTATTGCAGCTCTCTAAGAGTTATCATTCAAATTAGCTTGATGATTTGCTTGGGATCATTGGAGAAACCTGACTAGAAGAGATAAGTGGAATGTAAGACAGGATACGTGGAAGTGAAAAATAAGGAGATATGATCGTAGTAAGGCAAAGGAACAGGTTGAACAGGCTTCCAGTTGAGGTGGTGAGCTCCAAAGGCAGTATTTAGGCAACAACTGAATAAGCACGTGGAATTCAAAAATACAAAGAGCTGTGGGTTGTGTCTTTGAGCTTTGAATTACCGGGTGACTCTTTCAAAGGTGAGAAGTGAAAGGCTTGCCCGCCCTTAATTACTATCAGTGTGTTGTGTGTGTGTGTGTGTGTGTGTGTGTGTGTGTGTGTGTTTGCTTACACAGCACTGGTTTTATTTCCTCCTGGAAAAAAAGACATAATAATTTTAGTATCTTTTAAAAAAATAAGTTTTAAAGTGTCTAAAGGCGAGAGAGAACAAACAGCATTGCACTTAACATCTATAGGGATCCTGCTTGCCTCTGCTGTGCTCATATCACTCCCTGCCTGACTGTTGCAATTCGTTTTTCGAAAGCCAGCCCACTTCATTTGACTTTTGTCAGAGCTGCAGTTTTCTCTGCTGTACTTCTAAGTGTAAACACTGCAATTATTTTCAGAGTGTTATTGGTCATTTATTTTATCAATCTAATATTCTTATATTATGAATCTTAAGACCACTATTAACTGTTTTGGGTCATTTCTTGTTTGTACCCCAGAAAACTGCTCCCAGTGTTATTACTTATTGGTCATAATCAATTAGGGAAGTTTTTAGACTATGGCAGTCTTATATAAATACACTGGCAAAGTTCACCTCCTATGATTTCTGACAATTAAATTGTTCTGTCACTTTGGGACCTTCATTAATCTCAACTTGTCATCCTTGTTTATGCAGGTTATAATGGTCTGTGTGTGTAAGTGAAATGAGATGCTAAAAGCCCTTGGCTGTTTAACTCTTTGATGAAAGTCAAGCAGGAATATGATGTTGAAGAGAAAAGCTGGGATTTTTTCATCCCCCAAAATAGCACCATGGAAATTATTGCACTGTTTAACAGCTAACTTTCAAATAAGTCAAGGAGGAGTTTCACAGAGGGGTGAAGGAAACAATTGACAGTACTGTTATCACATTCCTTTATGTGTCTGCATGAGTACACATAAAAATAAAGACATGGCAACGTAGATTACTTTCTCTTCCAGGAAAGTGGTATGAAGACATCATGTCCCAGCAAAGGAATCTAATGGCCAGAGATTTTCAGATAACCTTGCAGGATCAGTGTGGCTCAGGTCTCCAAAGTCTCTTGAAACTCAGAGATTGGAGTAGTATTATTATTATTAGAAATTGTGTTTTGGGTAATTCCTGCAGACTGATTACTTGGGACTGCCGCAGGCACAATTCTGAAGAAGCAAATTCTTGGGAAGCAAAAGTCCATTTAAAGAATTTAATTTACTAATTAAGTTCCTGGAGGAGTTAATAATTTTCTTCTTTCCTAAATTATCTCCTAGAATTTGAAGACCTGCTCTCTGATTACTCCAAATGCAGATGGTGGTTTACTATATTCTGCCCTTTTTTTCATCTTTTAAGAAGGTCTTAAAAGACTTTTTAGAGTGCTCACTATGGCAGCAGCATTGTTACTTCTACCACTCTCGGGCAGAATTCCTCCGTGATCCTTCCATCTGGAGTGGCCTCTCACTTTACAGCCCTCTTAACCATTATCACATCCTCACCTGGTGCCGTGCACCAAAGAGGCAGGTACCTTTTATTCCATGGAGTTCATGAAACCTAGTGTTTCCTCTTGGGCAAGTGCCTACTGAAATTGAAAGCCAACCTTAACAGATCTTTATTCTCATTTGCAACTGAAAATGAGGGGCCAGGTCAAAGCAAGCAGTGCAGTGTCCTGTGCTGGCAAAGCTGGAGATGGAGCACAGGTTTTCTGACCTGCTCTGAGCCTCCATCCATTCACAGCTGGCCAAGGTTAAAAAATAGGAATAGTCTGGGAGTTATCCATCTCAAATCTAAAAGGAGTGTAATGATATGCTATTCTCTGCACCCTGAGAAACATACGAGTGACATCTTCTCTCAGAGCACTAATTACCATAATTCTTAGACCAGAGAGAGATCCAGAACACTGCACAAATTATCACCCAATATCTTTAATAAATGTGGATGGTAAGTTACTTGCAAAGGTGCTGGTTAATAATCTGGAACGCATATTCCCAGACCTAATTCATTTCAGTCAGGTGGGATTTATTAAGAATTGTACTGTCATGCAGTAGTATGAGGCAACTCCTCAGTACAGTAACCTCACAGACCAGCAAAGGAGAAATACAAAACAGAGACAAACTATTTTTGACTTTTCTAAATGTTGGCCTATGAATAATTCTTTGACACTGTGCAGTAAAATCCAGTGGCACCCATCAATCTGTTGCAGAAATGCTGATGCCGGTGGGTTAATGGCTAGGTTTCCTAAAGGCTAAGTTACAAAAAGGAGAAATGGTAGAGCTGCTCTCCCATTTCTGTTTGATCCAGAGTTCACATCATAACTTTGTTTCTCTTTTCTTTTGTGAGGTTAATTTATAAAGAAAACCAAATCCCATGTGCCTCAAGGATGTCCATTTTGGATGTGGCTGCCTTTCCTTCTTGCCTAGAGAGGAAACAAAGTGATGGGCTCCTACCAAAGATGCGTCAGTGTGTGTGCCTAAAGTTCAGCAGGATAAATGCAAGTCTTAGAGGCAATCTGCCAGATGTTATTTGTCGAAGCTGCCTCTAGGCTGCTGTGAAGCATACCAACACATATGTCAGGGCAGAATGAGAGTCAGGGCAACTTTCCAATTTTTCTTGCTCCCAGAGGCTCTCCAGGGGAAGCTAAGTTTAGGAATAGAGAAACAAAGACCATGAAAATGAGAGATTGGTGTATTTTAAGCTCTAATGCTGAGGCAACTATAAAGCATCATATATGTAATTTCACAAATTTTAAATGCAAAACAATAAAGGTGTATTTCTAAATACTTCAGTGTGTGGTGAAGGGGCATAAATCAGATGCAAATACTAGCATTACTACTTCTGCTTTGACAATGCCACCTGATTATATACTTTGGGAATGAGGTAAGGCTTTAACAGGCCTTTTGAAATAGAATTTTTAAAAGGTACACTGGATTTTACTCAGGATCATTCTAAGAAAATCTAGAGTTTAGCACACTCATTTCCAGCCCTTGCCTTTGTACATACATGTAAAATAAACAGACCAAAACATACATAGTATGGGTTGCAAAATAAGTGATTCATCCTACAAAAGTGAAAACACTTGCCCAAATAAACATAACATGGTGGCGAAACACTGTTCTTGAAGTAACAACCCACAAAGATGCTATTGCTTATATTCTTCTTACATTATCATCTTTCCATGAACAGACAGTTTACTTAGACTGCTATCTATGGGGAAAGTCTATTTTTAGCATGTGTTTGTACATCAGCCAGCATAGCCAGATGCTGATGCCTAATACTTGCCTATTGAAAGTGAAAAGACAGAACTTACTGTAGTTTAAGAAGGGAACTCTCAAAAAAGTTTACTATACTATGCAAAGGGTGGATATTTAGTCCTTAACCTCCATTTCTTTGCTATAAGATATAGCATTAAAGAGATGACAGTGAGGTATTTGTTATCCTACCTGATAGTCTTGCATTTTTTTTTTCACCTCCTCTTGCAGTTTTACCTTACTGATATTCTCCATCTTAATGTTTGCATCAGACACTTTTGGTAGTATGTAAATTACATTTAGTACATAATTATGCACAGCCGCAGGGTTGCATAAATAAATTTTCATCAGTTTTGCATGTCAATCCTGAAATGAGTACACCTGTACTAGCTCAAGACTTGGAAACTGATTAATTGCACCAGGACCACTTAGCTCAGGTGGGATTCTGCACTGAGCTCTCCCACTTCCAGAACCTGGTCAGTCGCATCTGCACAATACTGTGTCATCTTCTATATGGAGAGATGTCAGAAAACAATTACCACTCCTCCTAAAGTGGTGGCAGAGAGTGGAGCTCAGTGGTGGTGCTGTCAGGAAGGGAAGTGGGGTCAGCTGAAGATGGACACTTGGGGCTTTGACTCAGTTCGCTTTTCCTTGTAAAACTCAGAAATTTACTTCATGAGATTATTTTTAAAATGTTTTTCAAAACTGTATTTGTACAAACAATGGCTTTGGTGAAGAATGGAGATTTTCATGTTTAGTTTCTTCAGAAGCAGTTTTCCAGTTTTCATTCAGCACTTTTTAGTGAAAATTCCCACTTTTTAAATTTATTTCTGAAACATTTTGTAGATTAACTTGGAGAGAAGAAGGATAAAATGCAACTCACGAGTCATTTATTTCTTGATTACAGCCATCTCATGTCCTCTCTGTGTATAAATCAGTTCAGTTTAGCAATACCGATTAAACAAACTGTAGCTTTAAAACCTCAAAATATATTTAAATGAAATGAAATATTGATTTTTTTTAAATGAGCAATCTCACATAATTAATTAGTTTGAAGTTTTGCATAATAACTAGAATACAGGGACATACAGAGGGTAAATATTACAGATACCAAAGTGTGTGTGTGTGGGCACTCATGTCTTTGTACACCTAGCATACACTTTGGATCCCTACATGTGAAAACACACAAGCACGTATATGTATATTTACACATGCATAAAATCACTGATGGAACTACTGGTGACTACCTCTCCAGGCAAATAAGGCTCATAAATTGACACGTTTTACTTAATCTGTATGTAAAGCGTGTTACACATCACTGTTACAATGCAGACATCTTAACTTTAAATGAGACAAAAACAAACATAAAATTAGCACTTTAGGGAACCCCCTGCCACTCAATTTGTGTTGGGTTTAACACCTTCTTATTTTATATATCCTTCTACATAAACAGTTTTATATCAGCCCTTTATATGGTGCCTTCAAAGAATTAAATGTTGAGCTGTTTAAAAGCACTAATTAGCAGCTTTAATACAAAGGGGAGCATAGTTATTAGTAAAATCTTGTAAACCTAGAATACCCTTCGGGCCCCATCATTTGTGTGTGAAATAACTCAATAAAAATATTATATTGTTAATCACAAAAACCTTCAAGGGAAATACTAAATCTGGGAAGAAATGTAAACTGTACCTTTCCAAACAAAGGAAGAAAAGTGACCGTCCACATTAAAGCAAAGCCATAAAACCCCAAAAAGAATATATTCATTGATAAAATGCAGCTTGTTTCCTAGCAAGGAGTTTTCAATCTGTAACCTTATGCACATACAACAACGAACATGCGTTAATGGTGTTTAGTTTAAACACAGCTAGTGACATATTTATTAAATTAGCACTTCATTCCTTTCGGTAATGTGCAAAAATGGCAAGGCTTTTGCAAAAGGTAGCTTTTGGTAGTGGTAAGATAATCTTTGAATCTATAATTATTTTGGCACAATGCAAATGATACATACACACACACACATATATATATATAGGTATATAGGTACTATTAGAGGTGTTATAAAGGCATTGGGATCAATCTCACCCAGATTTTCCTTCTAGATAACTAAAAGTACCCTTAATTTTGTTTGATACATTAAAACTATGCTTGACAATGCTGAGTTCTACTTCTTTCAGTACTTTGCACATGATTTATGTTAATAGTTAATATTTATGATGCAAGTAAATAATTATATTCTTAAATATTTAAAAATTACACTTATTCCAACATTATTAAGGCGGTAATGTTTCTAATTTATACAATGTAATGGAGCTGAGTGGCACTAGATGAAAGAAGAAACCTTCACAAATATGGAGAAAATCTTTTGACTGACAACTAATGCTTAAAACATAAAATACTAAGAATGTCAGAATTTAGAGGTGCTAAAAAAAGACATAGAACATTGCTTTTATAGCTTATAAGTTATTTCTTGAGACAGAGCTGAAGACTTTCACCTTAAAAAACTAACTCTGTGCCAGTGCTTCACTGAAAGATGTTTGATCAGTACTTTTAATTTTAAATTTCAAGGGAAGAATTCTGAGGTATGTTACCCTTCTGAAATTATTATTAGTATAGCAGTTTTACACCATGCAGTATCAATATTTTCATCTGGTATCATTCTTCCCCTCACATTTCCTAGGAAAAAGATTGGTGGGGGGGAAGAGATCACCATGCATATTTTAACCAGTATCATCATAATGATTGTTTGCTGATCTTAGTGCTAGTGGATTTTGTATTTTTTATTAGGAAAGTAAATAAGCATAGTTTCTAATATTTGAGGACAATTTTAAGTAGAAATTTCTTCATAATGAGCAATGTCTATCCTTTTCAGCTGTGGGCCACTATGAGAAACAGATTTATTCAAAACCCCAGTATATTTGCTGTGAATATATTTTTAATGTATTTCTCTAACATGAAAGAGCTGGCCAGAGCTTAAACTTTTTTCTTTTGGTATGTCAAGCTTTGCTTTTTACGGTGTTTTATGTTACAACCTAATTAGTATCTTACAGTGCCCTTACATGTACTTAGGGTGTAGGGTTTCACTAAATACACTGAACGTTTTATTTTGGGGGACCTCTGTGACACACTCTAAGCAGTTTTAGGCAGGCTAAGAATATGTTTCCAGTCAATCAAGCCTCTAGAGATAGGTTATCCACCTCTGGCTAATGCACTGCTATAAAACCTTCACTGGTTCTGACTGCACGATACAGTCTGTTATTAAACCCCTTAACCGTGCGCGGCTGTGGGATTCGGAAGGGGGGAGGGAGACAATTATTTCCAGTACTTCATAAAGCCTACTTCAACAAATTATGTGAAGATTAACTAATAGCAGCCTCAGCATTGGATGGCTGGCCAAATTAGGTATGACTTATCAGACGGGTGCTTCATCGGCTGCTCTTTAGAGCCTGCCTTTGCAGAGAGGGTCTTTCAATAGATGATGAACCAGGTCTGCACCGCAACAAAAGAGAGATCAAGCAAACGGTGCTTTGAGCTCCTCTGCAGACCGAGCCGGTTTGGAAAGCCAGTGAGGTCTCTGAGTGTCGGCGGTTTTCCTGCTGAGGATTAAATGCGCCTGCACAAAGCCAGGATATCCCACAAATCAAAAGCAGCAGGCAAGGAGAAGGGGCAAGCGATGGGAAGCGCAGTCCAGAGCACCATGATGGATTAGGGAGAGGGCCTTGTGAATGCTCCCTTTTCTGAAGGGGAGATAATCCGTCAATCTCAACAGGACAGTCCTGTCAGACTACACCACGCTGGAATCCCCGGCATCCTCTTTGGTTTTTTAATCTGTCCTGTGGAGGGCACCAGCATTCAATGGCAGTTGCTACCCATGGCATTTGACAAGGAGCTAAGGAGGGATATGGGGCATGTTTGGGAAAGGAACTATCTTTTGGCCTCTCTGCAAAATGGCTGTTTTATCTTCTATCATTGGAGGGCTGGGCAGAAGCCAGTCCAGGATGTTTTGGAAAGGCTGACATCTCTAGCCTTGTACTAATAAAATGCAAGATAAATTGTTCATGTTTAAAATATCTTAAGATTCAGACAGGGCAAGCTCAGTCCAGTACCATGCAGGTAGAGCACTTGCTGGGCTAGAAGGGCTTCCCAGGAGGAAAACCTTGGAAGATCTAGACTTAAACAGAGTTTCTGTTTAACCACGAAGGGATCACCCACTCTCTCTACAAAGACCTTTCATTTCCATCTGGAATGAGTATACGATAACCTAGTCAGACCAGCCTCTCAGTCACCAATCAAAACACTGACTCTTGACATTTGCCTAATTATCTTTTCTCATCATCAGTCATCTCTTGAAGTCTTTGCTTCATTCAGATGCCAGGTATTTCCAAAATTAATCATGTCATTGAAAGCGGCATCTTTTCATGTAAATGGACTTTATTATCTGGATCGAAAAGCTCCCCCCCTCTCCTCCTTTGAGCTGCAAAAGCCCATTTGTAGCGAAAGTGTCTGAAATCTGACATGCTGCCTTCTCAAGAAAGATTCGTAGTGGTGACCTCCCAGCAAGAGCTAAGCATCCGTCACCAGGAGTGTGTGTGTGTGCTGCTTGCACCCTTGGGCTGGATGCATGCTAATTTGCCCCATTGTTTCGGGGTGAGTGGCTTTCCAGCATTTCCAAACAAAGCCTTTTTGCATAAGCTTCTGTGTGTACAATTATTTTATGTTCACATCATTCCATCATCCTATGTCTATTCCTGATATAAGAGGGGATGGAAATGCCTTTGTTTTCTTGTTACACTGGGGATTACAGGCTGGATTTAGCATGTTAGCAAGGCCACTCCTCTTTCATTAAATCCCATTTGACAAATGTTTGGGACCATAGGATTGATCAGCCCATTGCACTGTTCATCCTAGCTTTAACTTTCAAAGGGGCACTATCTTCAAACCATGTTGATTCCACAAGAAACCAATCTACAGTAATTGACTGTGCATGCAGAGTGTTGCAGGGATGGATGAAGAAGTAGCAATGACAGGCATACTCTTAGGACTTATCAAAGCCTTGGTAGAAGAACGCATTCATTTTTCTCATTAGACTCATAATTTAATGAATTCTATGATGGGCAGGATTAAGAGCAGGTCAGCACTGATAATGCAGTTCTTCGTTTTGGAGATTTCACTTTTTAAGTTTGTGGTGATGCATTTAACTTTCAAAAACACCCTGTTATTTTATACCCATTGAGCTTCCCTCTGGGACCATCTGAGGACAGCATTATTAATTGCTGGCAAGCTCTATGCTCAGATTTAAAAAGTGAAACTTGGGCACCATCTGACTAAAAGGTAGAAGTGGAAGCTTCTCACTGGCCTTCTGTGCTTACACTGTGAAGTACTAAAACCTTTAGGTCACTGTTTTCTATCATCGGCAATGATCTGAAAGGATCAGCAAATTTATTAGAAAGTTTTCAGCATTGTGTGCCATGTAAGTCATGTTCTGTATTCATGTATTTTCTGGAAACAGTTTAAAAGCATGAACAGACCAAAAGTTGGTATTTTTTTTTATCACAGGTGCACTGTTATGCATCGTTGAAGATAGCTATGAGTGTTTAGACGTAATGTATAGATTTTTGATTTTTGGATGCTAAAGGCAGAAAGAAGCAAGGCCATTATCTAGTTTGCTTCTCTGTCTAGTAAAGGCCAAAGGACTCCTTGAAGGTTTTTTATAGTTCTGTATATTTCAGCACGCCTTCCAAAGCTAATGTTAGACTACCATGATGGCAAAGCCACCACAATATTCAGTAAATTGCTCCCATTGCTAAGCACTCTCATGGTTAAAAAATTCCACTTAATTTCTGGCATAAATTCGTCTAGCTTTGACCTCTAGATGTTAGATCTTGTTTTATGTACTTCTTTGTTAAACTGAAGAGCTCTCCATCAAATTCTGTTTCCTCTGAAGGTTCTTGTATACTGTGGTCAAGTCAATCCTTAACCTTTTCTCTGTTAAGCTAAACAGTCTGAGCTTCTTGAGCCTCTCACAATTGTTTTCTAATCCTCACAGTGTTTTCGAGTCCTTTAGCCATTCCCTTGGCTCCTCCCTCTAATTTATCAAAAACCTCTTTAAACATAGGCACCAGAACTATTCCATTAGTGGTCACAACAGAGCCACAGAAAAAGAAAATATAACCCGGGCTTCCCCCTGCTTCTATATCCTAAGGACTGAAGTTACCCCCCAGCTACAGAGCTAACATGTAGCTGACCAGCCACCATCCTGCCATGTTCCTTCTGGAGCCATCTCATTCCAGAAGAGAGTCATATCCCTTTGTAACTATTCCCTGGACTCTGTTTACCCAAAGTTATCATTTTACACTTCCCCTGGCTCATTGTTGTCTTTGTGCATCAGTGTCCTGTCGTCGCTGCTTACAGCCCTCCCAGTCTATGTCAGCAACGACTTCACGTTTTCTAACAGCTGTTGAAAATGTTGAACAGCACCCATCCACCGAAGAAATAATGCTTCATTCCCAAATTCTCAGTAAAGATTCCCCATACAGAGTGAAATATTACCAGCTACCCTCCCCCTCCTCCCTTGCTAAGAAAATTGTGCACTATAAAGCACAGAGAAGAGGCAATATCCTTATCTCTGCCTGGCACCTCATGTGTCATGCGCACTTTGGTGTGGGGTTTTCCATTCTCTTTTTTTTTCTACACTGTCCTGAGAAGGTACATATACCTGGTCCAGAGACAAGAGACTGGGAAACTCTCACCTCTACCTAGGAAGAGTTAAAACTCTTGTCTGCCTGATGAAAGGATGTGTGCTAAAGCCAAGATGCATTTCACCAAGTGAATGCCATTTATAGGAAGAGCTACGTTTGCTTCACCACATTTAGATTTGCTGTTTTGTATAGGATTGCTGCAGCGGAGATTGACAGGTTGCTTGGTGTTTATCGTTAATTATTAACATTAATTTATTGTTAATTATCATGTCATTATTGCTGTGGTACTACTTTGGTGCTAAAGTGATGGCAGAATCCATTTGTATGTGTAAAAGTATAGGCTTGTCCTAAGGAGCTGTAGGAAGGCTTTTTCAAAAAGTAAAAATAATAAAAAACCCTCACCAGTTTTAAATTATTTATTGCTATCAATGCATTTAAATGGATTTCCTTGTACTAGCCATAACATTTATTTTTCTCAATAGTTTTCAGTAGTTCTGGGAACTGTTTTTCACAGAAATGTCTAATTATTAACATTGGTAATTAAATTTATTTATTATGTTTTGCTGTTGCTGAAGGAGCTTCTCATGCCTTTGACATGCTTTCTTGTACACTCTCACCAGAGATGAATGGAGGTATAATTAAATTCCAAAATAAAATTGTCAATGTTGACATTGTTTCTTTTTCATAGGGCAATTCGTAACCATCTCTGATTTTTGTCCAATTTAAAATTATTTCATTTGTTTTCTATTTTGTAGTTTTTGAACACACTTTTTTTTTGCCTTGGGCTCCTCTACCCCCCACTTTTTTTAAAATTAATTCCTATCCACAAATTGTCATTTGTGTTCTGAGATCTTTTCAAGAAATCTTGCAAAGCATCGGCTCCAGACTGGTCCTTAGTCTCTTTGGACAAAATTTGTTGTTTCCATGTTGCAATTTGAAAAAATGGGTGCAGTGGAAAAAGAGAAGGTGAAATGAACAGGTGAAAAAGAATTTTCCATCCCAAATAAAACAGTATTTTTGGTTGCAAAATATGAAGAGAATAAAAAAAAAAAAGAGAGAGAAAGAGGGAAAGGGAATTTTAAAACTTTCAGTTCTGATGGAAAAAAAATTGGAGTTTTAAACAAACAGAAGCACATTTGCAGAAAGGTGAGGTTCTGAGATGGGCAGAAAAAGCAAAAGCAGAGGGAATGTTGGAGGAAAAAGAAAAGCTGTGAACGGCAATTTTTTTTTCAGCGCTTGCTTTCTGCCCTTCTTTCATAGAGCGTTAGGACACACAAGGGGTTAAAGGTCCAGGAAGAGAGCTAGGGAAGAAAAATCCTTCTGTTAATTGATCTGCCTGTCTGGTGACGAGGGCCAGCTGAAGCTTGTCAGAAACTGTATGAGCTGAATCAAGCTTGGGGCCCTAAGTAAAATACAGACACCTGGAGCGAGGAGGGGCTGGCTCGCACTGTGCGCAGCTATTTAGTTGTTCTTTTAATGTAGGCAGGGAAGGGAAAGGGTCAAGCAGTGCTGAGCCTGGGCTTGAGAGATGTCAAATAGTTTTTCCACTGAAAAGAAACAAGGCTAAAGCCTGTTAATGGCATCTAATGCTATTATTGTGAAAGTCTGTGTGTACTTGTGGGCTTGCTGGTGTATGTTGGAGGCACGTTTTGGCAATTGAGGAGGCATTGTTGTTTGATAGTCTTACCCATAGGCATGTCACTGGGCAAGCAGCAGTGGAAATTTGGAGTGAAATCTGCACAACTTGATTTCAATTCACGCTGCTCAGGGCAATGTGCTCAGAGGGGATCCTTTACCTCCTGCCCTGCTTCCCTTTCCAAAGGATGAAGTGATCCAGAGTACATCCTAAAAAACATTTTTCTTTCTCCTTACTCTTGGTTCTGCCTCCAGACACCTCCGCCGATGCAATCTGGCTAGGATTCTGCATGCCACTTTGTTTGACCCTGATGACATAAGTTGACGCATGTACTTTTGAACCTTCCCAAGAATGAATAATATCCCTGCAATAAAATGAAATCCTAGCATTTTTAACCCACCGAGCCCCTGTGATTGTTGGGGCTGGGCATGTCAAATGGTGGCTCAGCCGATGGATGCCTGAAATGGAAGTGGATAGATTTCCACCCCCAAACAAACAAGCCATTGAGACCTGGCACTAGTCCACTTTTCTCCTGATACCTGTGATGAGCACATTTGAAACACTGAAAGCTTTTTTCATGGTTAGTGGGAGGAGAGAGAGAGGACTAAAGAAGGTGAAAAAGAGCAGACAGACTTGCGGCTTCAGATTTTAAAGGTAGCAAGTACCCTAGGAAATCTCAGGGGCTGGGGGAGGCTCACTGGAACTAAAGCTGCGAACCATCAGGGTTGCTTTGATTCTCCTGTGTTAGGTATAACTTAAAATAGGTCTTTCCCTCCCCTTTGTCCTGAGTTCCCAAAATACTGCACTTCAATTAGAGATGGGCCTCAAGGTTACACCAAGTTCAGACTTCCGCCGATTTTAGTGAGGTCAAACCCAGAACTTTATTTGGGGATTTCTATGCTTTTTGAAGACTTCCGTACACCTGGCTGAGCCCAGGCCGTATAAAGGAGGACCAAGACACAAATGAACTGCATCATCATTATTAATGTAAGATCTTAAGCCTTAGTTATGCCATTCCTGCAGCTTTCCCATTTGGTGTCCAGACATGCCAAGAGCAGACCACAAGGAGACAGGAGCAGAGCGCTTTTCTCCAAAAGAAGATGCCAAGCTTCTCCCTAAAGTCCTTAAACCCTGTCAAGGGACTGTGAAATACTGAAGTGGTCTTTTCTGGAGGAGGATTGTACTTAAATCAGGGTGCAGGAGGTTGTATTTGGCTGAACCAGTGTGATAACTCTGCATGGCTGAAATAGAAACTGCCAGTATTTATTTGTGTGTTTTATTTGTTGGATTCCATGAATGCTTTTTCCTCTGGACTTCTAGTACTATTCGCATCTATCAATGGAATAGAAGGTTTGCCTAAACACAGTAAATTTATGTATTTATATTTAAATATTGCATTGAAAATGGCAAGGACAAATAAACACACACATTAGAAGGAGATTAGGTCTCTCCTTGATTAGGTCATTGATTTAATTAAAATAAAATCAGGTTTCATTTTTTTCATTCATTTAAAATTATAAGACTACCTTGAATCTGTCTTTCACACTTCAATTTTGTTTTGTTTCTTGAAGAGAGGCACTGAGGAGAACTGATTGCAGTTATTCTTGACATTTTAAATGGCCATCCTTTTCCTCTTGGATATGGTACCCAGATGTATAGTTAGAAAGTTAAAGTGGCTCAGCTAAAGATAAGGATGCTGTGAACTTCGGTTTTACAACTCCTGCCTTGGCCTCCCAGCCCAGCTGATTTAGTAGGAATGAGCTTGCCCAGCTCACAGAAATTCAGCCCAGGGGGAAAAGGAGGGGGGGGGAAATAACAGTGCTCCACAGACCTCAGCTCCAAATGCACGTAGAAAACTGCTTGACCGGAATGTCGAGAGCAATCCTGGCTCTGCAGCCTCCCCTAAACCAGGGGCCTGGGGGAGCTGCCCACGGTAGGGAGGCTGAGCCTGAGCGGTGGTATGGGCAGGAGCTGGGCTTGCCTGGCTGGAGAAATACAGGAGATGGAAAGATAATAAAAGGAAAGCATGGGGAACAGATTGCTTGAGCAGAATATTTTAGCTTAATAAAAAAAAAAAAGATAAATCCACAGACAACCCACTCCTCTAAGATTACAGTCCTCTGTATGAGACTGATGAAATTTATACAAGAGAGAGAGACATAACGAAAGAAATTGTTTATTTGTTTGTTTGCCTTTATAAAACCCATTTGGGAGGAACATCAACAAATATACCATACATCAGTTATCTGCCTTACACCAGTTACACTGATGCTGGAGACATCTTTTGTTAGAAATTAATGTATGTAATAAAGTTTTACATTTTTCATATGTTTTGAAGTATGTGGGTCATAATTCTTTTGACTGCATAATTACTTTTTCTGCACAAGAAAAATGAGGTGCTTAGTCCTAAGTAAATAACCTCAAAACAAACCAAGAAAAACAGTTGCATCTTTTTTATCTTCTGGGTCTTGCACAATAAATATTTTGTTAGAAACTTTAAAAAAAAAAGTTATATATTCTCAATATAATTTCACTTTAAAAAAAAACCCAGGACCCTCTAGAATCACATTGAAAAATACACTGAAGTTAGAGAGGAAAAGAAATGTATTATTTTGTGACATTTTTAGGTGCAGATGAAAATAATACTTACTGGAAGGGTTTGCCTGGTTAATCATTTTAGGTTTTCCTCTCTTCACTTCTGGACCATCAGAAAGCTCCAGTAAATTAATTTCACTAGATCCAAGAACATTTAGTGCTCTTGCTTCTCTGCCTCCATTCCCTTTAACTGAGCCTGAAGCCATGACTAAAGAGGCAGCGTGATATGCAGACACATGAGAAGGACAGTCCAGTTGAACCAGCAGGCAAAATCAAACTGCCTTCATTTTGATTGTTAATGGCAGACATTGGAAAATGGTGAGATAACCTCCAAAAAATAAGAGTCTAGCTTATATATCATGCCAATATAAAGAAGGGGTTGTGCTCTGGTTTTTTGCCTAATTCAGGACCCTTTTTTTTTGTCAACGTGGTTTTCTGAGATTTCTGGATGGTGTTACATTGGGTTTGTGAACCTCTCTCTTTTTTTATCTTGAGCACCAGAAACTTTTTAGAAGACTTTTAAAGAAAATAGGACTTGCAGAGATGGCAGCAGCAGCTTAGGTTCCCCAGCCCGTAAACAACTGTATATATGGGGTGCAAGTGGATGCTCTGGCCATGTACCACTGGCAGCAACTCAGTCCCTGAAGGTAAGGAGCCCTGGAAAAGGTCACAGCCAGTTTGCCATTTCTAATCCTTAAGCACCGAACTAATGTCAACTCAGGGTCATGTAAATACAGATAGGAAAAGGGGAGGAAGGAATGCTTTAGGGAAAAAAAATCGAGATGTGGGGTTTTTTAAACTAAACTGAAATAAGCAGCTCTTCATCAGAAATCAGGGAGTCACACCGGGTTTGGCACTGGCTTAAATAAATCAATTAAAGTACTGATTTAAGTTAAACCAATATGCTAGCAAGGCCTTAGGTTTTCATCTTCTGAAGACTTATGTGCATGCTTGGCTGAACAGTGGGAGTGATTATCTGTATAATTCATGGTAGGAATACAGCCCTATTATTTAAGGATTCAGCTTTATAATATACTCTATACTTGCAGATTGTTGCCTCTGTACAGGGCTTCTGTGGATTTGGAGCCACTTGCTCTGGGTAAAATGTATTTCCAACTCCTCCACCCACCCCTTTATTATGCTCTCATGGTCGTGACTGTTGTCTCTCCCACCTCATCTGCATGAATTGCACTGGTGGTGCTGGTGAGGGACGTGCCACTTCTGTGGAGCCAGGACATTTTTTATAAATATGTAAATAAAATTTACCTTCTTTTGCTGACCCCTCGAAGGGCCATTTTTGGCCTGCAGCAAATATTTATGTGTGAGCTGTAAACCCCTGAAACTGAGGGGTTATAGTGGAAATGCTGACAGAGTATTAAGAGACCTTTAACCCTTGGTTTAGCTGGCCCTGCTATAATTACAGGTCTGTCTGTTATTTTCAATAGCACTCGTCATGACCTTGCCTCTATTTTTTAATTATAGTAGAAGTTGTGAAGGGAATTATTACTAAGTTGGGGGTTCCCCCTCTCTCTGAATTCAATCTTTATTAAACATGTAAAGCGCTGAAGAGGCAGGATTGGGCTAATAGCCTTTTCCCTCCCTTTCCCTCCCTCCTTTCTGGACTGTGGTTCAAGTTGTGCATAAGCCCTGAGTAAAAGGCCTGTGATTTGAGCCTCCCAAATCCCCTGTGAGCACTGAAACTGGCTGTACAATAAGCATCAAAGGTTAATGAACAAGGGAAAAAAAGTTGACATTTTATTTGGTAATGATTCTGGTGCTTGAAATCCGAATGGAAAAGATGAGATCCAGGAGAAGGTTGCTTTTTCTTTTGTCTTTCTCTCCCTTTTTTTTTCCAAAACCTCCATGTCTGGAGGAGGCAGGTCCTAGCAAACCCAAGAAATGTCTGTTTAGGAACATTTGTGATCACAAACAACTGGGCCGTAGCTTGCAGCTTAAGGAAACCAGCTGGAATACATTTTTCAAGCAGTACTGTCAGTCCCTGCTCTGGCTCCCCCCTACTTTGGGGAGGGAGGGAACTCACTGGGCCGATGATATCCAGCCCCCTTCACTGCTGACCCATGGCAGTTCAGCGGGCTGCTGGCGCTCAAGGTGGAATAATGCCCCATTCTCATCGGCTGTGCAGTGTCCCATTGGGTTTTCACACTTGGCCCCTGCAGGAGTTCCCTCAGCCTCGGCTGCCCAAACTTAATGAGGCTGAAGTTGCCCACCGAGTCTGCAGTGTGCAGGGAATCCCCAAGGAACAGGGGTATTTTACGGCTTGGTGTACCATTGCTAAAGGGATGATAGAGAGATTTTTGTTTCCCTGGCTGGTGAACAATTCCCAGCAGCCCAGCAGTAGCCTGGAAATCTCCACAGAGGAGACAGCAGCACCCATCCCCAGTATCACCATGGGACTCTCCTGAGGCATGCAGGTCAGCATGGTTAGAGCAGTGGAGGGGCCACATATAGCGTGGAGAAAGGGAGATCCTCCATCCTAAAATTGTAGCCTTTTGGGATGAGCACTGGCTTTTCTTATCATGGGACTGACCTAAACTCTATTTTGCATACGCAAACCCCCTGACACTGAAAGGAGACAAGGAGAGAGAAAAGTCATGGTGTAGGAAGAGCACAACAAATCCTTGCATTGCAGCACAGGCATGTTAAGAACAAGAGAATGACAAGAGATGTACTTCAAGACAGGAATTTTCCTGGGATCCTCTGGCTTCCCAATCATATCCTCAAAATGAGCCCCAGGAAGGGTACAGGCTCTGTGTTGGCCCTCATCCCCCTGGGGAAGGGGACCTTGGCTGTTCTTTCAGTATCTCCCCATCAGATCCACAAATTGAACCTGTGGAGCAGTTTAGGTATTTTCTTTTTTAATAGGAGTGATGGATTGGCCTTCAGTGGCTGAATGACCTTTCTGTTCCAGTCTAGGCAGCTGCGGAGGGTTTGAGAAACATGACTGGATCAGGCCCTTAGGAAATGCTTTCACTAAAGCACTTTATGTACATTCGGGGAGCTCATGAATCACTGGGCTTTGCAGATAACTTTACCCTTAAAATATAGGCGATTATATTCATTTTAATATTTACCCAGGTAGGATACAAAGCGTGTGGCCATGAGGCGTAGAGCAGCAGTGAGCGATGGCTTGTCTGCATTGTTTATAGATGAGTAATTAGAGCTGCTGTGCTGAGGCTGTGGGATGGGGACCAAACTGGCAGGATATTTATTTACATGACTCAGTGAATGAAACCGAGTTGGAAGCATAACTTATAGGTGTTATTCTTTCTCTCCCCACTCCAGCCCCCCTGCCCCAAAAAAAGCAGTTTTGGAGTATCCATGGCTACTTAATGCTGTATCTTCACAGTACTTATTTTGAACACCATGTTCCTTTATTGAGGTGAAAGGAAGATGAATTAGCAAAAGCTGGCACAGGTAATTAATATTGTGTGGGCGAGAGAGGGAGAACATTTTTTAAATGGCTTGCATTACATTTATAAATCTGTTCTGTGGTGTTCACTGCTTGTAGTTATGGCTAAGGATGCTCATCTGCCCCTCATCTTCCACCGCATACCACTGACTGCCTTCTCCACTTTGATGATGTTGACTAGTTTACCTTGAATAATTTAGGTCTTAAGTTAAGTATTTACACTTAAGTATTGCTGATATGCAATTATCAATAAAAGAAACAGCTTCTTGTTGATCAAATGAGTGAGCTTTTTTCTGGGAAAGGTGAGAATTTTGAGAGATGAAATTTTACAGTGAAGTCACCTCTGCAGGTTTAACCAATCTTATCAGTGCTTTCCCAGAATATTTTCTCCTGCTTTAAAGTATACATTGACATGGAAATTGTTATTGAAAGCAGGACTGAAAGTAAGGCATTATTCTAAGGAAAAAAAACCTGCCTTTTTTTTTCCATAGGCCTTTAGATTTTAGACTACTGAAAAATGTGTAAAGTATATGAAAATGTAGACCTTTGGCTCCAAAATGAAAATAGCATTCCTATTCCCAAATTGATTATGAGAGTGGGTTTCCACTTTTCCACCTGCTTCAATTAAATCAATAACTCGTCTATACACTATCATTTTAGCTTTTAAGGTGGAAAGAATTGTAAGGGAAGTGTGGCATAGAAAGTTTAAGCTTATACATGGTGGCACAAAAAGAAAACATGAACTGGGACTGGAGTCGCACCAAGCATTGGGTTGTTTTGGTTTATGTGCATCTTTATACCTAGCTCTTCTTTTGCAGCATTTGTTAAAAGGCTGAATAGCAGGTTGCTATTTTCACATACCTGTCCAAAACACATGGACTTATGTTTACAAATTAATCACAAGTATGTCCATGCTATAAGCCAGTGTTTATTTCCTTCTTTTCTGGAATGTTGGCAGTTGGATAGGTAGGCTCCATTGCTACATACTATGAATATTCCCTGTATCTTTCCTTTTAAAAGGTATTTTGGGTTTATTGTAAGTATCTTCCCAAATCTGGAGAACTAAGCAAGGAAAAGCATGAGCTGGCCAGGAAAACTCTTCTCTATGTGTCTCTTAGGTAGCTGCCCTGTGGTGGGGTGATCAGGGGATAACTTAGCCAGGTCACTTGTTCTCCATATCCTACTGCTTTTTTTGATCTAAGTGCTTCTTCTGTCCTTTCCACTTTCCATAACATACCAGGACTGGCATGGATATACCTATACATATACATATACATATACATATACATATACATATACATATACATATACATATACATATACATATACATATACATATACATATACATATACATAGAAGCAATACTGGACCATATTTCTCCTTTGTAAGTCTATTAAACCCTAAATCAAGACCGCTTATACTTGACAGTGGGATCTGCCTTTCTTTCTTTCTTTCCTGTGGTATCTGTTGCTATTAAACGTGATACTTGTTGTTGAAGGCAGTTTGTTTTGGGTTTTTTTTTTAATACATAAAATGTTCAGAAACAGTTATTTCCTTTCTGAATACAGTTATTTACTCTTCTGTAATAATTTGTATATTCCCAAAATGCTATAGGGATATTCTTCTTGCTAACTCTGGCTAAAATAAAATGTAACGAAGGAAACCACTGGCTGTATGTTAGAGCAGGTCAAGAAAGGGGCAAGTTGATTTATGCTTCCAAATGATCCAATGCCATGAGGCATTTAAAGGCACACTGGCTTGCAGGGATGTGAGGAGTCCTCAGTTGCCACTGGCAGGCACAGCAGAGCAGCAGCCCCCACACTGGCCTTGGGAGGAGGCTACAATCCACTGCCCACACCATCCTCTACAGAGAGATGCTGCTGGTCCCAATGCAAAAGCCAAGACTCAGGGGAACTCATGCTTTCAAGTCATTTATCTGCTTCCCGAAATCCTACATGATCTATCCAAGTGCCAAAGTAAATGAACAAATCACATTTTTAATGTTTTGCTCATTTTGTTTGATGGATTGCCAAGAGAGAAATTTCAAGGGGTCTACAAGTCATTCAGGTAAAAGAGTGACTTTCTTCTGTGTTTTTCATGTGAGTAAAATGCAGATCTATAAAGGATTAGGAGTCTTTATTCAGAATTTGAACTTTAACATTCCTCAAGCCTCAAATTTTTAATCTTCAAAAGAAAGTAGTCATTTCATGGTGAGTTATGAAACGTGAATTATTTATTCCACCAGTAAATATGTAATTAGGCATATTTTGAAAATCTGTAATTAATCCCTCACCCCTTAAACCCATAAGAAATGCTAATATGCCTCTGAGGTAAGGCAGGTTTCTATAAAGGGCATTATGTAAGCTGTTCTGATCTGTTGTATAATTATGTTTGCTGTCTGTAGTGGAAAAAAAATCCTAGTGAGAATTTGTTGTGGAGGAAGGGGGAGAAAGGGAAGAAAAAGCTTCACTCCTCACTGAGCAGGAGGCAATTATTAAATGGCAATATATCCAAAGCTTTTCATTTGGTTGGATTGGGTTTCAAAGGGTGCGGTGCACACATTGGGCAAGAAAATCAAAGCTGGTTGTTTTATTCCTACTAGATGCAGCAAACTATCAGCCCTGCCTGAATAACCCCATAGCCAAGGAGCTATTTTGGCCTGGCTACACCCACAGTTTAGCACAACTGTTGTTACCCTTCTCGTACCTTCCCCAGTGGATTTTTCCTGATAAAACAGGGAGGTCTTGAATCCAAGCAGTATCTTTTGAACCATGTTCACTTTTTCATCTTGCATCATGATAGCACAGTATAAAGAAATATGACCAAAAATAAATATATTTCTCTTTTTATATATATGTGAAATATGACTTTCTGGCTTGCTTTTGCAGCAAGGAAATCTGTTGAGAAGAAAGTTTTTCCAACCAATTTTACCATTGTGGAAAGCCCAAGAGCAGATTGGTTTTAGTTTGAAATGACTAGACGTATTTTAAGAACCTTTCACTAACAGCAAGTGCCAGAGCTCTGTCACTTTGCTGTAAGAGTCTCTTGTTGACATTTTCACTTCATTGGGAGGACAGGGGCAACTTCCTTCTTGAGTTGATGAAAGCCATTTTGGTCAAAATTGGGCATTTTGGCACTTAGGATTGGACTTCCGGGGCTCCATGAGGGGCCAGTACACATCAGAAAAGATTATATAAATTTTATCAAAAAACAAGCAGACAAGTTCATATGTTCATTGGTGATTAGTGAATACAGCCACCTGACTACAGCCTCAGAAGAAGTAGGTTGCTGTTTTCCAAAACAGAGCATCAGGGGAAAGATTTTTCTGTATGATGTGGACTGTTTTCAATACTTAACCATTCTCAAAGTCCTAATTATTGAGCTTATTAGTTCATTATTTTCTCACTCCCACCAGTGGTGGTATGTGGGAATTTTATCTCCTTTTTCTCCATGCAGCTTTTTACTTTTGTCCTAAGGCAAGAACCTTAGGTCAAACCTGTGGCCTCAAAATTAGCTGGTTTTAGAAGCCCTCTGAGACACTTTTAAATGTGTGCTGAACTTGTCCATCACACTCGAGAGCAGGCAGCATACGCTGACTCAGTACTTGATGAAGAAAGTCAACCAGAATTTGGGCATCAATAAAGCAGATGTACAGCCATTTCTCTTCTGAAACGTAGGCAACTACATGTTAGAAGGGTTGTAGCTCCTAGAACTCTGCAGTAAGAAGAAAGTGCTTGTAGAAGCTAAAAAATACCCATCAGGCTGCTCCTCAACAGGAACATATGCCTGAGTCAATGACATTCCATGGTACAGCATCACTGAGGTTAACATGCCTTCTTGTAGTCTGAATTACTTTAAAGCAATAGGAAATGCAGTATTCTGTAGAAGATGTTGACCTCCTGGTGAATTTGTCATGGGTATTGTAATGTTTGTCATCTTTATTAAAGACCTTGGAGATGTGAGATGACGTGAGGATCCCAGCTTTTGTCTGAATCAAGCAAGTGTCCCAACAGGGAAGATGCTGCTTCACTGGGGAGAAAGTCTGTGAAAATATACCCTGCTCCACTGTGGTTTTTGTTCTGAAAGCCTTTAATGCTTAGGCACTCTCTTAGGAGAAGAAAAAGGCATTTCCAGGGAGTCATTTATGCCACCTTAAATAGATGTGTTGGCTTTTCCATACCCATTAGCCCACAGCAAATGACAAGACATCTAATTTTCTGGTGCATGAATAGTTGACTGAAGTAAGTAGAAGCCCAGGTCAAGCTCTGAGAGAACCTAGCCCAGATGGCAATTACAAAGAGCTTCATATGTATCATTGAAATTTTATTATTTTTAAGTCCAGATGATAATTCCTGGAGTCCTAAATGATGAGTATTCAGCACTGGCATTTGGCAAAGCTATGTCTGCTTATTTTTAGTTCAATTACACATAAGTCAAAAATAGTCTTGTTTGTATTTTAAGGCACAGCAAAGAGGGAGTATAAATTCCCATAATGTGGGCTTTTCAATGAGGTTTCATTTCAGTTTTCGGTTCATTTTGTAAAGTGAATTTACAATAGAAGTGCTGCCAGTGGACATTATAGCCGAAAGTATGCTGGCTTCAGCAATGGAGAGATAAACCTCTCCTCAGATGGTGCTTTTGGTGCAGGGAAGTGTCTGTGTCAACAAAACAATCCTCAAAAATGTAAAGGACTGCTGCAAAGAGGAAGGGAATAATCAGATCTCCATGCCTCTTGAAGATAGGACAAGAAGTAATGAGCTTAAATTGCAGTAAGAAAGATTCAGGTTAAAACCCTCTTGTGATAAGAACAGCGATCTACTGCAAGACACTGCCTGGGGAGGTGGCAGCATTTCCAGCACTGAAGGCCTTAAAACCCTGAAGATAAGCATTCTGTCAGGAATGACACAGGTGCCATGGGCCAGGGAAGGGACTGGTGACCTCTGGAAATCCCCTCCAGCCCTTTGAGGTGATGACTTTTCAGGGTTATGCACTTTGGGATGGTCTGCAACGTGAAGCTCCGGGAGAGTTGTGCCTGTTGGAGATTTTCATCTGTGATAGAGGCTTGATGTTGTTAGGTCTGGGGAGGTCTGAAGAATGATAAATGAGTTTGGAGGAAATGAGAAGGAATACACTAGCATGCCTAGTTTCAGGAAAAAATAATTTAGGCAAATTTGGTACCATGAAGTCCAAGTCTTTTGATGGACCTACTCGTTGTTTTTCTGATGGAACTCTCAGGGTACATCACTGTCCAGCTTTCTTGTTGGCCACAGATATTCCTGAGTGAAGAAGTAGGCGAGTTGGAGTGTTTCATTTGCACCATTAGCAAAGCAGGAGATTGCCAAAACCTTGAGGAGAGGGAAAAAGGGATGGGCATGGGGGGAAATGCAGCGGAAGGAGAAAGGAAATTGAAGTATCAGGAGCCTTTAGAGGGCAGTAAGAATCCTTGGAGGGGAAAAAAAAGGGAAAAAAAGAAGGCTGTAGTGGATGAGAGATGGAACAGGGTGTTAAAGGGGGATCTGAAAGGAAATGTTCCAGGATTTTGGCTGACAAACCTCCTGACCACACTGAACTTCCCAGGTATTGTTCATACCTGATGAGTTTCTAAGAATGCCCATGAACAGAGCTTTTGCTGATAAGCTCAGGTGAATAGTAGTGGTATGATAAATATGTTTCTACTTGCCCCCTGCCAAAATATTAGTGGAAATTTGGTGTTGTCTTTTAAACTCAGGATGGCATGATCTGCTTTTTTGGTATAAATATAAGGAGTCAGTAAAATAAATGAAACCCAAAAACCTTGAAATGCTACCAGGTGCTTTCCTGTGCCATTAAATGGTTCCTCCCTGAGGAGAGAAACAGATTCCGGGTCCCAGGATGTAAGTTTGTGTATATGTTCATCCATGTTTCTGTGTTGTGCAGGCATCATACCCATGGTGCATGTAACCTGAAGGAAGAGGTGGAAGCAATGGGATGAGCCCATGCTCCCGCTGCTCTGGAGCCTGCTGTCACCACCACACATTATCACCCATTCTCAGTGATAACTTTCTTGAGAAAACTTTGGCTCCCAGGTGGGCTGGGAATTTGCTCCACATGAGCAAATCATGTCTGAATTTCGCCTCTTCACACCACAAGGAAAACTCCCAACTTTATTTGCCAGGTGTTTCGCAAGGCAGTATCCCCTACCCTATCAAAAGGTGCTCTTACATCATCATTCATTAAACATTTGCTGTATGGTAACTCCATTGTGCCATTGTATTCCAGCTTTCCATGTTTAGTTGCTCATAGTAAAATTGCTTTTACACTAATATGACTGGACGGGGCAGATTAATGTGCTGCTGCACATAAACACTTGCCTTGCCAACTGGTCCTAGTTAGTTGGTTTGAGTGGAAAACCATGGGAGAGATTTGAAGTGAGAAGGCTAACAAATCTAAAGCCAGGATCTAACGCGACATTAGCTGCTTTGCTAGCTTATCCGTGGGTCCCCACTTCCCAAGTATGTTACATATAATTACTACATTGCGTTTTTAATTATGTTTGTTTTCCTCCTTGCAGTGCCCGTTTCTTATGTTTCTTCCTCAATGTATGTAGTACCCCAGCAGCATCCACATTTATAATTACAGAAGATAAAGTTATAATATTCCTGAGGCAAAACTGCATTTTAACAACTGTGCTAATGTGGAAAACAACTTGTGCAGAATAAATATGCCCTACAATTAGTGGTATGCCGACATTTTTCATGGTTACCTTACATATAAATAAACTCAAGCCACTGACATTTTTCCTAAGGGCTTTTATCTCTGCAGCCCCAAAACTGCAGACAGATTTGTTGTAAGTAACACTATCGCCATAATAAGTTTGAAAGCCCATTATTTTTTTAAAAATTCATCTGCTTTTACATCTGCATAGCTCGGGGCTGGGCCGGTGGGTCTGATATTGTCTGTCTGATGAACCGTGGGCGCGTCCTGGGCTCCCCGAAGCCTATCATTTGGCTGAGGCTAACAGGAGGTGACTGGGCAAAGCCATTTCACCTGAGGGTGGGCCAGGTCACAGGTCACTTGTAATAGCTTCTCCATGCATCTCCAGACCTGTAAATGAGACCAGAGCCCGACTCACTCCACTACACTTTCTTTGTCTTAGACGGATGCTCTAATCAAACAAATTACCTAGCCCGTGATCACAGCCACTGAGCCAGAGATGGTTTTGCAGACGCTTGTCTGGAGCCCTCCAAGCCCCCTCGACCGTGCAGCGCTGCTGAGAAGAAAGGGCTAATGTTTTTCACCAAAGGTAATAAAAAGATTGCGGTCACTTGGCTAAGCTGGCCTCGGAAAAAAATCCCCAGAGACACCGTGGGACGCAGTTTGACACACGCAGCACAGCAAAGGGCACGTATAGGAAATAATGAAGGCTCTGGCTGCCCCCAGTGTGGGGGTACACACACTATGGCTCTATGGACCCAGCATATCTCCGTAAAGCCTAAATGCTACATCAGTAAGGGAGTAGGTGCACCTTACCTCTGGGTGGGATTACTCTCTGCTTGGGGTTTTATTTTCTTTTTTTTAAAGGGCAAAAAGACTGAGATGGGCAAAAATCTCATGGGAAGAAGGTGAGCCCAACCATAAATAACTGGGCTCATCCAGCACCAATAGAGAAAAGCATACAGGCGTGGTTTGTTTATTGTAAAAGTCAGCCTTAGGCAAAGGATTTAAAACTGATCAGCCTGCTACTAACATATTATATTAGTCTTGTATTTATTTATTGCACAGTCCTTTAGTTTTATTTATTGACTGTCATTTCCTACTGTACTGCAGGCAGTGCTGTCGCTGTATTTTCTTAAAACTTTCGCAATAAATTTGTAAACATTAAAAAAATCCCAGCCATCCCATATTTTTATCGTGCATTTTCCAGATATTTTGGCTTTTGTAGAAGTAATGTCAGTTGTTTACTTGATTCTGACTCAAAGAAAAAAAAACAAACCAGCACCCTAGGTACTTTCTAGTTTCAGATGTTTTGTGTGATTGTAAAAGAGAAAGAAACCAGTTTTGACTGAGAGAATGAGCTACTGCAAACAATCTGTTGCTAATATAGTCTAATTGCTAGTGATATTTTGAGAAAACAATTACATTGGAAGTGAGGTTACTTTGGTGTTTATTGTCTGTGACAGCTTCTTTTGGAAACAGGCTCAAGGGCTGCCGAACTGAGGCTGTGATGATGTGTGAATAATACTTATAATCAATACAGAGCCAGCCAGCAAAGCAGGGAATTACAAAATGGGAAAACTCACCTGTTAGACATGTCAGGATGGGCAGGGAGCTATTACATGGTCACAGGCGGCTCCTTCCACTTACCCATATTTGCACGCTGCAGCATCAACATCCTTTTATGGCACTAGGAACTGGGGGGAAAGATGCTTAGGTGCCTCCTGGGTTTGAGCTAAAAAGTCTGTATAAATTTGGTTGTTAGAGGGAAAGGTACCATATACTGGAAGAAATACATTTGAACCATGAGTCTAACAGCTCAGGGGAAAAGTCTGGGCAAAATTCCCATGGATTTTCCCGCATCCAGGTTTTCACTGCCGGTTGTCACTGTGATTAGTTCCACGTGTAAACAGACGTGCCCTCTGCAAGCAGATGTGCTAAAAGAAGAGGTTGTCACCCACCACGAGGCCTCCCACTTCTTCTTTAGCACCCTCTGGTGGAAAACACCCCCTGTCCCTCCCCACCAGCAAAGCTGCTCACCTGGGTCCATCCAGCCCCATTTTGAACACCTCCAGGCAATGCTCTGAAGACTTGTGCTGAGATGAAGCCGTTCCTGTGCAACCTCCACCTAATGGGCTGCAGCCATCACAAAGAAGCTGAGTGGGCATAAAAAGGTTGCTTTGAGGCTACCAAAATGCTGCGAAGGCTTTGTATAAGTCAGTGATAAGGCTGGATCAGCAGTATTTAATTGAGTTCTTGTCATGCCATCGCATATAAGCCACCACAGAAATGGCATTAAAGAGAGATGGTAATTTTCAGTTCAAAGAGGTCAGATCTTTGGAAATATGTGACATTGCAAAATGGTTACAATGGTTCAGTTACTGAACTTGGTTCCACTGGAAGAGGTCATCACCAGCGCCAGCCCACATCATCCTGGCCTTCAGCAAGTGCTGAGTGTGTGTTGCTGCTCCTCAGTGTTGAGAGGTCCAGGCGTGGCAGAGAGGACTATTTAACCCCATCTGTTGGTTGGTGAGTTGCAGAGTTTGCATTTGCAAGCTTTTCTACTGTGGCAGTAAGTCTATGAAACATTTCTTTATATCTCCTATGAGAACGCTAGTGCTCACAATATCTTCTGGCTCCAGAAGCCAGAGATTTAGGAAAAGCGTCAGCTGCCATCTAAGTGGGAACAAAATCACGTGAAGGGTTTTGACAGTGAGAGACAGTGTCTCAGGAGCTCTCTCATTTTTGTCCTCTCTGCAGAACTGCTTGCATCAAGACCTTAAAACCCCTCTGTAAAAGCTGTTTGTGTGAGAGCAGATGGTATTTCATTGTCTTTTGCTACTGATCTTGAATTATCAGCCTTTATAATGAAAATGCCAATTCAGCCTTGACTGTTCTGCTATAACTCTACGAGGACCACTATAATGCACACACCATATATACTGAATATTTATTATGGTACTGTGCATATTATTTATTGTATATGCAGCATATTTTGCAGGTGAAAAACGATACCTTATCTAAGTCAATGAGTATAACCCGGAAAAATATGGCAGAGTAATCATGTGATTCATAATTGACGTCTGCTCTCCAAAGACTTGGACAGAATCTGAATTTTCAGCATGCACTGGAAATGCTCTTCTGTTTGCTGGTCTGGGCATAACCATGCCACTGCTCTCTCCAGCAGCTCCATCAGTCTTCTGTATTTCCATTATTCCCTGGGTGCATAGAAAAGCTGGGCCAGGCACATGCTGAAAATATTTCAAGAAGTTGCAAAAAAGTGCTGATGTTTTTCAGTGTCCAGAAATAAGACAAGGAAGCGGGTTTTTTCTGTCCAAATGCTAATGAAGACCAGCCTGTGCTCATCCTCAGGGTTTTCATAGATTCACAGTGGGATTTTACGTGGACATGTGTGTTCATGTATATATGAGTGTATCTTCTGCTCTGATTTCACCACTCTGTTTGATATCACCACACAGCCTGGATGTGGCCAGACCAGCAAAACCTCTGAAGCCTTACCCTGCTCCAGCACTCACTCGTTGGTTCAATCGTGTCGTAAACCCTGATTTCATGAATGTGCTTTTTCTGAAACACCATACGGGTTCCTTGCACGTACTTGGAACAACATGTGGTCAAATTGCTGAGAAAAGAGGATTTAAGGTATGGTGGTCAATGGTTTTTGTCACTTTTTTGTCACTGCTCCTTCTGGTCATGACAAGCTCATGGGACAGTGGGTGATCTGGCTGCATTCAGGTCCTTTTAATATGTTGTCTCATCAGCCTAATTATTAACCAGATTTCCAGACTTAATGTATCAATGGGATACATGGGCATCAGTGAACAAGTCCCCAGGGGAGAGGAGGGACGTGGAAAAATCCACAGAAATTACATACTAGGTAAAGTCATATCTGATCTACAGAGACTTGACTGAGTTTATGGAGAATAGAAGGGCAGTGAAGCTGGAATTTGAGAAGTGGAATTGTGTGAAGCCCCACAGTTCAACAAGCACCACAGCTTGGGACGTTTTCCTTTTGCCATCTTAATTTTCTTGCTTTTGTGGATTCTTTAGTGTCTGTTACTGCAGCTGGGAGAAATCTAGAGGCATCCCAGCCCTTTGCAGCCTGGCTGCAATGTGGCATCCTTGCATGTGTGGGAGGGAGGGCAAGCGGGGAGAGGAGAGGATGAGGAAAGGTTTATCAGAATAAACAACAACAGGGACATGGCGAGAATTTTCGAACAAGCATCCAAATCACATTATCGATGGCATCTAGAGACCAGCCTACATCTTTATTGGCGCTGCTCTCGCTGCAGGAACGTGGCCAAGTTTGTCTCAGCATTTGAGCTAGTCTTCCTTGTCAATGCCTTTTTTTTTTGTTTTGGACAGATAAGGCTCTGTTCATATCACACTTAAAAGCAATAGCTGCAGAGAACAGAGGCTTCACCACTTTGATATTAAAAGACAACAAATTTTATGTATATATGAGAGGAGCTAATCCTGCTCTCACTGAAGCCTTGTGGAAGATTCCCAGTGACTTTGCAGAGACTTTGAATTATGGCCAGCTTTTGCTTTTTTTTTCTTCCCCTCTTGCAAGATGTCAGGAATAAATATTTTAATTCAAAATGGCACTGCGGTGCCTTGCAGTGCTGCAGGCCGGGACCCTGTCCCCAGCAGCCTCCGGCGCTTTTCCCAGCAGCGAGGCGTGCAGCCGGAGCACGGCCCTCGGCGAGCACAGCCACACCAGGGAGGTGCCAAAACATTGCAGAGCAAGGCCATCATCAACTAGCAGGCAGGCTGTTTTATACATTCAAAACCCACAAAAATATATATAGTTCAGCTCAGTGAGCTGCTGAGGAACCTGTATGCTGTTTGCAATGTGCTCGCTATGGAATAAGACATAGGAAGTAATTTTAGAGATAATTTTAAAGTATTTCGGTCCTCTGGGTATGCCAGATCAATGGCAATAAAGCCAGCAATCAGTGCTTTGTACCAAATAACAAAACCTGGTTTGGTTATGCTGTCGTTGCCCCAGGAGAAATTGGCGGCCAGGCAGAGAGGATGATGGCTTTACTGAGAGCAGGAGAGGAATAAGTCTTGTGAATAGTGGCTGCAAAAAAAAAAAAACCCTCTTTAAAAATTTGTTGAGTTGTAATGAAAGCAGCTCATAATGTGTAAGAGGGACAATGCTGTTATGTCGCAGTGGTCTTGCTTGCGTGTCTAGCCTGGGAGCTGTTGTGAAGGCTCGTAGTCTGTATCATGGGACTCAGTGTGCCTTGGAACAGTGCTGGAGTAGTCAGTCATTTTATACACCCAGCATGTGCCCATACATATGGATAGGTAGAGACATGCACGTACATTGATATATATGTCTGTGTAAATCTGTATATACATATATGCATATATGTGTACATATGTATTTATAGACACACTGCATATTATTGAATATACATGCTATACCTTTGTATGCATGCATACATATGTATATCTGCTTAGGCTTCTATGCATTTTTATGAGAAAAACAAAGCACAAGAAAAAAACTAAATAACGTAGATAACTAACAAAATATAATAAATATACATATTTAAATACATTGTGAGCCTTTGCATGTATACAAATGTATAGGTGAAACAGTTTCATGGATATTTGACCTTTTTGGATAATATAGGATGAACCAGATTACATAGTGATCACAGTGGATAATTGCTACAAAGCAAATTAGAGCAACCAAGATATCCTCCTCATAGATGGGTCAATTTAAAGAGATAGTGTCAGTCATGTTGTGACGAGCCGCCCCAAGAGGAGTTCTGCAAATGGTATTGGAAATGTCCTTAGAGAGATGGTCTTTGGCTTTGAAAAGTGTCTGGGCTGCCTCGGTGGTGTGGTGCAGCCAGCACCCAACAGCCCCAGCACCACTCACACTCCAGCTCTCCCACAGCGAGTGAGGTTTCAACATGAGCACATCAGCTTTAGATATGTTTGGAAGTTTAAAAATGAATCATCATTTTTTAACAGTCCTACCTCCTAAATGCTTCTACTCCACTTATTATCACATCATTTAAGCATCCTAGAATGGTACTAGGAAACATCTGTCTCGGGCCAAAAGAATCTGAAGTGCAGTGTTAAGTTTCTTCCCAGGGATACTTAGTCTTGATGACTGTCTTCCTGGTAAAGCAGAAAGAGATTGCCTTCTCCTGCCAAAAGGGGTAGAGCAATATTTGTCCTGATTTCTGATGGCAGTTTTTGGCATGCTGCTTGGAGCGGCTGGTACCCTGTTTATGTGAATTCTATTCAAGAAAAGAAACATGACACTGGGTGGAAAAATAATAATGAGAAAATTGATAGCATTTTTGAAAGTCAAATAAGCATCTCTGACTTCACTCTGTCACCTGGCTAATGCTGAAAGCTAAGGCTGAGCCTGATTTTCACAGGGATAAACCCAAACCACCAAACACAGCTGATGCAAGCAAGTCACAGGGATAGCCAGGCAGTAGGTTTTGCCAAAGCCCAGCTTAGACAGATGCTCCATGTACTCCCTGCCCCCCCAAAAATGAAAAGCAGAGATCAGTTCAATGTCTTACAGGGTCAAAAAGAAAAAA
>VWZT01008398.1:178431-205289 GCA_013397055.1 Pachycephala philippinensis | reverse complement strand
AAAAAAAAAAAGAAAAGGAGTGGCTTGTGGCTTGTTAGTAGGGACAAAAATTGGTTTGGGCTTCTCAGGGAACAGCATGATTCTGCTTCGCTGTGGTACTTGGTTCCTCCAGCACGTGCCCACAGGTGCTGTGAGTTTAGGGGTTTTCCTCCAGCACATGCCCATAGATGCTGTGAGTTTTCGGGTTTCAGCTGTGAGAATTCCTTCACCAGAGGAGCTCTCCTGGGCACAGCAAATTTTCCTTTTCCCCTCAGTTCCTGGTGTTTGAGGTCTTAATTTGTCAAGCCCTTGCTTTTGAGCAGGAGAATAGCACAGTCCTGTGAGAGTGATGCAGGATGCCCATCCCTGTGGGCAGGACTGGAGAGGAATCAGCAGGCCATTTCCCAATGCTTTTCAGATGCCCTCATTGAATGAGGTGGGGTGGGGGCAAATCCTGGAGATGGCAGAAATGCCGACAGTGAAGGAAAGAAAGAACGAAGCAAAAAGCACACTCACATCTGCAGCTGATTTAACCATATAAATAAATGGTGGGTTCCTCTGGCACTCCCAGCACAAATAATTAAATGGTGCATTTGGGTTCTAGGACACCAAAATACAGAGGGATATGAGAGAGAGTGACATGTATGTATTTGTCCCAAATCATATGTTTATCTTTTTTCCCTCTATGCAATTAAATATTCATTAATAACCATGTGACTAAAATAAAAGCAGGGCAGTGGGGCTGGACTGGGCTGTGCATCAGGCAGCGTGCACAGGGAGCTGGGGGCTGCTGTGCCTGGAGTGAGACCGGGGCTCTGGTTTTATTTAAGGCCACGCCTCGGCAGTTTTAAGACAACACAATGCAATTAGTCTGACCACAAAATGTTCTGCAAGAGCCTGATGGTCCCTGATGCCACCAGGAAGGGAGACGCTGGGAGCAGGCCAGCCTTTCCAAAGCCTCTGCCATGGGGCTGTCAGCAGTCATCTCCGTTCTCAGGCAGCCCCGAGATGCTAAGGTGAGCTTAACTCCATATATATCTGCTAGACCCAGGGATTCATTTCCTGTAACTACCTGCTTTTTTCCTATGTAGGTGTACAGCTGAGGATGTGTGAGATGGATGCTGGCATCCAGAGCTTGAAAAATGTTCTTTCCTCCTCTTAAAAAATCTTTGCCAATGCTGGGAATCTGCTGCCTCTGTTCAGGTGAAGCTCCCTTGGCACTTTTTCTTAGGAGCAATGAAGATATCAAGCCTTTTATGGATTCCATTTTTTTTTTTTTTTTTTTTGTGTTGTCATTTTATGAGGGACTTGAGGCCCACAGGGAGCAGGAAGGCGCTACCAACTAAACCAGGGAGGGGAGCGAAGGATACATGTCGAGGCTGCCTGGTATCGGGGAATGATTTCATCCAGAGCCCTGTTGTGGCAGGGAAACAATTCCAGTTTACCAACAGGCCCGCTATTGTGCTGCTGGTGCCAGAGGAAATCTGTGGCTGAGCAGGGTTGCACAATTGCCAGTGTGGTCCCTGCCAGAGTCCTTGGCTCCGTGGAGCTGGGACAGCAGGCAGGGCTCAGCATGGCATGTGGGTACCAACAGACCTTGGTGAGGCAGCCTGAACCTGGCCACGCAGCCACAGGCTGTCATTATTTTGCTGTGAGAATCAGAGGACTGATCCATGCTGATACACCCCCTCCTGCTTGCTTCCCTGCCCTCTTGCATCAGTTTGGGAGTCCTTTGGCAATCAAATGTGTGACCATACAAGCGGTGTTATGGGTACTGTGTGGGGTCCAAGCAAGAGAAGGGTGAGTCAGCGTATACCATCTTTTTATTATTTTTAAAGCTGGACTCCATGTAGGTAATGTTAATGGCAAACCAGAGTGGGATTTGTGAGTTGAGATGACAAGTGTTGTTGAAGTGTTTCAATCTCCTTATCTCTTTCCCAGACTTCTTCATCCAGAATTTAGATCATCTAAATGCAAACCCCTGTGCCTCTGGCTTCCTCTTCTTCTGCTTTCAGTTCATTTGCTTTTAAAATGGACATTGAGTGTTAGCCTGTGGAGTAGGGATGGAGCGGCTTTGAATGGAATGAAAGAGACACAATGCTAATCTGATTTGTACATCCAAACTCCACTGCCAGCACCTCTGAACTGAACCCTCAAAACCCTCTAAGCCAGAAACACTGTGTGTCTGGACAAGGAATCCACACTTAGTCACTATCCACGAATGGACACAAAGTCTCAGATACTCAGAAGTCTGGAGCGTCAAAAACTCCTTGGTGGATTCCTAGGCAGCACAGAGCACAGCTACACATTGGCTGTGGGCCATGGCAGCTCCTGAGGTGTTTAGGCGGGGGTTTAAGGGATACGTGGGCATAACTTCGAGTTTTACAGATGTGTCCATGCTCACATGGCTACAGCTCACGCAGCTACATGAGCTAATTTTCATCAAGTGTTTTGGGCACTGCCAGCAATGCAGATCCTGTATAGAACAAGCTATGGCAGAGACCTAGGATTTACCTGCATCTCCTGAAAGGGGAGTTTCATTGCAGACCCTGAGTTCCCACAGCTCTATCTACCCAAGCTTGAAGCTGCTTCAGGTATGTCCCTGACTGTACAGCATCAACATTCTCCAATTCCTGCAGCACAAAGATCTGGTTGTTATCCTCCACCTTCTTCAACTACCCTGTCTCCTCATGGGGGGCAGCTCTTAGGGTTGTGATTACTGGTCCTACCCCAAAAGTCAGTGCTGGAAGACAACAAATGACCTAATTTTTCACATCTCCTTTGAAAACTTGGAAACAGGGCTACATACAGGCTCAGCTGGGCTGCTGCAATACTAACCAACCCCTTAGGACTTCTCTGCATGAAAAGAGACCAGGACAACCCTGAGAGAAAGAAACAGCCAAAAATGGTTTTCATTTACTTCCCTGTATGGCGTGTGTTCACCAAGCAGGGACTGGGAGCAGCATCCAAGCCTAATTGCTGTTTCTCCGTAAGGGCATTTACAGAAGCATCTGAGCGGAGGGACACATACTCCTGTGGTGTCTTGTCAGAATTTCTGCAAAACCACGTAATTTGTGCACGTGTGCAACCTTGTATTTTGTGTTGGGGTTGGATTTTTTTATTTTCTGTCATAGACTGCTGGCAGATAAAGTACTATTCCCTCAGCCTGTTATGAATGTACACTGAGACATTCCCAGCCAATTGGAGCTTTTCCACAAGATGGTACTTAGCCCAGTCTGTAATTGAAACAGGGCAGGGATGCTCCTGGGGAAGGCAAACGTCAGCCAAAAACCAGGCTGCGATAGTCAAAGATATTTAGTATACAAATAAGAAGATGTTTCATAAATATCTTATAAAAACTGTAATTTACTTCCCAATATTTCAGCAGATTATCTTAATGCAAACAGCAGATGTATTTTGGAATGATGAGACAAATGTTTAGCAAAATTAAACTTATTCATGTGCAGTCACACAGGGAATATTTGCATGATATTTTACTAATTGCTCTAAAATCTGAATTGTAGCAAATAAACAAACAGGGGGAAAAAATAAACCAGCAGAAAAATTAGCCCCAGGCCTGTCTTTTTAAGTTCTCTGAGTGTTTCTTCAACAACCTTTTTTCTCTGGTGTCCTGGGGTTCCTCCCAAGTCTCCTCATCATTCTTCTCAGTCCTGTTACCTTCTGCAGATTCTTGTTTTTCCCTGATGGGATTTCTTCTGAGAGGGGTTTGATTTTCTGCCTCCCTTGGAGTCCAAGCACCCTCCCCTGTTCTGCAGTTCTGCCTGGTCCTGTTTCTTATTGCTTGACTGGAGTCAAGAAGACCAATTTCCCATGGTCACATTTTCGTCATCATTTTGGGGAAGTACTTTGCTATTGTATCAAGCTCAGGGATTGCCCCAAATAGGATTAGCCATACAGAAAAACCCAACACAAAAGGAGTAGATGCTTTTATAGTGGCCAGGAATTCAGACTTTGGTTACTTTAACCTTCTCTTACAAGTTTCAAGTTACAGCAGCAAGGATCGAGTTGTAGTTGCTGATTGTTATGACATTATTTTTTGTCAGGTCTATTTATTTGCTCTCCCGGAAAAGAGAATGTATTTCAAGACGTCAAAATATTTTGTTCGCCTTCATTTCATTGTAAGAGGAGCCTTAGGTGAGGTAAGAAAAATGTATGTTTATCAAAGTGTTGGTGCACAGTAGATGGTTACATGCTTGCATATGTTTCATCCACCCAAAGGAATGCTGAAGGTACAAGAAATCAAGCAGTAGGAATTTAGCAAAGGTCAGAATTAAAACTGATATGTCTTACATAGAAATCACATTGACTGCAGGAGCAAGTGGGCTGCAGCACTGGAAACAGAAATCCTTGGTTTCACACTACAGCTGCTTTTTACCCAAGATGTTGGAGTTTCTTACAACAGGGAGTGTCTCTTATCATCCTTCTGTCCAGCCATGTAGGTGAGTAGGAAATGCACCTTTTACACATGACTTCTATGGCAAAAGAAATTTTTTTAGCATCTGAGTCTTTAAGATGCAAAATCACATTGTAAATCATGTCCCTAACACTGAAAATTCTCCCTGTTCCATTCTGGATTCCGGAGGAGAGTCTGTGAGCCTTGGAGGGAGACCAGCCTGATGTGGGGTGCACACCTTCTCTTAGCTCACATAGCAAGCATTTTCAGGATCCTGCTCTTCACGCTGGCCAGTATTTTCATTTTAATCTCGTTTTCCTTATGGTTGTGAGGTGCAGGTGCATGGGGATGCTGAGCTAAATACACAGGTAGGTGCTAAGAAATAACATGAGTTGTACATCTCAGTCCTCTGAGGTTTTGTTAAAGTACTTCTGTAGGGTCAGTTGGTAACTTCTCCTCTAGACTGATATTTTATTTTTTTTATTTGGAACAACAAAATTAATACAAAAGTCAATGGGTGTATTATCTGACTAAATAGGAAAAACAAAGGGGAGAACAGGCATTACTGTCACTATTCTTTTTTCTTTAAAGGAGGTGATTTCCATTCATTGAACTCGTTAAAGTCTTTCTCTAGCCTCTCCCATCTGCAGGTCATCGCAGGAATATGTAAAAAGGAAATGTTTTATTTTAACAGAGTCAAGCAAAGTACATGAACCACACACTTGTCACTGCATAACATTCCTTGAGTTAAATCACAGAACCAAACAGACCTTTTTTTTCCTGCCTCGGTTTTTTACTTCATTGAAAAGAGCTCATAAGTATAATATTCTTTCAGGAAGCCTAAATTGTATTACTGGAAGTAATAGCAATCTCCTAAGCAAAATCCCATAGGACTCATGCCACTCTGCTTTCTGAAAACTGCATTCAAGCACATCCAGCATTGGCTCTTTCCTGAACACTGCTCTCGTGGTTGTGTGCAGGGAGCTGTGGATGATGCCAAAGCAACTGGATATTTTTTCATTTGGGTCTTCCAGGTGTTTCAGTCTTTATGGCAGTCCGGGGTCTTGGGAGAAGCTGTGAGAGTCCTGCCCAACCATCCTAACTTTGGTCCTGCTTCTTGCTGTTTAATATGCACATGTAACTTCCATGAATGTAAATAAAAGTTATGTATACATGCATAGAGAGGGAAATAGATGCATTCATCTTGGCTCAAGACAAGCAGCATCTCCCCAGGGAGCTACTTAGGAGGTTATTGAGGAGACAACAGCAAAGTGGAGTGGGTTGTACCTTTCTACATATGTGTTGTAGAAATTATTGGCGCGTTGCTGATGTTTATGGCTAACAAATAGTTTATTTCTAGGCTAAGAAACATTCCAATGTAAATACTCAACTGGCAGCTAGCTGGAAGTTTGCCACTTGAAGTTAAAAGGCCCGTGACCAATGGTGTCAGATTAACATTTCCAAGTTGGACAATGTACAAATGGTGTTTTTGGACTGAAATAGAAATAGATGAAAGTGGTCTACTGCAGTGCAAATAACAAACTGGCAAACAGCTGGTCATTGGAAAGAGAATGTGCTATGGGAATATGCTTTCTGCAGAAATACTTTATTTTGGAGATAAGTATCAACAATAGGAAGATGAGGCTTGTTTAACAAGAACCATATGGTCTCATCCTGCTTTTATTTCACTCAATGGCAAAGCCCTGATTGTCTTTTGTAGGTGCGGAATGGGGATTACTGCTAATAAACAAGAAGTACAATAACTTGTCTGATCCATTGTTGCCCTTCAAGAGTTATAAACAGGTTATTTTTAATTCATGTGCTGATATTTCAGGAGACAATAACGGAAAGGAAGCAGAATTGAAGGTGCTTGCTGAAAAACAACTACTTCTGACAAAATAAGCCAAGACAAAGAGCTATTCAAGAAAAAGTTATCAAACTGTGTGAAACCAATACGGCAACATTTCCAAACTGATAAGTGGGGAAGTAGTAGATGGGTTCATTCAAAAGAAAAAGTAGTTTGAATTTTTGTGGAGTGAAAACAATAGCCTGTAAAAAATAACTTATGAGCAAAAGGGGAATAAGGCAGAGACTTTGCTGAGGTTTAAGTAACTACGCAATTTAGTCTGTTAGCAATGCAATTAAAGATAACAGAATTTAGCATTGCAGTTTTGGTATAGTCACAAAATTGATTTGTGCTACAGAAAGAAAAAAAAGGAAAGGAAAGGAAAGGAAAGGAAAGGAAAGGAAAGGAAAGGAAAGGAAAGGAAAGGAAAGGAAAGGAAAGGAAAGGAAAATGAAACCCAAGGGAATTGAAGCCTCGGTGGAAAATCCTGCTTTGGGAACTTTTCAAGGATGTAAAACATCATCTAGAATTGTTTACTTTTATGGGTAGGAAGTAAAAAATAAGTCAAGTAAGAGTGGTAATGGCATTCTTACCATAGCTGGAAGATCGCAGTAAAATCAATAAAAGTCAGCATTGCAAACTCATTTTTTTAAACTGGTTGTGTTTTGTTGCTGGTTTTTTTTTTTTGGTTTTTTTTACAGTGGCCAAGGTTTTTTATTTTTGTCTCAAAAAGACAGCAGATAGGAAACTACTAATTATCAAGAAAATACCAAGATTTGAACATGAAAAATGTGGATTGTGTATGCAGAGGTTCACATCTCCCTTTGGGTGTAAATACTCAATCCCATTGATTTCCATGTGTCTGAATATAGCTTATAACAATCAGAGATATCAAAATCATGTTACATATTGAGATACTTCATATTACTAATTCTGCTGGTTTTTCTCACAAACTTCCTTCCTCTTCTCTTCTTGCTTTAAAGTATAGCAAATAGTGGAAGCATAAAGAAATAATACAGAACCTGAGGCATGGGAGGATTCAGGGGTTTGGTTTGACGTCGTTAATCTCCACTTGCAACTTTGAACACCCCTTCCCTAGGACTCCCTTGTCTTTACACTGATGTCAAAACAGACTTAAACCATTTCTGTTGGTTTTTTGGGCTCCTGATGCCTGCCTCAACCCCTCCATCTGAAAAATGTCAAATCCCCAGCACAAATTACTGTAATTTGAAAGTAGTTTTGAGGCAGCCCAATGATGAGGGCGTTCCCACACTATCTGGTTGTGTTTGTGATGGAAGTACTTGACAAGTGTGGTCCTCATCCAAAGCTCTTCAAAGTGCTGGGGTGTTTCTCCCGCATGACTCGGCAAGTTGTTCACAGGTGGGTCCTGGTGGAACAGGACTTCAGGTGCCAACACTTTCAGGATTCAGTTTTTCCAAGCTACCAGCAGTTCTCTAATAAAAGGGAATGAAACAGAATTTAGGTTCAGTGTCCGTTTATAGGACCAGTAGTATTTTGGCAATGTTACCAATAAATAAACACCCACACTTCCCTAAAGAGAAGTGCACTGCCCCACTGTGCAGCTCCCCCAAAGCTGGGGAGAACCCTCTGATTTTATCTCTCCCTTGCTTTTCTTTTCCCTAAGCAGCGGGGATAGCTGACGAAGCCCGTCATCGTTTTATTGCTGTTTCTAATAAACACATATGGTGATGCATATAACAAGAACAACAACGAGTTGCTATTGTTCAGCACACGGCCATATGTGGGCTGTCCAGCAGCTCGGCAGCTGCATCGTGAGTGCTCAGGAATGTCGATAGCCCAGAGAGAAAGGAATGATTTTTAAGGGCTCTGAGCCTCACAATAGTGCGTCTGCTTTACATACCGCTGTTGCTAAAACAACTTCTGACCATGGTGTGCCAAAAGCATAGATGGGGTGTTAGTCACTACAAAAGTTTATAAGGTGATTAAATTGTTAGTAATTGCAATGCAGACTGAGAAATTAGCGGGGAGCATGTTGAAGGGAGCTTTGCAAAACAAAAAGGCCCAAATAGATATTTATATAAATATTTTGTATGTATATACGTGTATATATATATGCATCTGTATGTGCGTATTTAGACACTTAACACTATTTTTTTTTTTTACATCAGAAACTCAGGTACTTGCATATCTAGTACTTCACATAATAAAAACTTTGACCCCAGCACTAATCCATATTTCTTTTATCCCATTGTGCAAGGTTGAAAGGCATGCAATTTGCCAATAGTTTTTTCTCCATTAACTACATTTCCCTCTGGCCTCATATGGCTCTGCTTAGGACGGATAATCAACACTTCAGTGATGCAGAGGCAGCCCAAACACGATGGTTGGGATGCCTCACGTACAACTGTGTTTCTAACACTCTTCTTTTCCTGATGCCATATCTAAACAGCAACCTGATTAAACAGCCCATCTGCACATCTTTATTTTTTCCATCAGTGTGTTTGAGGGCAGAGAGAGAGACTGTGATCAAGAGAAAAGAGAAATAAGGCTTGATAGCAGGAAACATTCTTTTTCAAATTTGGACAAACACAACCAGGCAACCAGTGTTTTATTAAAGCCCCTGAATAATTGAACTGATTTTACGTGTGTGGGGTGTGTGTGTGGGGGTGTGTGTGTGTGAGAGAGAGATGCCGAGTACCTACTGTAAATAAGGAGAGAGAAAATTGTAAAGGATCCAAAAATCAACTACTTGCATATGTCTCCAACCAGGGATTTTAAAAGTCTGATTTAAATATCACAGTGCAAATGATTTTGGCCAGTATTTCTAACACATGGCAGGAAGTCTTGGTCTTGTACTTCTTTCGCATATGTACACACCATCTTTGTGGAACACAAATTACCTGTATAATGGGACACGATTTGAGTAACCCGTAATGCCCCAGGAAGAACCACATCCAGGCGTTCACAGAAACCATAGACCAACTTAGACTGCCAAAATCCACAACTGTTTTTGCCCGGTAAATGAAACCACAAACATTTGCATGCTTAGATATTCCGACAAAAAGTAAATACTCTGGATGACGTACTTTTCAATATCATACACAGTGGCGTGAAAAAAAAAAAAACAGAGAGAAAAAGATTAACTTCTGTTTACTCTGTCTTAAGGAGTTCTTTCCAATGGGTGAAGCTGAAATGCCCGCACTGACTTCCCTTGAAATAATGAAGGGCCGTATTTTCCCTGTAACAGATGTACATGGCTCTTGGTTCCTCCCAGGAGTAGTGGCAGAACTTCAAAAAACCCTGCGCCAAGGCCAGACTTTCAGAGGTCCCCGGCATCCCCCAGTTCCTGTTGATTTGTAAGCAACATGCAGCTTGAGGTTTTGCTCATCCCCCAGCTGAAACTCAAAACTCGTGATTTCTCAGCATGAGTCAGTGTTTTATGTAACCCCAGCTTGCACTGCTCCAAAGCCCTCCTGAGCTTGGAGTGCTCCGACAGCCAGCCTCAGATTCTTCATCCCTGCAGCTGACAACTTCAGCCCTCTGACGGTGGCACAACAGGCCCCTCCACGCTGCTCCTGGGGGTTTGGGCACCTCAGTGGGGCTCTCCTGGTGCTGTGGGGACCGAGGCTGGGAGAAAGCTGCGCTGGAGATCGGAACTCCACTCCCAGTGGGCAAAATGTCGAGCTTGCCTGCAACAGAAATGCCCAATCATGCGTTTGTTTGGCTGATTTGTTTTCAATTGCCTGAAACAGCATCAGTTTTATCCATGGCCCTGTCAGAAAAAAAGCTAAAAAAAAAATTCTCATGTAAAAGTAGTAGGAAGAGAAGGCACTGATTTGGTGGATCCCACTTGCTGTTTGTTTTCTGCAGGCACCTTGGATGGTGACTTCACTTCACCTGGCACACTGCTTCACCCTGAAGGCAGCATCCTGAAGTCAGGTACCTAAGCAAGCTGGAGAGAGGCTTGTCACAACGTAAGTATTTTTTAACCATTATCTGTAGATACACTGAAATAAATAAAAGCAGATGAAAAGAGTGGGAGAAGGTGAGAAGCTAAATCCCATTTTTAATTCCTATTTTAAGTTGATTTTCCCTTGAGAGGTGGAAAATATCAACACGTGATTCTTCCCCTGCCAGGTTCCCATGTCCATTTTTGGGGAGAACTCATTGCTGGTGGGATAAACCCTTCCCAACCTCAGTGTCAGCACAGATCTCTCATCTCTCAGGGCAGCCAGGAACTGTCCTTCCACTCACAGGAGGAGGGATGCCCATTTTGGTTGGTCAGCCCATCCCCACCACAGCCAGACAGGAGTCAGTGAGAAGCTTTTATGTTCGTGATGCACAATTTCTTCCTCCTCAGTCTTAGAGGGGAAAAAGTGCTGTATTCTATTTGGACAACACCTACCTTCTCTCTCCCTAAATGTAGTAGAAAGCACAAAATGGTGCTTTTTCCCTACAAAAATAAAGCCCCAGTTTACTGGAGTGGGGGCTTGTGGACACTGAGCTGGAGATACTGCTTTATTGGAAATGTCTGATGATGTGGCAGAGTAAAGTGTGAGCAAACCAGGCCACTCAATGCAGTGCAGTGGGAAGCAGGTGGAAGGGCTGGAGAAGCCGTGGAGATGGCTTGGGCTCCCCCCAGTATTTGAAGTGGAGCCATTCATACCTCAGCGTGTCTCTGCTTGCTGTTTGAAATGTACCCAGTGCATTCAAATCAGTGAAACCAGTAACAGAGAAGCACATTTTGGTGTACTTTCCCAGGTATTGCTAGCTTTTTCTTGTGCAAATGACTGATTTATGCATCATGTGACAGTAGTACCTCAAGTTTAGGCCCTAGAAAAAAAGATACGAAAAAAAGATTTTAAAAAAATCAAAGCAAAACAAAACAACAAAAAAATTTCACAATTTCCTAAAATAAATGTTATTCTTTTGCTTTACCATGTTTAATCCTATATATGTAAGTGTGTACAAATATTCACAGGCAAAAATACCACCTGATGATAAAATAGTCCCACATAAGAAATTCTTTACATTATTTAGAGAAACCATGGAGAAATGTGAAGATCAGGCAAGGGGGAACGTGTGCCAGCTCACTCCACTAACCTACTTAGATGCAGCTTGGTAACAGCAGAATAACAAGCCATCTGATGCTTTGGATGCTGTGACCATGTGCTGGCACCATGCAGACCTCAGGTATTGAAACCCTCTCCTAGAAAAATGATGGGATATTTCTTATCCTTGTTATTGCAAAAGTTTTAAATACATGTCTAGGGTCACGACCAAGTTTTGCAGTTGCAGTGATTGTAAAACATGAGGAATGTGCACCACAATATTGGGATTTGTCTCTTACTGCGTGTCAACCAAACAAACCAGCACCTTTCCCAAGATGAGAGTGTTGACACCTACATTCCTCCAGGAAAGGGCTTTATGCAAACACTTTTTCGCCCAACTATGTTAGTTTGCCTTATAAAGGTTGTATTACGTCCTTACATGTGTGTTTGGTCGTACCAATAGATAACATTCCAGTGATGGGGCCTGCCTTGTGTGCTCGGGCAGGAGCTAACGGGATGGCCATAGATTCTCCTGGAAAATTTAGATAAAATCCTTTTGCAGCTTGCTATGCCTATGGCCTGCTTTTGCTTTTTTTTCATTGCAGACCTCAAAAGCAATCCCCTTGGACATGGTTATATATATTTCACTGTAAGTGAAAGGGAACAAAACAAATAAAAACACAATGAGGCTCTTTCTCCACGCTGGTACTTTCTTCAAACTTTCTGCTGAGGATTTCCAACAGCATTTGTCGTCACATGGTAAGGGCTCTGAATGAAATTATTGATGGTAGCTGAGGGAGAAAAAAAAGGGAAAAAAATGAATGAAATCCCTTGAGACAAAAGGTATGTCATGAACTTCCCCAAGTTATTTGCAAATGTTTCTGCCAGTATCAATAAATCCCTCAAATTTCAGGATAGGCTACATTAATTACAGGATGGCATTATGCATTTAAAGGTTGCTGAAAGTTATATCTGTGATCAGTCATGTTTGAATTGCACGTTCACATGAAATATTTGTTTTTTAAATACGTAGGCATGCAGGCGAGCAACGATAGCCTCCACGATGTTTTAATAGGCTTTTATTAGTTTGTACTTTCCTTGTAATCTTGTTTTACAGTATGTGCATTCAATGTGTTTGTGTCTGTGCTCTTCATGCACACATCGCAGGATGCCAAAACATCCTTCTGCTTCCTTGTTTCCAACCACTTAGTCAGGCACTTGAACGCTTTCCAAATCTTGTTAAAAACCAGCAATAGCACTATCACTTCTTGTTGTCGGAGTGCACAGAAAGGGACGGATGGAGAAGGCAGTGGAAAGGTAAAGGAGGAGGCTGAACGATCGGGAACCCCTCGTGGGGGGTCTTCATGGGTGAGCCCAGTAGAGCCTCAGTGCTGTGATGCCCAGACCTGATTTGGGGCTTTCCACTGCCTCACTGTGGGGTTTTGGTTCACTTGCTGGATGGAAAAGCACTGCAAAGATGTTCCTTATATATTACTTGTAAATTTAAAAGTTTACAAAGTAAAAATTCCCTGACTGAAAAGTCACAGAGTATTTTTCTGTGCTGATAAAGATTAATTATATTTCTATGTTAAACTGTCTCTTTTTTCCTCCCGGAAAATTTAACATAACATTCAAATAGAGGCGGGCTTTCTTCTGAGTAAAATAGATTTAAAGTCAACTTTATTTTAGTCACCAATTTTTCTGAAACTGAACTAACTAGACAGGCCCAACCTAGATTCAATAAATGCTACAAATTTACACTTCTGGTGAGTTAAAAATTGCTCCTGAGACTGTTCAAAGTGTTTCAGTCAGGTGCAGCCCTGTTGGCCAACACTGGGATCGTACAATGCTGGTGGTCCTGGTATGAGCATTAATTAACTATTCTTACAACTGGAGGGACCAGGGGATGATAATTTCCTTTGGATTGCTCTTGCAGATGTGGATTCTCTGATGTCTACAGACTGTTGAGTCCATCCCGTTGCCACTGGGGGAGGCAGACATGGTTGCCTTGGTTGCCTGTCTCCATCAGGGGGGAATATCTGACCAGTTTGATTGCAGTCACACAATGAATTTAAATGTGTGTTGATGTGGGTGTGCGCCCACACACCCACGTGGATCGTGATGAGCACCCAGCCCCAACAGCCTTTAGAAACCCAGATAAAAATAATGTTGCCTTAGAAAACTTATGCTGTGAGTGAGATGACTGCAGGGCTCCCACTGCCTCCCGGGAGGGGCTGGGATTTCAGCTTCAACTAAGGAACTTGCCAAGAAGCTGTGACACAGCCATCGCAGGCTGTCTACACTACAGCCCACAGTTGTTCATGGTCAGCAAAAAAACTGGTCAAATAACATTTATGAGAGTGTTCACTTGGCCTATGCCCCACGTTCTGAATAACTTATTTTACAGATTTTTTTTTTCCCAAGATGACAGGCTAAATGCAGGGCTTACTACTATAATTCTCAAAAGCAGTCCTTTGTCAGGTCTTGGGAGAAAGTTTGAAGTCAAGTGCCAGGTTTCTCAGCAGAGCGGTGTCTGTGGTCCCAACCAGCCAAGTGCTGGGGGAACACACAGCCATGTGCCAAAACATCTGCTCATACCATCTCCTTGCAGACATGGGTTCCATCATGTCAGGTAAGAGATATCCCAAGGCTTGAGGTCACGTGCTGGATCTTCTTGCTCCTCCAAAAGGAAAGGACATGGATGAGCCTCTCCTGTTAATCTGCCTGTGCTTGGTGCAGCAAGGATGGAGGACAAGTCATGCAGGCTCACATAAAACTGCATTTTTCAAATGAGTAGTGGTTTTTTTTTTCAGGAGAATGACAACCCTGGTTACCTCAAGGCTGATGCACTCTTGGAAGGTGAAATATTTATGGTAATAGTGATGGCAGAGAGGAGGAAATCTCTTTTGTAAGAAAACATGGTGCATAAACGCTAAACATAGCTCAGGCCACATCTTCATTTCACCCATAAGAAGTTTGTGCAAGTGCAGAAAAGCCCAGGTTTCTCCTGCCCCGCAAAGAAACATAATCTAGAGTTTATATCAGATGGTTTTTGGGAGTTTATTGGAATATCCAACAGGGTTCATGTGATGTGTCATAAGGTAAAGCCTGTTCATTGGTGATTTACAGGCAGTGTGTGCCGGTGTTACTGTAATTTATAGACCACAGATGGTCAGGGCGTGCCCCTGCTGACTTGTAGCTGAATAAGAAGCTGAGCCCTGTGTGTCATCTGCTGCAGGTACCTCCAGCTCACTTCCCCAAATTAATGCTGATCGAGATCTGCCTTCAAACCCAGAGGGTCCCAAGACCTTTGCCTTGCAAGCTGGGGCTATTTCAGGAGGGGAAAGGATACAAATGATTAAGGCTGGGGAAAAAAACCCTAAGCCTATCACAATGACACCAAAGGAAAATTGCTTTTTACAATAATAACTTCCCTTCTCAAGGCTGGTACTTCACTTGATGGGATTTTGTCACCTGTTAAATGGAAAATGAAGAATGTCAGTCACCCCTTTCATACGCCAGTCTAAGACAAACATCTCCTCTGCAAAAGTTTCTGTATATTCATAAATCTCCCTTGTAATGACTCTCAGGATAGATCCTATCTTTGTTCTCACCATTCTACCCCTTTAGGTAATTACTCTTCAGCTATGTTTTACTATGACTTTCTTTCAAGTTTACCTAAGTCTTTTCTTCTTTAAACCTTATCAAATAATTATGTGTTTATTCCGGCACCTCTTTCTGATTCCCCAGGACTTTGGTCCCGGTGGGTGCATGAGGCAGAGGGAGGACAGGACTGGCTGCACATCTCACCCAAATCTATGGGAGATTTACTTTTTTTGGCCAGGGGATTGGGCCTCTTTTCACTTTTAATGTCTCTGGTTGACAAAGTTCATCACGTCACCTCATATTTCTCCCAGACGTGTTTTTGTCTTGCTGCGTGTGGCCTTGTCCTGCCCACAGAAATACCACGGTGGTCTCCATCAGGATCCAGCAGCCTTCGGAAGGACGTGCCGGATCCAGGGCCGCCTGGCGCTTGGCTTGCCCGCCGCAGCGAGGTCATGCATTTTAACAAGGCACCGCCGATCCCCTTTTTAAAGGGCATTGATTATGTTTTGTTAAAATGGGCTTTGAACTCAGCTGACCCTGTGCCGGTAGGACATTTCAGGGCTTTTTTTCTGCCTGGACCACACTTGACACCTGTTGGCAAACACAGCTGCAAATGCTGCTGAGAGAAACCTGCATCTGAGCTCAAAACTGAGTGGCTCAATTTTTTCCCAATAGTAAAGGCATAAGAGAATTTGGTGGCTTCTCTAGTTAATAAAGAGAGAAAAAAAACCCCAAATTTGTTTTTCTTTATCAAGATGAGGGAAAAAAGCACCCTATAGACAAAAGAAGCAGAAGGAAAGCTGTAATGGAAATAAAATTGACAGCCTCTCAAAACTCAGGTGGCACTTTCCTTTTCCAGTTAATTACAGTTTTAATTACATGGCTTCTTGTGACTCCTTGATACCTAATAAACTAGACTCTGTGGGGCGGCAAAGTTGAGTTTTGCTTGAACTGCAGGTGTAAGGCTCAGTATGAAACATAAATCAACTTCTTAAATATGTTCCCATGGTGTGTTCAGGCTTTTTCTTCCTATTTGCATGTAAAAATCACATCTTTTCACCATTGTTGGGTAAAAAAAATAAGAAAAATATTGAAGCTACAATGCAGAGAGTATTACCTTTGTGTCTCTGGATATAAAATCCCCTTTTAGTATGGGGGAAAAAAAGGGTCTTTTATTTTTTTAACCCCAGATAGGATAAATTTTAAAGGAGGGATGCATTACCTACATAGACCCTCTCTCATTAACCTTTTTTTTTGCAGGGGGTTGGGTGCATAAGATAGAAGAGGAAAGTTCTTTGGCAGAATGAAAGCAAGGGGAGATTGGTATGTGGAAATAAAGAAATATTCAGCCCATAGGAGCTGCCTCTCCTGAAGGTTTGGAAAACAGAGAGTGTCTGTTTATTCTTTGTGTATTATGCCATGGAAATGTGTTCTCCAGTCAGGTTCAAGCATGTGCCATATATTACCTCTGAGCAGGGTAACACGCTGATGACCTGTAGCAGCAAAAAGCTGGAGACAAATATGGTCCAAAAGTTCACATTGGTCTCAGTCCCATGGGATCTGATGGGTCACGAGTCTGTGGCAGGAAAATCTACTGTCAATATGGTCAATGGAGATTTCAGTGGAAGATTGCCCATCTTCCCTCTTCCTCAAACCAAACAAAATTGTTTTAAAAAAAGCACGGAAGGGGGAAAATTGGGAGGAAGAAAACAGACGATAGAGCTTCACATATGGCATTTGGATGGTGCAAAACAGGAGCAACAAGGTTCATGTGTGGGACATGAGTGTATCAACAAGTCCTTCTTAGCCTGCAAGACTGGGAAGGGCTGGTTTTTTACTGTCTTATTAGTTTTAACTTCAGCTTGTGATTTGTCTGTTCAAGTAATTTGATTTGTCTGGTTTTAAATGAGTGCAAAAAAAGGTGTATTTGTTATGAGTGAAGAAGGAGAGCTCTGGGAAATAGGTGCTTGGGTAGCAGTTTTTCATGCCCAGTAAGGGGAAGAGCCCAAACAGGAAAAATCAAAATGTCCTGCTTGCCTTTCAACAAAAATATTTATTTCTGTCGTATTCTGCCATTGCTTATTACCAGGAGCAGCACTATCCAAGTGTGCTGAAGTCAGCAGAAGGTCTCGCTTGCTCCTCCAAGGGCTTCACGCCCATGGTTCCTGATACCCACCTACCTCCCCCATGGCACATCCCAGCCTCAGACCCTGTTCCCTGAAAACCACTGACATCTCACTGACACCCACAGTGGTCAGGACCACCTGAGGCAACTTCCTATAGAAAAATGTTATATGACTTGGACAAAGCAGGCAGATTTCAGCCTTAACTTCAATAGACTTGTCTGTTGTCATTTCACCTTGATGTCCTGTTGATGAGTATTCTTGGTTGTTTATTATTAATGTTGTTGTTTTTTTCGTTGTTCTTCTTCTTAAAGATCATAATTTATTTTTTCCCCCACAGTCTGTCTACCTCCTCTTTTTTGCAACTGCATATGTTGCTTACCTGAACAACTCCACTTGCAAATAACAGGTTTCTCTAAGATCACTATTGTGTTCAATCCCTTGGGTATAAATGTCTTGTACTCTTGTGGTCTGTTTGTGTGCAGTGTTTGAGCAGTCCACAGCAAAAATGTGGGGAGCTGGACCATGGTTTGCAATTTCTTTATGTTATGTAGTGTAAGTGAAATAAAAGACCAACCCAACAGCCAAGAGAGAATTTTCAAGAAGAGAAAAAGAAGAATTCCTTCCATCTTCCTCCCAAATAAAGTGTTTCATCATCTTTTTCAATTAGTCTTGGTTTTATTTTTGAAACCACACAAAGAGGCAAACATACTGTTTCATATAGTTTCATATATGGTTTTTCAGAGTGGAAAAGGCAAGGTAAAATTAAGGGAGCTAGAGAAAAGGAAGGAGAATGGGGAAGGAGAGGAACAGGAGTTTAAAGAAGCTTTAAAAAAATTTAACTCCAGAGAGGTTTTATTCAGAGCTGTGTCTCTCACATCGTACTGGCATGGGGTGTGTGAGGCATCAGACCAGCGGCAAGGAATACAAGCTCATGTTGGGGAGAAATCTCACATGCCTATGGCTCAGCAAGGGGATGGACTAAGTGGAGAAATGGCGATGGAAGAAGCAGCGGCATCATGAATGTCTGTCATCCTACCACTCCTAGTGGTGTGGAATGTGAGAAGAAACAAGAGAAAAAAGTCAAATATGCAAAAAGTATTTTCAACAAAGGAATAAACCAAAACTTTCCAGCTGAAGCAGAACACACATTTTGTTTGCCTCTAAATGCTTCCAGTGAAAGTTTTTGAATGAGGAAGAAAAAACAAACATGCATGGGGTGGGGAAGAGGCCGCTTGTTTCTGTGCGTATTAAGTTGCCTGTACCTGGCTGGTTGGGAGCATAAATGGTGCGAGTGACTGGAGAAAGCTGCAGCACTGAGCTGGAGAAAGTGCAAAAAGTTGTTAAGGACCACCCTAAATGGAATACATCCCTGCAGGATGGCTGGCCCCATCATGGAAGGGGAGGGTGGTGACGCAGGAACAGCAGTGTTGCGTGCATTAAACCATATGCCACCAATCCATATGGCAATGTGGTCTGAAGTCTTTCAAGGCAGTTCCAACTTGGAAAAGTCTTGAAAAGTTTTCAGATGGCATTTTTATGGTCTGCTGAAACACAAATGTCCATTTTTCATTCCACAGAGAAAGTTTATCTGGAGGAAGGCGGGTGAGAAGCAACCACCCTCAGATCCAGCCGCCTGGTTCCTGCTTCCGAGCTGGGTGAAGGAAGCGTTGCAGAGTGGGGAGCGTATTTCTTCCCCAGTTGTTGGCAAGCTGTGCTTTAATAATGGCATAACAGACAGTGCCTGAAGGAATATTAGCTGCAAAAATGGGAAGGACACTTGGAAGAGGGTTTCTGTCTAAACTTGGGAACCCAGTGCACATCTGTCCAAATCTACCTGAGGACAGAAGAGTCCGGGTGCTAGAGATCTTACCCTCGCTTGAGGCACCACCACCAAGGTGGGGTGGACTTAGCTAGGGAGGGTTTTTTTTCAGAGCTGGGCACCCCACACCATACTGGGATGGGGTGCATGAGACATCAGTGCAGTAGCAAGGGATGCAGGCTCATGCTGGGGCGAAATCATGTACAGCCATGGCTTGGCAAGGGGATGGAGGGAAGGGAGAAACAGTGATGGAAGAAGCAGCACCATTCTCATGGGGGCTGCAAGACCATGCCTTAGCATGAGCAGTCACCAGTACCCACAGCTGCTGCCCTGGACTCCCAAGCATATTGCTCGTGTCCTGGTGCTCCTACCCACGGTAAACGTTGCAGATCCAGCGCTTTAGGGGATCTATTATTTTCTGGCTAAACAAGCCTATCTATTGTTTTAACTGGCTTAGCCTTTTTTGAGCTGGTCCCACATAAATTCAGTCCAAGCTCAGCTGAACAATCCTGGTTTTTAGCTTTTAGGAGGAACGTGACTTACGATTTACTAGATAGCTATGTCGAGCCTAATGTAATAAAAGTCCAACCTATGCGATGTGTATGGGCTACTGTATTATAAATATTCAATAAGTTATATGGAAAAAAAGAAAGTATAGGGGTTACAGCAATCATATTAAAGCAACTAAGTAAATGTAAAGAAGGTTAAAGTGTCTAACTCTATATGGCATAAAGGCTAAAGCAAACCAGATCTGTTTTCTAGATACTTTTTCCATGTACAGCTGTAACTGGGCTGCATAGAAATAAAGCAAGTACTTAAAGACAGGCAAAGTAAAAAAAAGAGATCTAAAGCATTTGGTTGGCATTGATAGCAATCATTTCAAAAAGCCCTGGAACATTTAAAGAGAATTAGAAAGGATTTTGCTGGAATCAAAGGGAGAGCACTTTCCATGGCTGGGTGTGTATTTGGGTATCTGCAAACTGATTAAATCAGAGTGAACAGAACAGCCTTGATCATCCAGGACTTTTAAAACAGAAGAAAGGGGTTTTCCTGTTTGGGCTCTTTTTTTCCTCACTCACACATCTTACGGTTTTCATTCTTCTGCCTATTTGATGGTAAAGTAACATTTATTTTGGCACAGAAACTCGCAGAGAGCTCTGAAAGGCCCTGCAGGTCAAGCAGCTACAGAGTGCACCAAACCCACGGGGGTGAGCAAACCTGGAAATATTTAGGCTTAGGAGTCTTTTTTTTTCCATCCTAACCTAAGTTTTGTTCTTAAAGAAGAAGTGGATATCTTCACACTTAACTGCAATATCCAGTCGGAGGCAGACAGGGCTCCTGCCTTGGCACCTCACTACGTGCCATTCCTTTGGCAGCACCAATTCCATAAACCAGCTTTCCTGCTGCACAAGCCAGAAAAGATTTTCGTGAGGACTTTGCTGTTGCTGGTGACTTACCCTTGGTACCAGCCAAGTGGAGAGAGGGGGATCAAGCCTCCTTAAATCCCTGGCTTGCCCTTTCCTCCTTCACACCGGTGGTGTTGGTGGTCTTGGCTCTTTGCTCTGGCCTTCCCCGGTCATCTGGGAGGGAGCTGGGATAGTGCCTTGCTTAATCAACATATGACAAGTGTGTATTTCTGTTTGTGAAAAGAGAACAGAGGGGAGTGAGGCAAAATATAAGAGTCAGACTTAAGGCTGATGCCAAAGAGTGCATCTTCTCCCCAACCTCCACCCTTCCCACGACCATTTTGGCTTGTAAAGTCTGCTGAAAACAATTCTTTTTTTTTTCTTTTTAGCCTTCTCCTGGCCTAGGCAATGGATTTGGCCAGCAGGAAGTGTGGGAGAAGGGAAGAGGGGACTGTGGCAAAGGGGAGTGGGAGGGAGACCCTCCCCTCGTGCAAGTCTCACATTGGTGGGGCTCTTCCCATCACCCCACTCCTTGCTCCTCCCACACAGCCATGGATAGAGGAGGGCAAGAGAGGGGATGGGATGAAATCAATAGAATGATGAGAACTGGCTGTGGGAATAATTTGGGGGTGGTGGGGTGAGGTGTTTTCCCCTTCAGTCCCAACATGTATTTGATAGAAATTTTAAAGCTGGAAATCAGGGGCAAGCATGGGATGGATGTACTGCAAATCCAATGCAAGCAGCCAAGTGAAACAGGCAAAGTGAAAATGAAATTACATTCATGCCCTGCTTTTCTACCACCTCAATGGTGTCAAATTCAGTAAACAAGCATACAGGGTAACCCAGCCCCCAACAGAGGTGGCAAGAACCTTTCCTTTCCATTTGATGGGAAGCCTAAGCTGTTCTTAGGGATCGTCTTGTAATTTTCCCTGAAGATATTTAGAAGTCAGGCGCAGGATCTCCAACACCCAGAAACTGTTACATTTTTAAAACCTTATGTGGCTTCCCACTGTAATCCACAGAAGATGAAACAATCCCACATGGCCTTCAGGGGATGCTGTGTTACCTGGAGCAGTGTTTCGCAGCTCCTGCCCGGGGTATTGAGGGCACTTGACCACACAGCTTGTTCCATAAGCGTGACTCAGCTCCAACCTGCCATCCAGCAGCCTGGTTTTATGGAAAATTAGGGGTAAGAAATCTCACTTCACAGTGCTGACAGAAAGCAGATAGCAGTGCAAAGAGGGCTGATTCATCTATTAAAATAGGCACCTTTTTCTTTGCAGATAGTTTTTTCTAATTTTTGCAGTATTTTCCCTGATACAATTAACATCCTAAATAACACTAACCCACCTCCCTGCTACCAGCAAAGACACTTTACAGTGCTATGGAGAACTATTTTGAAGGTACAAATCACTTGACCCAAAGATTCTCCCTGGAGTGTCAGTGCTGTGTGCTACATTTTCACCCTGCCAAACTCTTTATTTAGCACATGCTAAAGAACATTTAACATTTAAAGATCCCCTCTGTACATCCTCTAAATGTCTCCGTTCTTTGCTTGTAGATTAATATGTCTTCTGTGAAAATGAGATAATTGATTACAGAGCTGTATTATTTACAAATGAAGTGTTGTTCATGTATTGACCTTTCATTTCTATAGCTCAATACTAGTCCTTGTACAGCATTTTTAATTAGTGAAATGGTTACAGAATTACAAGAAAAGAGCTTCTGTAGATGATTTTAATAAAAGGAAACTTAAAGATGACTTGCACATTTAAAACTGCGAAACATAATATTTGATCAGGTTCTACATCCCAAATCTCTGTTTGGAAAGAGAAAGAAACCTCCTCCTTCCAAAAGTACCACAAGTGGTAATGCAGGCTGAAGGGTTCGATCAATAGACACACAAGTGAGTGTTTGCCCTTCACCCTGCTCCAGTAGTTCTTCTCCACCAGGGGATTAATTTCAGCCCAATCTTCTTGATGAGCAACCAGCAAAGCCCATGTGAGCATTTCAAGATGAATGGCACTGTTAAAGTCAGGGGACTTGGGCATGTTCACAGAAGCAAAGTTCCCAAAATCGGTGGCTATGGAGCACCAAATGCCATTGTCAAAGGCGCTAGAAATGCCAAAGAGGCAAAACATAGCAAATTCACCCTCCTGAAGCAGGACAGGGCCACCTGGCCTGTAGAGCCAGGCTGGATGTAATAATGGTGCACCCACAGCCTGGATGGATAGAGTAGGCAGCCCCATCCCTGGCCATGGTATTGCACTCCACAGCTGTGAGCTCAGGATGTCTAAAACCCAGCTGAAAGAGAGATAAAGTGTAAGGAAGCAGGAAGAAATGATGAAATATGGCATAAATACAGTCCGCAGGAGTTCGAGGTTTAAAAAGAAATATGTTCTGCTTGGGAAGGGGAAGGATACCATATGAGAGACACCAACAGGCTTGGGAAAGCTTTGGATTTCAAGAATAACCAAGAAAAAACCTCTCCAGACATGAGTTTGACTTAGTCCTCATATAAATGCTTTGGTCTGTTTGTGTCTGGTTTACTTTGGCCTCTTAAATGAGCACTGTTTCTAGTGAAGGCAGGGATTTGGAAGGCAAAGAAGCATGCTGGAGGCAGGCAGCTCCGTGGTGTGCAAGCCAAGCCACTCAAGGTGCTCATTTCAGGTGGCAGATCAAAGGGAGAGAGGCTCACAACACACAGGGAACATAAACCATCGCAATGCTTTAATTTCCACGAATAGAGTCAGACAAACAACAACAACAGCAAAAATTATCTAAATTTAGCTGGACAATGTGCTTCTAATAAAACTCCAAACAAGCAGAGCTCAGGTTGATTCCACCATCCTTCCCCAGGCGGGTGAAGGAGGATTTTCCTCATGGACTTCAATATATTCGGACTCATGAATAAAAATATATGAAACATAAAGCAAATCATTTAATTTCTCAGTAACAACGATGCTAGTTACAGCTATAAAACAAATCTTGTAACTGCAGAAGAGAGGTTTTTTAAATCTTTTTACTAATTCAACAGAAACATATTAAAAATGTCTGTCATTACACGTCTGGAGAAAAGTATTAGGTTCGAATAAGGTCATTGAGGAAGACTAGAGGAAAGTAAGGGAGGGAAGGCTTTAAGCATGTTTTCAGCATCCTGTGGATACAGAAAAATAGCAGAAATCAGTCTTCAGAGGGTCTGTTTTGGGGGATCTTCACCCCAATACACCTGGTCCCACATACAACATCCACTAAACTGGTGAAAAAAACCTCACACCATCATCTTTCAGCGCTCTTTGGGAAATGCGACTTGCTGCTTTGACAGCTGAATTGTTTGCAACCTGTACTTTATCTGAGGCATCTCCGGTACCATTTTCTTGTTAAGGGTCTGGTCATGTTCCCCGCTAAGTATCATCATCTGGCCTAGTGCTGATCCTCTGTTCTTACTGAGCAGTCACTCCTATTCAATGAAATTGCAAGAAACAAAACCAGGCGTATATTCAAAGCAGCTGAAGCAATTCTGCTGTTTACGGTCAGGTCTATGACACAAGGTAAACCATACATCTATGACACAAACCATGGTATAATTTTGCAGAAGGTGGCAGCAGTCTTTGGGCAGCCCCAGCTTGTGGCTGTCCCCATGTTTGTACAGAAAAGTCCCTAAACAGGGTCCATCCACCTCACAAGATTAAATTTTTAGCCTTTGTCACATCTGAAAATAGCAGGGTGGGGGTGTGCTGCTTCTTGAGCACAATATATCCCATACATCCAGCTTTCTGGGCTAAGCAGGATGCGGGGACCTCTCAGATGTGGAGCCAATAGGGAGCACTCTGGCTACCTGGGATTTTATAAATCTTTCAGCTATCAGTCTTTCAGAGCTCCAAATGCAAAATCCAGCAGCCCGGGATATCATGTGGATTTATGACTTGGGATTTATGAACTGGTCTGGATAAAATAAGAACTGCCTGACTTTTTCTTTTTTTTTTAGTTTGAGAAAAAAATAATAAAAAATGAAGACCTGATTCTTTTTTCCCTTTTCAAAGCTTGTTGTTTATACAAATGTGGATGTCTTGTATATATTCAATTATTTTGATTTTTCTTCTTATCTGTGTGCTTTCTGGGGCTGGAAGAAGAACAGAGAACAAGCAATGCTGCTCTCACAAGGTTTCCTGTCTGACACGAATCTCCTGAAGAACCATGGTTTTGTGGCACTCCCAGGCCTTCTCCCAAAGTTAGGAAAGGTGCTGATAAATGTTTAAGAAGGTTTCTGGTTGTTTCCAAGCAGTGGGATAGCTCCTCACCATACTGCTGCCCCAGCTCTCACCCACTTTCATCACTTTTTTCCTTAAATAATTTTGCAGCTCATTTTATTTTTCATTTGATGCACGCTGAGTTTTTATCAAAGATATATATGCATGCACACATATATGTACACAATCACATGCCTATTTACAGCTGCATAAACATACACACATATATGTTTATGGAAGAGTATTACGGGTAGTTTGTATGAAGGTTGGACTAGATGATCTTTGAGGTCTTTTCCAACCTTAATGATTCTATAATGCCAAGATTCTATTAATTCTTTTGTTAAAAACCAATACAGACTATCCCACTTTTGTTACTAGTGAACTGTATATATTTTGCATGAGAGCCCATCCCAAAGGAATTTCTAGTCTTATCTGTAACTTGTGACCGTCCTTTCAGTATTTCTCATCTTACAAAAAAAGAAGATATGGTATTTACCTTGGTCAGGAGGAAAACATGTCAGATATATTCTTGGCCTGTCTTCTGATTGACCCTTTCATACTTCTGTTCACAGTTTCTGAATAATTTTCTTCCTTGAATCCTTGAATTCTGTTCGTTCTTCTATGGATCAAGGTATCCCTTAGGAAAAAGCAACCTAATAAATAGCTCCAGTCTTTCAACCTCCCACTTTCCCCATCCCCTCGGGCACAGTATTCACGTGCTAGCACTGCCAGACCATGCCAACACCTCCACCCCAGGCTGCTGAAACCTTTGCATGCACTCTTCACCTCCTCACACCTCGAGTTGGCACCACGTAGACACTGGTACTGCTGTGTTTAACCTCCACACGAGACCTGTACACACCGGTAAGGATCTCCTCAGGCTTCTGACAACCTCTTCAGCAGAGAAGGGGCTGTACAGGGAGAAAAGGCCAGGGAGGGCACATGAGGAAGGGTGCTCTCACCCCTTCTCCTGGTGATGCTCCAGACACAGAGGTAATGCCATGCCAGCACTAGGGGAGCGGGGATGATGCTCCTGGAGCAGCTTAGTTTTGCTCTGCCCATGAAGAACCAGCTTTTACATCACCTTTGGTATCCCACCGAGGAATTCAAGTCATCCAACCAAACCCTCCCAGCCCCTATCCTGTGAGACACAGCATGGAAATGCAACAGACTCAGTCTAAGAAATGTCAGCAACTTACTCTTTGTGGGTCTGAAGCAAAATGTGTTGTTTTGTTTCTAATTACCACACATTCAGAGTGGAGTTTTTTCAGCATGACTTGCAGCCCAGGAATAATTTGATTTGGAGATTTTTTTTTTTTTTAGTAAAATCAAGGAGCCCAAATCGTGTCTCAGAGGTAGATATAAACTGCTGCTTAAAAAAAAGAAATCAAAAATTATATTGGTTTTAAATTATTCCATGTGAATTGTCCAATTGCCATCTCTTTTTAAGCTCAGAAGTTATGTGGTGAGCAACCAGGTTTGGGATGGGGAGGCCAGGAGACTGCTCCCTGCCTTAGCACCTCCCTAACCTCAGCTTTGGTTGAGAAAGTTTGCTGAGAATTTCATGCGAATTAATGAAATTTAATGAGCAGTGAGGAAGGTGGTGTTTGGAAATACGTCTTTCCAGTTTTCATCCCACTGAGCATCTGTATCCCTGGTATCTTAGTTATCCACTGCAGTTCCCAGTCAGGCACTGGAGACATTTTGGGGGCAGAGTGAAAAATAATTTTTCTCTTCTGCAGGCCTTTTTCTGTACTCTTTTCACATCGCTGGAAGCTGGAGCAGAACAGGTGGCTCTCATTGTGACACCAGGTATGTGGTACCCACACCAGAGAAGCTGTGCCCTGGAGCTGGGGAGGGCAGTGGAGCAGCAATTGTCTCCTGGGGACATCCCAAGTCTCTCACCCCTCTCCCTGCAGCACCCAACACTAACAAATCCCAACACACACTGACTGTGTGCCAAAAGCATCTTCACTTGGCTGCTTGGTCCTGGTACGTGGCTCCTGCTCTCCCCCAGTCCTGGTACCATCTCTGGCATGGTCCATTTGAAATTATCTCTCCATCGGAGGGCGAGGGAGGGGGCTGGGGGCAGGCTCTGGTGCAAGGCACTAAGTGTCTGAGCCCTGCTAAGTTCAAAGGCAGCCTCCCTCCCACCCCGAGGAGGGATGTAGCCGGCCGGAGGATGGCTGGAGGCCACACAGACGGGAAGGTATGTAACAATCCATTTATCACTTTGCAAATATTAGTGCTGCTTGCATTTGCTGCAGCAATATTTCTTCTTGGAAATTGGTGAAGTGAGTAATAACAATGTTATTTATTCTAAGACCTTGGAACTGAGAAGCAATAACAGGGGGACTGTTCCCTTGAAAGCTTCAGAGG
>VWZT01008398.1:123942-178393 GCA_013397055.1 Pachycephala philippinensis | reverse complement strand
GGGGGCGGGGAGGAATGATGGGAAATAGACCAACAAAGATCTGGAGAAGAGAAAGCCAGCGAAACCTCATGTTTAATTTCTTTGCCCCAAAGGTAATAAAATGCTTTTTGTAATGATTTATATATAAACAAGGTGGGGTGGGAAGAAGGGGGAACATTTTGGATTAATCTCTGGCTGGAACATCCTGCAAGGTAGCAGGGCATGCACCTTGGGTTCGGGGTCTAGCAAAGAACCTCCTTCACCACAGAGTCCCTTGGTTCTCTTCTTTTATTTTTTTTTCTTTTCCCCCTCTTCCCCTTACATCCCTTATCTGAATATATAAGGCTGCCCTTTGCTCAGATTTATGGGTTGGGGCAGCACTGTGTGTATTTACAGTCTCCTGACCTGCAGACCTACAGCTGAACAAGAGCAGGAGGAAACCAGGGCCTGTTCCATAAACAGAGACAGATATGTGGGGGAGGCAGAAGGAATTGTGAGCAGCACTTAACATTTTTAACTATTTGGCCAAGCCAAGGAATCAGTGATTAGATTAGAGGCAAAGAAAAATGAGAAGCGGGGTTAAAGATTTAGGGAAGGTGGGGGGAAAGGACAGCAACAACCAACAGAGGCCCCAGGTTTGGCATAGGGAGAAATTAAAAGTTATTGGGCTGTTATAAAATGTTTTCCAGGGCAGAAGGGAAGAAATGAAAGCGAATCTCCAAAGCATTTTAATCAAGTTGTGCTTTCCTTGGGTAGAGCCAAACAGCGCTTTTCAAGTCTGATTACCTTTTGAGGAGGTAGATTACTTAGTCTGTGTTTATTCAGGTACTAATTGCCTCAGATTAAGTCGAAAAAACCTCTTACTCCATGATAATAAATATTTCTTAGGTCCGTATCTATCGGTTGGTTTGTGGGCAGAAATTCAGTGCAGATGAGAAAATATTTCAAAGGGGCCAGAGCATTACTCGACTTCTCAGAGGCAAAGGCAGCAAAAGTGGCAACAACCTGGAAAATAAATATATGAAATGCAACGTATGTAGGGGTCACAATATAGCATAAGTATATCAACATGATGAACAGCTTTGATGAAAATGGTAAACAAAACCACCCTCTCTTCCTGTGGCTTGTTTTACATTGCAATAAACCACTGACTCTATAACCTATCAGAACATGCTGAGATTTTATGCATCATTTCCAACTACTATTTGAACATTTGGTTTAGAGTAGTCATGAACCATAATTAATGGGATTTTTTTGTGTGTGTGTCCTGATAAAAAGCAAGCTTTATTGTATTTTATTACCTGTTGGTCCAAAGCTCCATGTAGATGATGTAAATTCATTGTAGGTTTTAGGCTGGGGAAAAAGAGGAGGTGGGGGGTTTGCACATGACTATGATGAATTAACATTTACAGTTTCTAATCAAACCCAGAAGTTTTGCTTGAGATGTCCCGTCCAAATTTTCTTTGCTCCTGTGAGCAAGTTGGTAGCGACGGGACACAGAGATTTTGGCCCAGCTCAGCCTACCAGGAGGAAAGGGGAAAAAACCCCGACAACCCAGGCACCACAAAGACCATGGAGATGAATGGCTCTATTTTATGAGCCATAAAAGTTTTATTCATCTTGACACCGAAACAGGTTTAGGCAGCGAGTTGACACGCCTTAAATAAATAAGTGGAATTAATTCCCCAGCTCTTGAAACAATAGCAGCGTGCCCGTAACGCTGAGAGCTGCCCCGTTGTTTCCCGTTGCTGCTCGATATTGATATTATTTGTGGGTTGGTTTTTTTTTCCTCTGGGGCCTGGTTTCTCCACTTCAGATTCTTCCCCTGTTTTATTAGAGGTTGAAAAAGGTTCAAGACCTGGTTGTACCACTGCTCCCACCGACAGCTAAAGAACCAGTTTGGCGTCTGGTTTGTCTGTTGTTTTACTGCTGACCTTCAAATCAACTTTCCCCCCTGACCCCAGGAGGCATCTATCATGACAAGAGGCTGTTTAACACAAATGGTGCCCATTTATAGGGGAAGAGAGTCAGAAGATTTCCTTGGTTGTTGGTTTTTTTGTTTTCTTTTTTTTTTTTTTAATGAAGAATTTGGTTTTTTCACCCCTCTTTTCTCAGTCACCACAGGTGAAATCCCTCCTAGCAGCTGGCTTATGAAATAATGCGAGGGGAGGCCTTAATGAGCTGAAAGCACCCTCAGCTGGAGATAAATATATGCAAATGAGATGCACAAACAAAGGAGCCCGGACAGAGAAATATCTGCAATTCCAGCAAAATGCTGCCTGCAGCTAGAAGATGAACAGCTTTGATAAAATGGTAACAAAAAGCACCTTTTTCTCCTCCAGCTTGTTTTACATTGCAATAGAGCATTGTTATTGTAACCCATTGGAGCATGCAGAGGTTTTCTGCCGCTTCAAAAAAAAAAAGAAAACCTGTTTAAACATTTGTTTTTAAGGCATTCATGGGCTATGAGCAGTGTGATAGCTTGGAGTTTTTTGGTGGCTTGGGGTGGTTTTTTTGGGGGGTGTCGGTTTGGTCATGGTGGGTATTTTGGGCGTGTCTCTTTTTTTAAGCTATTTCTTAATATCTATATTTTAATATATATTTTACCTGTTGGTCTGACTCAGGTTGCTGGTGATTTTGGTCGTGATGTTTTGCAAGGGGGAAGGCAGGGTGGGGGTGGCTGTTGGTTCTTAAAAAAAAAAAAGTCCAAGTTTTGCTTTCAGATTTGGAGGGAAAATCCAAGTTGACAAGTAGTAAGAAGCAGCTCGGGGCCAGGGGGAGAAGAGGGGAAAAATCCAGACTTGAACATTCACCAAGCAGCACCCAAACAGGCAGCTTTAATGAAAGCAATCAAGCCTCGGAGCTAATTCAAAGACAGACATCTAACATGCTGATTTTAATAAGCTTTTAAAAGGCAATCTCTAACTTTTAAAAGTCGCTCTTTTTAATTTAATTGGGGGGTTTTTTGGTTTATATATTGCCAAAACAAACACAGTCACTAAAATATGTTTTCAATATGTATAAGTAGCATATCTAGACAATGTTTTAAATTAGCCCCATATTTTGAGGGGAGGGAGAGAGGGTGGAGGAAGGAAAGAAAGAGGCTTACTTGGGATGAGTCGAAGATTTTCCAGGGGTCATCGTGTCAAAATAATACCTTTATCTTCTCGTCCTTGCCTTTATGAATCCTCCTGTGTGAACGTATGGATGCCTCTTTACCTACAGGCTTCTTCAGAAAACAACCCCGTCCGATCGTCTCTTGGAGATAGGAAAACCTGCCTTTCTAAAAGGCAGAGGAGAAAAAGGCAGAGAAAATACAGTGCTGTTTAACTTTTAACCTTATGATATCATTAAATAGATCATTATGGATTTATAAATGGAGGGTAAACACTATAAAGTTTAGAGGGCCTTTTACTCCAGGCACTAACCACAATTTTTAAATCTGGCAAGAAGAAGAAAAATAGACTTACCTTTAAGGAAAAAAATCCCCCTCTTTCTTTGGCACTTACAGATGTTAAAGCAGACAAGTGTCGGATTTCCCAATGTCAAGAAGATTTCCTAATTTTTCACAGCCTTCTCCTGTTGCATTTTTGGCCCGATGTGGGAATCATCAATTTAATTTGTGGGGCTGCGCACTGGAAATAAAGATATACGTGTACGTGTGCTTTAATAAACCCTAAAACCTGACAGGCAGCTCTCTGCTTGCAGTTGCCCCAAGCTCAGGATTTCAAGAGTTAATAAAAACTTGGTTCTATTAGGAAAGCTTTCTTTTTGCAGCCCAGGTTTGTAGCAGCATAATTATGTTCAACTGCTGCTGTTTGAAAAGGGCAAACAGCATCTTAGGCACAGAACAATGAAATTACAGCTGAGATTTAGGTTAGCAAAAGCCGTCTTCTGCAGGCTTTTATGATTCATTATTTCCCATTAAATACAGTATTAGAAGTGTACACCAGATAGCTCATGGTTGCTGCGCTCAGAGCACATTATCTATATTACACAGGTCTGGGGAGCAGAATTAGAAAACTTTGGGGGAATGAGCAATATGTGTTTGCTGATAGAAGTACCATATGGCTCATCTTCCTCAATTGCTTTCATTGCGACTCTGATGCTGGAGAAATTAAAGTTTTATTTGATGTGGCACAGCTTAATGAACTGTCTTCTGTTAGGAAAATTGAATATGTTTCCTGTTATTTGAGCACAGAGCCCTCATGGTTTTGGCTGATGAGGGATGCATTATGTATTGTTTATTTAGCATTTTGAAAACAAAAGCAGATATTGGAGGTAAAATTGATTACTGCAGGATGTGTTATATAATCACATTTTTCTCTCTTTAAATTATGGCCTTGCCTATTGTTTTTATGGCAGCATTTTTTGAGGAGGGGGGAGGGCATCCCCTAATAAAAAAGGAGGGTTTTTTGAGGCAAAGTATATAATCTCTGCTTTGTTTAAAAGCAGCACTAGAACGTTTTAAGTTTAGGGAAGGACACAGAAAAAAAAGAAGTGCACTTACACACATATTAACCTGCAGGCCCAGTGGCTGCCATGCCGTTGGTCTGGGGATGCTGGAGGACTGTGTGTGCACTGGGCTGTGTCATTACAAGAAGACTCATTCCTCCATCCTAGGTGGAGGACACAAAGAGGGGAACATCCAGAATTTAGGAACCGAATACCCTGAATTTCACATTTCTTAGTATGCCAGACAGAGTTCATTGCAAAATGTTGATACCTGCAGGGGAGGAGGTGAATATAGGTGGGGAGGATATAGAAAATTAGTGGGAGAAAAAGAGCCCATGTTACCAGGCACTGCAACATCAGTCATTTATCTGGGACAAGAAATAAGATATTGGTGGAAAGATGGCTCAGATTAAAGGCAATGTGTGGTTTTGGCTGTGTTTTATAGTGTAAACAGACATGCACACACTAAGGATTATATGCCCTACCCGTGTCGTTGGGGTGGTCGGCAGCAATAAGGCCAGTGATAGACAGAGCTGTGGGTGCTAACCCTTCTTCTCTCCGAGGGAGCAGACAACTATATTTCAGCTCTGAAACTTACAAAAAAAATTAGTATCTCTGATGTATGTTATTCTTATTAATTCGACTTGTACTTGCTGGAAATCCTGCCCCATGATACCCTCTGACTTTTGCTGTTATTGATCTCCCAGGAAAAGGGAGGTGGGGAGCAGGGTAAAAACTGCCTGTGATAGCTCAGTGCTTCTCTCCTGCCCTCCGTGCTGCTCTGACAAAAAGACAATTTGTCTTGTGTGCTCCACGATGTTTGAGGACTCTGGCAAACGTGGCTGTTAAACAAGCCCCACACAGAATCTAAATACCGTCCATTAAAAGAGAAAGTCCCAACGTGTTTATAGCAGTGGGCCAAGACGCTCAGCCCTCGCCCCGGAAAAACTCCCATTGACGTCAGTGGGGCTTGTGCTTATGCAAAGAGTGAGGGATGCTGCCCTTCACCTTTAGAAAGAAAAAGGAAAAAAAAAAAAAAGAAAGAAGTGGTATTGGAAGGAGGATATTGCACTTGAAAATGTTTTGGAGCAAAGTGGTTAAAGCAAAGCCTGTACAAACAGTGACTATAAATATTTTCCGTTCTGTATCACTCTTCAAACAGTTCCCTGCTGTAATTCCAGGTGAGTACAAAAATAAATAAATTATAGCATGAGGGGAGGAAGAAGAAACGAGAAAAGAAAAAAAAAAATTGCAGTGCAACCAAGGCTGAAACCACAAAAGCTTAATTTCTTTCATCCAGATCTATTTCGCAGAGAAGAAACCGGTGGGTTTTTATGAAAGGCTGCTCCATGACAGGAGCCTCCTTTGAGGAAGACCATTATGCATTGTTATCAGCATGGCGTAATTTGACTGTTGACAAAGTATCTGTGGCAGTGAGAATGAAAGCAGTTAGAAGTGTGTCGGGTTGTAATCAAGAAGATGCTTAGCTGTGCAACGCTGCATCTTGAGCAGATTTGAATCAACATTGCCTTGAGGGGACAAACACACACACACACAGACACAGACACACACCCACCAAAAAAAAGTCCATTAATTTTTAGTGGGAAAATTAGAGTGGCACTTGATGAAGTGAAATTTGACATGCGTTAATTGCTCCGCAGCTCTCCTAATTAGAGATTTTCAAATTCTTTTACTGCTGTCAGCCTGATGCCACATTGTCTTGCTGGACAAATAGTAAAATTGCAAATTGGGTTGATCAAGAAGTTGGACTCGAAGATATTGGTCTTTAGCTTGTTTGCTGCTGATCATCATTTTCATAAGAGAGTTGAGGGTGTTGTGGTCTATGAAGGGCATTTGGGGGGGAGAAAAAGTGCAATAAAATCCTTCTTCTTGATAAATAGAGATCAATGATTTAACAGAGCTTGTTTAAAAAAGATTAAAGCATGCAAGAAGTGGACAATAAAGCAGTGGAGTTGTAAATAAACCTTTAATCTTTGTTAAATCTATGCCTTGCTTTAAATTTCAAATATGATTCTGTTTTTAATAAAACCATTAAATTCAGTTTATTTTTTCATGCACATCGTTTGCAGTGTGGCAGACGGAGGCAAGGGGTGGGGTTCAGGTTCCTGCATGCCTTTTGCCCTAACCTGAAAGGCAGCATAGCAAGACCATGTTTTATATCAAAAACTAGTTATAAGGTTGTATGAACACATATTTGTGCTGGTTCTGAAAGCATGATTTTGTATCTTTTGTTTTTCTTTTCTTCCTTCCCCCCATTCTGGATCATGCCTCCCCTCCCTTAGCCTTTGAACCCCTCTTAATTCATTAACATATTGAATTTTTTCAATTTTCCATTTTCTTGCAATAACAATATTAATGCCAGGGCCAAGGCCTGATTGGAGCTAAATTACTTGTTACCTGCTGGCATTTATTTATATGGCATTGAATTATAAAGCTTTGCTATTGTCATGCCTTGGGCGAATTGTTTATGACACCAGTAATAGGAGTAATTGTTATTGTTGAAATTACCTGTCAGCTACCCATAGCAGTGGCCCTTGTCCCACTGACAAATAGTGACAGGGGAGAGGGATCCTCCGCACGTCCTCCTGATGACTTCTCCTCTGATAATAAGGAGTGCAGGGCCTCTGATAATTTGCCTGTCACTGTTGAGTGCAGCTCAGAGAGAGTTGGCCAAATTGTTGTCATTCACTTTGACAAAGACAGCAAAACGCTCTGGAGCAGGAGGAGGATTATCAAAATAAATGAAAGCCCTCACACGTCCTTTGTTTTGGGTTTTTTTGGGGGTTGGGTTTTTTTCCTCCCCATTGCCACTCTGCTGCCTTTATTCCAGAGTTGTAAAAATGGGGATACGTTCCTTAGCAGGGCAACTTAAGGATCAGCACAGGGTAGGGGGGAACGGCACAAGGGCTTCTGCAATTTGCATGCTGTTTGCCTGAAACATTTTGGTTTCTAAATATCAATTAAATTCTTTATGGATTTTTGGGGGGGTTTGTTTCGGTTTTTTTTAGCCTAAGGCTGTCTGTGTTTTGGCAATTACCAACTGTCATTGCAAGAGAAAGGGTGGTGTTTCTGTTGCATGGATTTGATTTTATTTGATTATTTATTCTGTTATTTTTCACAGTCAGTAGCCTTTCTTTCAGCTCTCCTCTTGCTGTCCTGCCCAGCCCTGTGAAACACGCCTGGTGCAGCAATCAGTGTTGCCCCATGCCCAGGGCTGCTGGAAGCAGCTCTGCTCCTGCTACAGCATCTGCAGCTTTTTGGCCCCCTAAGCTATTGCAGTATCAGCTGAATTATCTTCACCAAAAATATTATTTCCTTTAGGAAAGGAGGTTCTGCCACTGATAAACCCAGCAGAGGTCTGTTTGCTGCTGTGAAGGAGCTTCGCGAAGAGGCGGTGTTATTTGTCAGAGCCTATCTATTTATAAAAAAAATAAAATAAATTACAAAAACTCCCCCTTCACGTCCTGTGACTGGTGCGCACGGGAGGACGCCCACGCTCGGTGGAGACTTGCTGCCAATCACACCCCGACACTGCTGAGAAAGGGAGATATTTTACACCACCACAGCAGCCAGGCTGCATCAGGGATGCTCAAAGCGCAGGTTTGGGGTGAGCACATTACACCCTGCCTGATCCAGAGTCATCCACCCCGCATCCTTCACAGCTGATCCTATAACGGCAATAATTTCCCCTTTATTGGTCTTTACACTCGGGTAATGACTACCTGGGGCACAAAGCACCTCAGGGGCTGCTTTAGGCCCTTCACCCCCAGTAGCCAGTCCCTAATTGATCAGTAAAACCTCCCACTGAGTCACTGATGCATCATGTTATTTGCTGTAACAATGAGGTTTGGTCCACATAAATACCTGTGGGCACCATCTCACCCCTCGATTTGCTCCTTGAAGGAGTAGGTCTGAATTCCTGCTACCAAGAATTTTCATCAGCGGCAAATAAATCTGCTGAATTCAACTCTTTCATTTGTAACCATTGGGCTCAAACGCATAATTTAGCCAAATTATCAGCTGCCTCCATCTTCCCAGGGAACGAGTGCAAACAACGTTTTAGGAACAGACATCTAAATTTAGTAGGGTTTTGAATAATTGATAGGCTGGTGTGACAGAAGATAGAAACTTATGTTTCTAATCATCCCAAAGCATTTCTCCTTCCTCCCACCCCCCAAAATGAAGTCGCTTTGTTTGCAGTTAAATATAGGGAAGATGTCCACTTAACAAGTATAAAATTGTGATAGCACTAAGAGGTTATCCGTGGTAATAAAAAGCGCAGAACATGCCTGAGAATGTGATCTGTAAGGCAGATAATTTTTAAAGATGGAACTTGTCCTTGCTTTGTCTGGGGAGAGGCATGTTAGTGATCCCAGAAGGGGAGGGTAAAAAATATAACACACATTTCCAGCTGAAGATATTTAAAATGTGTAATGTATTTCGGCATGTTACTGTAAGCTGCTGTTTGATGTTTTTCCTATAAAGCCTAAATTAAGCATCCCAGATATGGTTGTGAATCTCCTGCTCCTAGCTGCATCAAAAAACAAAATACATTTTAAATGGCTATTACCAGTATCCTGGTAGACTTTTAACACAGAAGCATAACCATCTTCCCTCTATTTTCCCTCTCCATTCCTAAACACAGTCGCAGCGTCAAAAAACCCACCTTTACATTTCAAGCTCATTTGAAATGTAAACTTTTAGCAAGTAAGCGATGGCTTATGGAGTTGCATTGCCGCTGTGACTGGCAGCAAATTCCTTTTTCTCACTCCCCTCAGCGTAAGGGGTTTGAAATACCCATCAGTGTCAAAAGAAACTGCGCAGATCACTGCTGCTCTAAATAAGGCAGAGCAATGTTGAGAAAAAAAACTGCCCCCCCAAAGAAAACCAAAAAAAATCACTCAATGGATTAAAATGACATTTCTGTCCCATGTCAGTCCGAAAGACAAAGTGTCATGTTTTGCATCATTTCAGAAAGATATTCTTCAAACAAATTCAGCATATAAACAGGCAGCGGGCTTTTGTTTGAAACATTTCAGATCAAAAGTTAAGGGAAGAACAATTAATATTGCCTATTAAAATCCTTGTTATTGTTAGAGATACATTTTGTGGTTACTGACTATAAATAAAAGCAAAGGAACAGAGCCACGGTTTCTCACCACTGCAGATAGAAAAAGGCAATTCCCAGCTTTTTCTGTTTTGTTTTTTTTTTCCCTCAAAGTTGCTCTTAGATGTGTTTGCTGAATAAACAGGATTAACTGTATTTAAAACAAGAGATAAAGAACAGCTTTTTATTACACTGAACAGTCTGCAGGGTTTCCAGGCTCCTCTGAATGCACTACATGACTGGAACAAAATTTTCATATTTTACCTTTTTTAATGACACCGTATAGAGCAAGCAAAATGTTCTTCTAATAATACAAATGTGGAATCAATGGGGAATGGTAAAAAAAGAGCATTTTTACCATTTTTGCTTCTGGCCAAATGCTGGAGTGTTTTTTTTTTTTACTTTCTTTCTTTTTGCTTTTGTCTTTGTTTTTGTTTTTGTTTGCAGTTTTGCAGCAGGATGAGAAACCAGGGAGAAAAGTATTCCTGTTGCTGAAGGGGCTTTCCCTTTTCCTTTGGCTGCAAAAACTCACCGGGTGCTGTTAATACAAAACTAATGGCGAGAGCACGATCTGGAGAGCCAGCCTGCTATCAGCTGCATTTCAATGGAGGCTTTCTCAAAAAATAGGTACAAAGAAAAGAATTTAGACAAATTTGCCTCTTAACCTTTAAAGATTTCCTGCCTATTCCAGTATGTCCTTTATTACATTAATTTTTTATTTAAATTACACCATTAACTGGATATGAATTTATCAAGAATACATATATTGATTTATAAAACAGTATCATTAATTATTATAATAGCTAGATGTAGCTGATATTACAAAGCCATTTAAAGGTTTTTAATATAACTTGGACATACATAGATAGATAGACATTATGGACAAGACTACAATTTAAACTGGCTACCAGCAGTTAATGAAATCCTTGATTTATCTTCTCATTTAGAGATTGATTATATTGTTGCTTTGTAAAACTATTTATTTTATGCCATTTTTCAAAGGATGTCTCAATAAAAGAAAAAGATAAATAAAACATCCAGCCAAGTCTCAAAGCATATTTGGTTTTATATTTTCTTTTTTAATGCTGCAGCTGTTAATGTATTACTAGTTTGGAGACTTGTCACCTTTACAGAGAATTGGCTTTCTTGATAGTAGCTGTGTTTGCACATGCACAATTTCCTATATTTGGATTTAAAAAAAAAAAGAAGAAAAAGAAAAAAAAAAAAGAGGATGTCTTCCCGACAACATTGTGCTTATTTCCTAAACCAAAACCCAACAAAATGCCTTTCTGGCATAGATTTCTTAGGCATATTTTTTGTTTAAGCTGTGGAAAAATGGGACTTACCCTAGTGCTGCAAAGCAGTCAGTCATGGAGAACATTTTGATTTAAAATGCAATCTGAAGAGAAGAAAAAAGACAGGGGAAAAAAAAAAAGAGAAGGAATGATATAAACAAACAGTACACCACTTTCAAGTTCCTCCTAAAATGTTCCTAGCTTGACTAATACATTGGAAGTTTAAATCTTTACACATTGTTCTTGAGGGGCTATGTCTCTTGACTCTTTATTTATATCACTTATTCTTGTCTGGCAACATATGTTACCGATTTATTATAGTATTTTTTTACTGTTAGCCAGACAAATGTAAGGGCTAGCTGAGGAAGGGTAGTTGCATCCGATGAGTTTAACAATTGCAGGGCATCCTTTAGGGGTAGCCAATGGGCTCTTTTGAAGCTATAATACTCACCATTAACCATTTTCATGCTGACATATTTTTATTGTTGAAGTTGGGGCTTTCCCTCATGTCAGCTTCTTTTGTATTCAATGGCTTTGCAGGCAAATCAAGCAGTGTGGCTGAGTGGTTCATCAAGCCAAGGTTTTTGTAGATGTCTCAAACCACACTCTTATATCTTGGCATCTAAATCTGCACAGCGTTCCCCCCACAACTGAACTAAGAAAAAAAATGCAGAAAATAATACTTTAAAAAAAAATCTAATTCTATAATCCATGACAAATGCAAGCAAATCCTAAGCATAGGCGGTCAGATTTCTCAGTGCCATTACTGAAAGGTAACAGAGAGGAAGACTTTTCCCATCAAAGCAATCTCCTCTAAATTCTTATTTTAAATGGCTGCCCCAGCAGCAGAGGGAGAAGTTGCGAGGATAGGTGGTGAGCTGGATGTCACATTTTGCACATGGTGTTTTTAGGTGACCCATTCTGGAGCAAGATCTTGAACTCTCCCCACCTTTTCCTTCCTACTCATTCTCTGTCCTATCTCCTTGTTCAATGGCAACATCTTCCTCCAGCTCCTCTGAAAACTGTACCCCTGTGTCTTGTTTCACTGTTAGAGCCACACCTTGAGCTTCTGGGAGCCAACAGGTTTGTACAAGCCATGGGCACATAATTCCTAATATCTGCCGCAATATCCAGCCTTTTGGTGCCAGATCAGACTGTTACACCTGTCAGCAAATCCTACCATCTATGAGACACCCAATGTGGGATGCTCAAGAGTCCTCCTCCCCAAGGTTCACAGAGTAGATGGCAGGGTACACTCTGAATTTTCTGCTGCTCAGAATTCAGTCAGATTTTAGGAATTTTTAGCTCCAAAAAGTTGGGTTTAATTTCCCTTGCGTCTTCAGGGAATGCGGGAGGAGGCTGTGTAAGCTAACATGAGACCACAGGACCTGCGTAGTGATGATCTGCGGAGGAAAAACAGACAGCAAGCAGCATTTTGGGTGGGAAATGAGGTGTTTCAGGTAGAATAAATACAGAAACTGCAATTAAATTTGTTAGGCTCCCTTGAAGGGAGAGATTGAAAGTGGATCAGGGCATGTCTCCTGATAGCACTAGGGGCTCCTTGACAAATGCCACATAATATAGTTTTAGCCTGGAGGAGAGCAAGTGCTCCCGTGGGTTTTTGTTTTGACTTATTGACAGCCCAGCTGTTGTGGGCTAATTTGTTTGATTTTTAAATTTTTAAAAATTATCAAAATCTCCCTCTACTTATTGTAGGCGGTTTTGAGGACTTTCTAAAGTAGGTATGGGTTCAGTAGTATGCAAAAAACTTGCATGGAAATGAAGATTTTCTTTTCTTTTAATTTTTCTATCAATAAGCTAGCTTAAATTTTACTTTGGGTTGGGTATTTTTCTAAATTACAATTTAATTATACTTTGGATGCCCTCCTAAAACAATTTTCAGCCCCCAAATGAACCTTTGGAGATAAGTCTCGTCCTCCTGAATGCCAAGGGCACAGTGAAAAAAGGTGCAGGTGAAATGGTCACACCAGGACTCCTAGATTTAAGGATTTTAAGTCTTGGCTTTTCCCATTTCTCCAGAAAAGTTTTATTTAGGCAGATGCCATCAGTGTTCTGGGCAAATATTTGGTGGCAATACCAAAGCTTGGAGCATATGGATTAATATTTATTTAATTTTTGTATTTTAAGGACATTGACAGCAACTTCATAATTAAGCTAATAGCCTCGCCTAAATTTTTTTATTCCACTCAAACCCGTATTTTTTTGGCTGGGGAGGGAGGAACAGGAAGCGTGACTTGGTCTCTCAATCACTCTCTTTCTGTTTTGTCCATCACCTTGGTTTCTTTCCCCTGTTTTTGACCTGCACTTTTTCTGGATCAGACGCTGGCAGGTTGAGAGGTAATAAGAACCAGATGGACATAGTACAGAAATTGCCCAAATGGGTACGAGAATGTGGGGAGCTGTCAGGCATGGAGAGAAGCTGGAATTTTTCAGCAATAAAATGGGATTTATCGCCACTCTACCACAGTCATTGCCGACAACCGTTTACCTTGACAGAAACCCCATTCCAATAGGCCATACCGATGCAGATTTTTTTTACCTTTTTTTTTCCAAAGAGTGATGATTGGTATTTGTTCTAAGGCTCAAATGGCCTGCACTAAAGGTGAAGCATTAGGCCAAAGTCCTGTATTCCCTACTGAGGCAAATGAACCTGCTAAAATAAGTTCCTTCCACAATAGCTGTGTAATTGAAACCAGAAAGTGAGAGAATTTGATAAATTGCTTGACCCTGAAGGAATGTTAAGGTCATAAATTTTCATTGCATTTTTTTTGCTTCTTTTTTAGGAAAAAAAAATCTCTTTTATATATATAGGTATATAGATATATTATGTTTAGTATTTGTCTCCAAATTCCAGCTAACTTTCAGATCATTAGCCATTACTTTGCCATCCTCTCCCCACAGGAAACTACTAGAAGGTTTAGAGCATTCCTACCTACACCTTCCTAGAAGGGCTGAAGGACGCAAAATACTCACAAATGGCAGCACTGTTAAGGAGTCAGCCACATAAAGACTAAACAACCCAAAGCTGGGAGGTTAGCAAGTGCAATCCCTTTAAAAAGACAAAATAAACAACATAAAAAACACAAACATACCGTACTTGAAGAGTGCTGGAGTAAAAAAAAGTCTGTAAATCATTTACAGGCTATCAAACATTTATTGCTACTTCTACCCTTTTTTTTTAAACTTAGAAGTGGCATTACTTATACTTGAAAAAGAATGATCAGTGTTTTCTTGAATAATATGAACAATATTGAATAATATGTATATAATAAGATGTCCCTTCAAGCTCAAAAAGACACAAGCAAACCCCAGATCCCATGGTATCTTATTGTGGTAATACACATCTTGAGAATAAATAAAATAAAATTAAATTAAAAAAAAAAATAACAAAAGAAGGCAAACCAAGAGAAAAGATGAGAATAATTAGGAGAATAACCAGCAAGGTAAAACATCCAGCCATGTTCCCTCTTCTGTTCTTGCACCCATCAGTAAATACAGCCATACTAAAATAGCTTCTAAGAAGAAGCAGAGAGGAAACTCAGAGGCATTTTGGTTTTGTGTGTGGTTGGTTGGGGTTTTTTTCCCCTCAGGAGCAAAATTTACTTCTTTAACTGCAGCAAATGCTGCTTCACAATTGTTTGAAATTTGCCATCATATAGTAACCGTTTTTTATAATCTGGCTGCTTTCTTCCCCCTGCTTTGAATATAACATTTCAGAGGCAAAATTGTCTCACTTCAATAAGGTGCTGCACTTTACATAGCCGTACATACTTAACCCTACATGAAGCAAGTTAAATAATCATTAGCACAGTAACCCATTGCTATCAAAACCTTATTGGTCCTCTAAATTTTAAATTAATGGCCTGTCTCCCTTGTTCTGTGTGTGTATGTATCTGGTTTTCAGACACTCCAGTGAAAAGTCATAGATGTTTTATCAGCACATATTAGATGATTTGCATTATTGATATTTCAATTTAAAAGTAAAATAATTTTTAAAAAGGTACAGGGAAAAATAGTTCTGCTGAGTTGGTTCATCCCTGGACCCCTGATTCTTAGATAACTCCTCAGAGTGTAAATTAGTAGCCAATATTTGACAAACTGGTAAAGAAATGCACTCTGCTCCTCTCTGGCCAGGTTATTCTAGTTCAAATAAGTTTCCTTAAGAAAGCATGAAAAAGAGAAGCTAAAGGGAAAAAAGGAAAAAAAAAAAAAAACAAGAATTGAAACAATGCCCCCATAAAATCATAGCAAAAACCCCCTCAATAATTTATAGTCACTTTTTCTTTTTGGAGACGTTAAATAAAACTACAGTGGAATGGGGTTTTCTTGCTTTGTGAGGGATGTTTTTTTCCCCCATAAACTTTCTGGCCCAAATCCCTTCTTTCCTTTTTATTTCTTTGAGTCCCAAAGTAACTGCTAGTCATTTTGAGACAGTTACTTATCCGGAGAATGAAGGAGTATCGTCTGCATTTCAATTAGAGAAGGAAAAAAAAAGATAAAGACTTGGAACATAATCGAAAAATGCAAAGAGACATATTAGGATGAGAATTTTCATCTGTTGCTGTATAAATATTTTAATAAAAGTTCTAAAATAATGTGTCTGCCTCCTGCTCTATAAAAGAGAGGAGATTATGAAGTGCAAATGATGCAGCTTGGATGTATAGATCCGACTGGGATTTTTCACCATTTAAGAGTCTCTTCATGCTTCTCCAGAAGTTTGTTTTAGAGCCGTTTCAGACCCCAAGAAGTATAAATTTCATAAGCATAAATAAAAGATGACCAGCAAGTGGCTTCAATCACTAATATTTTTTGCAAACTAATGTTCAGCTGATGCAACTCGATTTTGTTTTGCATCACATTAGTGTCACAGCAGCAATGACTCGCCTTTATTCACCAACCCTCTGAGTCAGCACTTCAAGACATCTTTCAAATTAGGTCATACTGCAAATTTGCCGCTGATACAAAGGTTGATTAAGAGAGCTTCACAATTTTAAAGGGATGTCTTGTGAGGAGAATTAAGGTCTGGTTGATAGTTCCAGGAAATGTGAGGCCCTGTAACTACATGAAAATAATATATAGGCTCTACGGGGAAAGAACATATTTCCTCGGAGCACTTGAAGAAATACTCATTTACAATTTAACCAAGTCCTCCTCCCCACACTCCCCCCCCAATCCTGTTGCAGGAGAAATTGTGTGATGGGTCTTGAAAACAAGCCTTGAATTACAGCACAGAGGCAGTGAGATGAGCCCTGTTCTCCTCTTTCTGAAAATCAGTCCCCTCCTTGCCTCCTTTGATCTTCTTTGGAAAGACCTATTTCTCCCCCCTCCCACTGAAGCACCTTGGTTTCTGCTTTCCCCCATAAAACAATCCAGCATCGCAATGGGACCCTTCACCTGTAATGTAGCAACTCCAAGCCGAAGCTGAATTGCTGTGTAAACCTCCCCTGGAGATCTGGAGGGCATGATGAGAAGTGACAACTAATCCTGGTGGTCAGAGCTAGGGTTGCAAATTACTTCTAAGCCCAATTTAGGCATCTTAATGCAGTGGCCAAAATTTTTCCCCTCTACAGTGCAGAAGGGACAGTAGCTCTTCTTGCTCCAGGGTCTGAGCATTGAGGAGAAAAATCTCAAAGGGAGCTGCTGGCTGCCAAGCAGTTCTGGAAATTGGGCCACTTCGTTTCTGATGGCTAAGTGCGAAGCGAGATGAATGATCTCTTTGAAGGGAATCAGACCCAAATCTAGCATTTTTGTGGCACTTGGGGATTTTAGATTTCCCAAACTTTCTCTCTTTTCAGGGAATAAGAACACATAAAGAGCCGAGAGTTCCTCTAATTTGATGTAAGTCGATAAAAGTCAACTGCCAGCTTCGTTTTGGTTTAACTCTTTGGCCCACCTGAGAAGACAAGCAGCTGCTGTTAATGTTGAATTTGCCTAATGAATCAATGCTCAGGATGGGAGGAAAAAAAAGGCAGGATTTTGGCTGCAGCTACATTGAAAGCAGTGTTTAATTCTCCTGTCACTGAAACTAGAGTCCCCCAAGTTATCTTTTCTATGCTCAGGGATATTACCATGATTTAAGGCTATAGCATCAGTGAAAAAAAACACAAACAATTTAAAACCAGAGCCCAAAGAGAGGTTTCTTGCCATATGAATAGCCATGAAATCCAGAAAAATGTTTCTCATTCCCTCTTGTATTTTCCTTCATTTCTTTGCAGCAGAGTCCCTGAGCTTGCATTTCTACCACGGCAGCCGACTTCATTTCATGTTTTTGATGTTACGATCACCCACAGACCTTTCCATTCTCCATACGTTTCTGGATTCAGTCACTTCACCCACAGCCCTCCCCTACAGTATAACACCTCAAATCCCCCCGCATGGCAAAATCTATTTTATTCCCAGTCACTTTCAATTTGCCTCCTGTGTTTCTCTGAAGGGTTTAGTTGAATGTGATTTCTAGCACCAAAAGCAGAGGAGGGGGAAAGTGGCAGGCTACAAATGAGAAGGTGGCCTGTGCCACAGCCAGGAGTCGCTGGAAGTGAGAGTTTTGAAAAGAACTGAAATAGGACCACCACAAGATTGATTTTAATAATTTGAGCTACTTTTACGCTTCAGGTTCCTTTAACTCTCTTCTAGCAGGTTAGAGAAAAATGGATATAAACCCTAAAAATATAAGTAATAATGAGATTTAACGACAGGAACAGCAGCAACAAAAGGTGTATGTCTACCCCATTAGCTCCCAACTCCCCTGCAGACCTGATTTGATAGTGTCACCCCACCTCCTACCCTGTGGAAGTAAATGCTGCTGCTTCTGCTACTGCTGCCCTTCTCCAGTCTCCATGAATCAGGCAAGAAAGGATATGAACTCATGCCAGAGTGACTTAAACCAATCGTGGGAAAACAAATTGGGGGTTCCTTTAAAAAAAAAATAAAAAAAAATTCATGCTGCCTTTTGAGTCTTTGTGGGGACACTGAGAACATGCTTCCAAGCTCTTTTGTTCTGCCCTAAGGGATGGAAGGCTGCTCTTAATACAAGAAAACAAAGCCTTCCATTGCCACTACCAACAAAAAAAAAAAAAAAAAAAAAAAAAAAAAAGCAAGCTGAAACGCTTATGAACACTTTGCTCCAGGCTCTGTGGCAGTAAGGAAAAATCATTGCAACCATCACAAGACTTGGCAACACCAGGGCCATGCCAGCAGAGTGCTCTTCCCCATTACTGTAAATCACAGGCTGAGCCCAGTTTATTGTGAAACATCCAATTGTGGCTCCTTGAATACGATAAATAAAACCACCGTCCCTCGGTGCACTTGACTAGTATTTGTGGAAGTGAGGGGAAAATTCACACTTCTGCCTAGGGACAGGACAGAGGCAGCCGATGCTTCAGCATAGCTTGGTGGAGACAAATCACAAAAGAGGAGCTGCAATTATATATGGGACTTTCTGTGCCTCTATCCTCTTTTTCACAATTGCTACTGCTGAGAAAATCACTTTATTCATTTTAGGCATTGCAGTATCAAGTATTTTGAGAGACTAAACTTGGGCTCATTTTGATTGGGTTTGGGTCCACATTTGGATCAAAACTGAACACACACAGTGAAATCAAAGCTGAAATGGTTCCTGGGAATAAGGCAAGTCACAGGGGGTAACATTCACCTTTAGCCGAGGAGCCACGAGCCCATATTACAGCTACCAGCCCTCGAACACGTGCCATCAGTGCTGCAGGGCCCTGCTTCAGCCCAGCGAGGATGGTATTGCTCAAGCCTTTCCTCTGGGAATATGTCAACAGGCACATTTAAAACTCAGCTTCTGCAAGCTATCAGCCACTGGCCCTCATGCCAGGAAAACACACAGGCACTAATGGAAACAGTACACAGCCAGGGAGCAGAGCTGCACGGGGTTAGATCAAACTATGCCCATATTTCATAGGACTGCTCCCGCCCCACCATTGCTTTACTTCTATTTTCCGCCACACACAGACCCAAGGATGGTGTGATGGAGCCAGAGGCAGAACAGCTCTGTAAATAAGGCCAGTTCTGAAATCTGCCAAGCGATCCTCAGATATAACAGGCAGTAATACCTCAGGAGTCATTCCCTACAGGACACGGACAGAAAATATTTCCAAAATAATGGATTCAAAGCCCTCTTCTTGCTCAGAGCTTGTGTCCTTTTGTGCATACTGGATCAGCTGAATATTTATAGAAGGGATTGGAGGTCAGACTGCTTCACTTGCCGCACCAGCCCCCTTGCCCAGCTTTCTCACAGCCAAGTCGCCAGCTGGCGGGTAGCACCTCTCCCCGCCGCGCCGGGAGCGCAGCCTCCTCTGAGCGCCAGCTGGCTCTCAGGGACACGGCGGTGACAGACCCGCAGCAAACCAAGTTGCTCCAACCTCCCGAGTGACTTAAATTAGAATAGGCCTTCACATGGTGATATTTAAGGCAGAACTTTATTTTGCAGAGGATAAAACTTGTCATTTAAGTCCTTTTCTTTATGCCCATCTTTTTTCTCCTCCTCAGCAGCTTCACAGCTCAAAGTCCTCCTTCATATGGTTACCCACCAAGCCATACAGGCCAGAACCCCACATACAAATCTGCATAAACTCTGCGTCTTCATCAATAGGTGTCTACTAGAAATAAGCTTAAACTTTTAAGATGTGAAAGAGCCAAGTGCTTAGGGGCAGCCAGTTTGCTCCACCAGCTCCATTGAGCAGATGAGAAAAAGCACCTAATTAGCTAAATTTATTAATATGCTGCTTTTTTTTTCTTCAAAGAGGCTACAGCTACATTATAGAGGTGAAACATGACTTTTGATGATCAAGCAAGCAGTGATTAAATAAGGTTAATCCTCATTTTATATGCTAATAGGATATTTATAATCTCAACTGCATATCCAATTTAGCTATTTTATTTTCTGTTGTTAAGAAAGTATTTCTTATTAGCGAAAGAGAATACCCCTACGTTCACTGCAGATGCTATTTTAATTGGGCTCAAGTGCATTGTGTGTAATTAGTCCACTTCTCTAATATTTCATCTATAATTACACCATGAACAATGTGCTTAAATTTCAGAAGGGCTGCCAGTTTAAATTTTTTTTTTAATAAAACTGCTAATTAATTGGTGACCCTTCCCACAGACAAATGATTCACATTGTAGCCTGGCCCCAGGGCTCGCAAAGGATTGTCTTTTCAGAAGTTTGAACACCTTGTTTTCACATGCTGTCTCTGATCTGAAAAGCATAAAGGCACCCATGCCATCCACCTGGTTTAACCAGGACTGCCACTCCAAACTTCTTCCCGACGCATGGCAGCATGGGCATGACTTTAGTAGCAGTTTTAGACAATGCTGGCTATTGAGAATGATTGAAGAAAATAACTGGATGTCATTCATCTCATTCACCTTGTAAATTGTCTCTATAATTTAAGAGAAGACAACAATGTGGTGGAGCGTGGACAACAATAGGAGAGAGTTCCCATTTGTCCACCACAGTGGCCCAGCTCTGTAGCAGACAAAAAAGAAAGGAATAGCCCCAAACATGATGACGGTGAATATGTTGTGATCCTATCAGCAGGACTGAAAGCTCAGCTCTAAAATACATCTTCTGCAAATGTCAGGACAAGGTACTGCTCGGAGCTGGTGATCAAACTGAGCTCTCTCAGAGGCAGGCCACATAATGTGTAAGATACTGCATGGGGTAAATATTTCCCTCTGTAAAATACCTGCAGTAATTTCACTGTCTGCACACTGTGCTACCAAGCCTGGGGTCTTTTGTAGAAGATCAGAGGATACAACACTAGGGCACAATGGTGGTCCTCAAAGTAGAACCTCCTAACCCCTGTTGCACTTTTCCTTCCTCTAAATGGCAGCAAACCACTGGGCAACAAATACACATGCACATATTTATAGGTGTATATATATATGCACAAAGTCATACTGAGTGTGAAGGATCTTCATCTCCTACTTCTCAGACAACCATTTTGTAAACACCACTTTGCAGCTTTGCTCAGGCTTCCCTCCAGGCTGGGCAGCTCCACCTCAAGTAGGCCAGATCCTGCTCAGGATTAGTGCAACAACCCTGTGGTTTCTGTCCCACTGGTGTCCCCAGCAAGCTGCCACCACTGCCCGGGTCCACCCATGGTTAGCCCATTGTGGGACTTGCAGTCAAAGGGGTCTTGTTACTCCCAGTGTCTAATGGTTTGTGATAACCACATCGAGAGTCCTAGAAGAAAGAGAGGACACACATCAACCTTCCTACTTTTGCCTCTTGAAAAATATCCTCAGTTTAGGGAGAAAATAAAACTTTTAATTGCACAGAATATCCTTACCCAAGATCACATAAACCTCCCTCGTTCTTCATGGTTCCCATCCCAGAAGTGAAACCTTTTCACGGGCAGAGGAATAGGTAACTAAGCTGGCAGGATAGGCAGGATAAGGGCAGTGGCCTTTACCCTTCCAAAAGCCTTTTGACAAGAGGATGAAGGTTGTGGACCAACAAGTGTCCAGCAGAAGACAGGGGTGAGGAAGAGACAAAGTCACACTCCCTGGAGATGGAGAATGAGATGCCCATTGGAGGCACATTGCAGGGCTGTTACCATACCCTCTTCTCAAACCACCCCCGTAAAGAGCCACCACTTTGGTTTCAGGCTTTTCCTCTCCTTGGGGGGTGTGAAATCCTAGGTGCTATTTAAGGAAGAGTGATTCTTCCTCCCTACCCACTCCTACCCCCCCAAAACCAAAAGCCTGACCTCTTCCCATCTGCTGGGGAAAGCCAAATCACTACCAATCTGGCTCTGATGTGAACTAGCTCTTTCTGCCCAGAAGTTTATTTTTCAAAACAAGTGTGCCTGCAAAGCAGTGTTTATTTAAAACACAGTATGAATGCCAGTAACCCAACATGCACAGGGAACAGCACCCGGAGGTCTCCCGCTTAGTGTTTGAGAGCTATTAAGTAAATCAGGGGAAAATTCCTCAGGAAATGATGGGGTTAGGCCTGATGGGCATCCCTGTGTGATTAAATGCAACTTAAAGAGGTCATGGGTGACAGATTTGGGCGCAGAAGTGTTTAAACAGCATGCAGAAAAAAAAAATGCCTTCATAGCACACAGGGGATGGGAATTGAGGCTGCTTGTGTTATCCTGTGGTGTAAAAACACAGAAAAAGGGTGGCCTTCTATCACACAACAAGCTTTTCATGGCCTTCCATAACAACTTACGCCATTGAGCAAACATTGCAGAGCTCTCAGTTAGGAATGGTCTGGCTAGTGTCATGAGTCAAGGATGGCCAGCATCACTTTGATTTCTTAGAGGTTAGAGAGGAAGATTTAGGTCACAATGCTTTATTTCCACCCCACCTCCCCAACATCTCTAATAGAAAATGGTTGTCTTGATCGAAGGAGCTAAATTCTGCTGTCATTCTGCAGGACTGCAGGATAATTACATTGACTTCATCTGAGCACTTTGGTTTTGTTGATACATCTGTCAAGGACAGGAGAGGATTCTCAGTGTCTCACAGTCCCTGGAGCATTTGTTCAAGTAACCCTTCAACATTTACGTAAGAGGGTCTTCTCACACAAGCCATGATTGAATCACTAGGGAAAGGCTCCTGGCTGACATCCCACCAGCAATGGGGCATCTTTGTGGAGTGATAACAGGGAAATTTTTGGTTTTGTTAGCCTTAAGGCCAAAAAAGATTTTTGTCCATTGTGCTCTGTTGGCCTGGTGCAACTGACTCTTCCTTCCAAAATAATAGATGGATACCTACAGGTTTTCATGTGTGGTCAACCCTGATGCAATATATCCTTCTTACTGGCCACACCTCCTCTTCTTTATTTAGCATAACATTTCACCTGGTAGAGTGACTTGCATTTACTTGTGAATAACGAAAATTTTACCAGTTGACTACTTAAAAAAAAAAGCAAAACCAAAAAACCAACAAAACCTAGAACCCATATTAGGTGGAAAGGGAAAGGCCAAAGGGAAATTATTGCTGGTTTAGACAGCAGCATAAATTTTCTTCCTATTTTTAACCTAGCTTTTAATTTAATAAATTTTATGACCCTTATATTAAGTACATATGTTTTACAAGACATTGTGTCCCTTGAGTCACCCTGAATTTACTCTATTATAGCAGAGTTAAATGAATGAATACTGTGTTTCTGATTTCAGCTTACCCCTTATTTGATCCTTATATAGTCAATAAACCTTCATAGAAGCATGAAGCAACTGAATCAAGCAGGGTGCCAAAGCTCTGTTTGGGAACTCTGTTAGTCTTTAAAAGGGAATTAGTAAATTGCTATTCTTTTATTCAGATCCTGCTACACCACTGCCAGGTTTCCCATGCTGTTTACAAGGAATAAATGGTGATACTGATAAGACTCTTGAATTTATACATTACCAATTTAATTTTCATATAATAACTTAAAAGGAAGGTCAAGTTTTCCTTTGCCTCCTAGCCGCTTCCAAGCCTCCTAGTCCCCTAAACGTAACTATTTTTTTTTTCTACTGCTCTCTGGAAATTTGGAAGAGCAAAAAGCATTTTAAATCAGCCCTGTACAGGTTATGGACTATTCCCAAACAAATGCAGTCTTGGGAGGAAGATGGGAGATCTTTTAGAAACATTTGAAAAAAAGCCAACTCTGCTTTCCCAGTAGAAGTAATCCTCTCACTCAAATTGGTGTGTATAGGCTAGTAGGTGACAGCAGTGTAATGCAAAAAGAAAAAATAATAATGCCAGCAACAAATCGAGGATAAACAAATTGGAAGATCAATTGAATTACCAGGAGTAGATCCCTTTACAAAACTAAGATGCCCTGATACTCAGTGCCTGCAGAGAAGATAAACATGTACAGAGGTTATTCTTGTTTGGGTGCATTTACGCTGTTTATTTAAGTAATATATGAGGGCAGCTTTTCACTACAGGTCTGCAATGGTGGCAAAACACAAAGATTAGAAAGGGATAGTTGGTATTTGCTGAACAGTGGGAAGCATGAGTTATTGATTGGCTTCGTATCAACCTAGAGTTCCTTTTTAATATAATAAGATTAGTTTAGAAGAGTGTTTTATAAATCGGGTGGTTCTTATTTGATTTGAGTACTGACTCTTAGTGACTTGCCAAAGTTCAGTAAATATGCAGAGTACAGTATATGCACTTTATCTTTGTGTATTAGCTATGACATAAACACAGAGGGGAAAAGTCAAATTTTATACATCAGAAAATGGGTTTGTTGCCAGACATTCTAACGTCGCGTATTTAATTTCACTGATGTATGTTAAAATGGGAAACCAAATTCAATGAGCTGTTTGTTTCTTTCTACAAATATGCTTACATCAATGACCTCTGAGGACATGACCTCAAAATGTAACTAGATGTTTAAAAGAACCTCGAAGATCTATATAAGACATTAACATTTGTGTCAGAGGGCAGTATACAAGCATGTATATATTCAGCTGTCTATATGTCGACTGCTATATTTTTATTGTTACAGGAAACCAGCCAAAGTCCCAAACAGGAAAATTATCAGCTCCTTTTTTTTCTTGGCATGGTCCTGTTTAAGACTAAAGACGTGACCTTAAGTTAGAACATGTTTTAGCCCTGTTCAGTAACCATTTTGGCACCTTCTGTGTGGGGTTTTAAATGCTATCCTGTCTTGGGGAGCACAAGGCTCTGACAGTGGTTAGGCACAGTAGATGGAGGTGTGCAGCCCTGAGTGTGAGGATTCACAGAGGACTCCTAAAAAAGGAAGAAATTACCATTTCAGCTGGGCATGGGGAACTCCTGGTCACCTCTCCAGGGACAAACTGATGTCAAGTTCTGCTGTCTGTCAGGATTAAGTGCCTGTTTGCTTTCTCACTAACGTGTGGTTTGAGAACAAAGCAGCTCAAATCTCCTCCATTCTTAACAAAGCATCTCAAATTGCTGAGTAAAATTCCTTAATCCTCCCATCTTAATCTGATAACATCAACGCCACATAGTAACACTGAGGTCTCTTTTTGTCCGCTATGGAGCACCATTCACATCACTCTTTGATTTGGAGCTAACTTTTCATGGAGCCACCCATTATCAGAGGGGAACCTCGGGTGCTTTGTTCTCAGAGCAGGTCTGCCCAAGTAGTTGCTCTTTCCTAAAGTTTCCACTGCCAGTGAGAAACTAAACACAAAGCAAGAGGAGAATAAACTGGCATCGTTTCCTATCTCCATAAACATGTGTGGTAAAATGTAACATGAGCTTCTCCATCATGAGAACCATGAGAAAGGATGCAGCAGCTGCTTGCCTGAGTGGTCCTGAGGTCAGGCTAGAAGAAACAACGTTCAGCACTCCCATCAGTACAATCAGGCAAACTCGATCTAGGAAGCAAGAAAACAAAACACCTGATCTGAAAAGGGTTGAGCTGTTGTAACCTGGCACAGTAAAGAAGTCTAAGCACCAGATGATTTGATCTCAATGCCTATGCATAGTCATCATTCTGACATAAAACTCAGCTGTCATCCTTACCAGTATTTTCCTGCAGTTATTTATCCAATAACAACAAAAATCAATTCCCAATTTCTGATAGAAAAGTCACAGAAATCACTACTTGCTCACTCTACAAGCATTCCCCCTACTATTACTACTGCTCTCCTACCACTTTCATCCTGTGTTAATTTTACTTGCCCTGTCCAAGCTTCAGTCAGTGGTACAAACAAAGCCCCAAGGGGTAAGATCAAAGATTTGCCTGGCCAGCAGTAGTCAGAAATCACTGGCCAGGGAAGGGCAGAAGTGTAGGGCAGCAGCAATTCTGTCCCAGTCTGCTCTCTGTGGGAGATGATATATGGGCCAAGTCCCCCTTCAGGCACTTGCCAAACACGCAGAAGTTTGCTGTATAAAACTCAGGAAGATGGAGAAAACAAGAGGTAGTTTTCACTTAGTGGATTCTATTCCTTCTCTTCTTGCTGATTTCAAATACTTCCTTTGAGATTTAGCTGTAGAGGTCCATGAACTGAATTGAGTGCACTATTACCTGGACCTACTTTGATCTGTATTTGCTAAAAATTATTTTGTGTCTCATTCTCCTCCATTTCTGACCTCAGCAATGTGCGTGCCTTGGTTCAAGCTTTGCTTCCCCCTCTAATCAGGGCCAAGTCAGCCCCAGAGTCAGGATTTTTATGCTAAAAGCCATAAGGGCTCCATAAGGAGCAGCAACTAACACCCTGTGAGGAAACTTCTAACGTGTTTTCTTCCTCCCATCATCAAGTAAGACACCAAGAGCAGCTTCAGAAGGTCTGGCCATGAAAAATAACTCCAGGTTTATGATCAGCAATAGTCAGCTGGAATGCATAACTCACTGCTGAGCTGTTTATGCACAGCTGGAACAGACTGGTGTGGAACAGAGTGTGCGGGGCAGGTGGGCACAAGGATGCACAACATTCAGCTCTATATACCCTGCTGGTTGGCTGAAGAAGGGATCATCAGGGTCATATCCTTCAAGATGCCAAGGCCAGAGGCTGAAATATATCTAAACCAGCACTATCTGGGCTATAGTACTCACGAAAACAACAGGTAGAACTTCACAGCCTCATGCTGCAAAGCATTGTCATGTAAAATGTTTTCTAAGCATAGGAGGTGGCTCTTGAGACAGGAGATGCAAAAGAGGCAGATTATGTTCTTCATCTATCACATCTCTAAAAAATATTATTTAAAATATCTCAAGAGACTTCCAGCTCCTTGCGGGAGACAGCAAGCTAAAAAAATAGATACCTATGTCCAGACAGGATGCTAGAAAGTTCCCTGCAGTTCTCTTGGTAAGGATAAAGCTTGAGAATCTGATTTATGGAATTAAATTAAAGCAGTGAGTTTGCAAGCAGACAAAGATTCTGGGACAGGCTTTTCCATAGCAAAATCACAAATGGGGAGTTACAGAGTGACAATATCTCTCAGGCTATCCTGAACGAATAAAGCTTTAAGGTTAAAAAGCGGGGAACAAGGTGCATCCACACAGACGGAGCTCAGGGGCTGGAACGGATGGGAGCCAACAGAGCCTGGGGAGGACCAAAGACCCTTTAGTACAGACAGGGATGACTGATCTGACACAGAGTGAGCACAGGTCAAAGTCTTGAAAAAACCCCAGATTATTAGGAAACAGAATCCTTCAGAAATTTTTCCACATTACTCCTGCAGGCGGTGAGACTGCACATTTGAACTATGAGCTAATGGCAGGACTTTAATCAAACCATTCCCACAGAAATGCTAAGACACTTGGAACACAACTCATTGGCCAAAATTCCTCCACACAAAGGTGACAAATGAGCCTTGAAAGACATGCCCACAAAGCAGACATTTCTCAGCTGATGACGAACAGGCAGCCATCACTGCTGCGTGCCGCTCTTAACCCAAGTGGTAATAGCTGCTGGCCTCAAGAACTAGTTAGCTCTCATTTATATCAGTGAAAAGCAGTGTCTCCACTGAAGTCAATATAGTTTCACCGGGCTAAGTGTGATCAAATTAGGCTTGATGTCCACAGACCTGAGTGTATTGCTTGCCTTAGGGCAGGGGAGCAAGAACAAAGGGCTCATATATTGGTATCTGTGTTTGGTCTGTAAAGGATTGCTCTCTCCTGCCCACCACATCTTTCAGCAATGGGCTGTGTGGAGTCATACAATTAAACAGTCATTTGTGTTCAGGATTCCCACATCTCTGACGTATGTCTTGTCACAGCACAGGAGTTTAGCTCTACTTTAGAGAGATTCAAGCATCATGAAAAGCTGGCTGCCAGCAAAAATCATTCTGAGAAGAAATAGGAGAGGAACAAAGAAACAGACATACACAGAGCAACCTGGAGATGTTACAGGACTCCATCAGAGCCGACTCTGGGTACAAGCAAAGCAGGAAGCTGCCCAAAACAGCAGGGAGACAAAGGCATAGGAGCATTTCCCCTCATGTCCTTCCTCCTGCATGGCAGAAGATCCTGACTGATGGTGGCCCTGTTGGTGGGAACTGGAATCCGGGATACAAAGAGCCAACCTTCGAGGCCTCCTCCAGGATTCTTGCTGGTAATCACAGATATCAAAGGTTTGTTTGCAGTGCTCCAACATGGAGGGTAAAACCTCCCAGGTTGTGCTGGTGATGGAGGCAGAGCCTTGGGAAGCTGCTGGTGACCCTGAAAGAGGACAACCATACCTCACAGGGACCTCGGCACATGATCCTGGGAAACGCTCACCTGCTGCTGGAGGCAGATGGTCACCCATTTCTATTTTCCCACATTCTGCCTTGTGCATGCTTATCATCACACCATCCCCACCAGATCTGGGGCAAAGAACACAGGTGAACTTGCAACTAGAAACACCCACACGTACAAACATGCACCCCTTTTGTCAGCCACGGTATTCTACAGCCCATGGGGGAGTAATATGCTTGGGCACGGAATCTGCCTCATGGTATGATATAACTTTCAATCATGTTAATTAAATTAATATGGGCCATGCTAATGAAAACCACAAAATACTATTTTGGTGTCTATGAGCACATGCATTTTGATAATATCAACTTGTCATTCTGATGTTCCTTTCTACACCAAATACCAGCAATGTAAACATCTAACAACACTTTCATCATAACAAAGGAAACTCTGCATCAGCACCAGACTGAACGCAGACAGACTTGTGTAAGCAGCAAGCACCAGAAATATTCAGACATACTAGGGCTCACCAAGTGCTCGACAAATGCTCCTCCTATCTAATCTTTTAATCTACTTTTGAGGTATATTTTTGGCTCGTGTTTTGTTTTAGGTTAGGGGGGTTTTTTATTATTATTATTCTTTCCCTGCATGATTAGCCATCCAGGAAATGTTTAAATTACAAAATCATAAGGTTTAAAAGATTTATAGATCAAATTATATTAACCTAATGCAATAGGCCAGCCATACGGAAATTAGAAGTCTTTATATTTTATTTTGGTTATTAAATTGCTCCCTTTATACTGTTTAGTTTGTTTGTAACAGCAAGGTTTTGCTGTCTGATGTCAAAACTCACAGAGTAACCAAGCAAAAACAAATGACTTAGTCCTTGGTTCAAAGAAATAATAGGTTACTAGCATAATTAATTTTATGTTTAATTACTGCAGAATGAAACAATTCAACAATATCCAATCAATCCTCAGAATGACAGAACAGAAGGTCAGCAGTTGCTAAGTCAATTGTTTTGAAAGAGAAATTTATGTCAGGTTCTCTTTTATGTGCTAGAGAAAGAAATTGGATAAAAGTGGTCAAGCAAATGTTAATTAATTGTATAAATGTAATCCTGTTGTCATGCAAAAATCACAGAGACTCCAGGCACAGCGTGCAAAACACTGGGTATGCATCAGTCAAGAACATCTAGAAATGACATCTTTGACTTAAAACAATAATAATGAAAGAAAGGAGAGCAAGCAGAAATGTTTGAAAGCCATACTAGTTTTCAAACTGGCATTCAGAAGCACATTTGTACAAGCTGACTGGCTCAGTCCAGTGGCTACAGTGGCAGGCCCACACCACCATGAAGTCTGACCCTGCTTGGCTCTTTGGTAGCAAATCTCAGAGGTGGCTCCTTTTGTCCTCCCTGTCTTTCCCCTGATTAGGAAGTTAATTGGGTTCAAAATTTCCAGTTACTATGATTACTTTTTCACCTGAGCCTCCAGGTTTTCAGCAAGATGTTATTTTCCTGCAACATTGGCCTTTAGTTACATGGCTACACATTCCCATCTTGCCCGAAAATAGCTGTTCCTGCTTTCACACTGCCAGGAAAGTTTGGCATTTTAAGAGGCCTCACCTGCAGTTTCCAGCAGTTTCCATCATTTCCCAAGATTGTTGATCAGGTATTTCCAAGACCAAGATTGTCCAGTAGGCTCAGCCATCCTCTGGCCCAAAGTTTCAATTTTTCTGTACTACTCTTTTCTGTTCAAGCCTTGCTCATGTCACCAGTGGCCACTCTCAATCACCAGCTGCTTCTTCCTTTAAAAACATCTTGTGAAAAATCTTTAACCAGTCTATTCTCTTATTTTGTGCTTTCACCATCACCTTCAGCTGAAAGCTGATGAGGAAAGACCTGGTGGCCCAGTCACCAGTGTCGTAACTGGATCTGGCAATGAGGTACATGAAAATTTACTGTGTTGGCTCTGAAGTCTTGTCAAGGCAAGGACAAGCACTGGGTGTTCCTTACCTCAGCTCTTGCTGCACTAATGGCGTGATCCCAGCCTGTTGAAAATTAGGGCAACAGAAGCATTAGAAATCATTGATCTAATTATCAGCATGCCAGCCTCTTTTAATCCATTTTTGCACAAAATCCAGCTGGGTAATTGACTGCATGCAGAGCACAGACAGGATCTCTGACTGTAGAAGACCTCCTTCAGCCCACGATAAGCTACCTCTGGCAACCAGGGAAGGACAGCACTTTATCATCGAGTGGGAAAATTGAGATGCAAGTTTGCATGTAAACCAAACCAAGCTGTTTTACGAACCAATTTGGTCACCTGTAACAGGAGGTGATCCCAGGGAATTCTGGGCAGACCAGCCTTGAGCTCTTCAGTGCACAAAAAACATTCTAATGTGCAAACGATGCGTTATGAAGATGAACCTTGCAGCAGCTCTGCCATGTCTTAAGACCTTCTCTCTGAGCCACTTAGCTGGCACCAAAAAGGGGGCACAGCAAATGCCAATCTCCATTTAGTTCCACAGCTCAGCCCATTCGATGATGGGAAACCAGGCAGATAGGGAAGGAGTGAATGATGAACTCCACAGCACCGCACTGGCATTCCTAAGCCTCATGCAGGGTTTAGCTCTTATTTTTCCATGGGAGATGCCAAAACATTTCCAGATTAAGCAAATATACAGCTGTATACTTGTTTTAAATGTATGTATTATAGGAGGATCCAAAAGATGGCAACAAGTGGGAAGAGTACACCATCCAAGAGCCCTGGCATGGACCCTTGTGATGTTACTATGGTTATGCGTGGTAAACAACACCATAGAAGAAGTTACTGAGCTTGAGCAGGGACTGATTTTTAAATCTTAGCTGGGAATCCAGTTTAATCTTGAGACACAAATGTTGTGTCATGAAAATATGAGGGCCTACACAATTTTTTTTACCTGTAACTTTGGAACAGAAGCTGAATGCCACTACTTTGTACACAGAAGGATAAAACACAAAAGGCAAAGGCACTGAAAACAATTGTTTCAAAACATGATCCTAGAAAGGTTATTTCATGGTTTTGCTATTCTTGAGTCTGGGCCGATGATGCCAGCATTACTAATCCTTGAAATGAGGGGGTTTACATTGGGAGTGTTGACATAACCTTAGCTACAGCAAGAAGAAAGCGTACAAGAAGATGGAAATGTATATTTTTGGAAATAGATTTCATTCTGACAACCCTATAACAAACAAGTGAAATTTTAATACTGTGCTTCGATGAAAAATGAGCTGCTGAATAAACACCAGACTAATTCATAAAGAGCAAACTCAGCCTGTTTAATATTTCTTGAACTGTCCCAAAAATTCCATTGATCACTAGTGATGCTGTAAATAGAAAATTCCTACCATTTTCAAAGGAGCCAGGAGAATCTCACTGGGGTTTGCCTATCAAACTTTTAGACACTTTTGAAGCTCCCAGGCTAAAACATAATAAATCAAATATGAAATTGTATAGTGTTGGGCTGAGCTGGAACCTAGGATTTTGTGGTCTATTCCTGGGATTGTTTTAATTTTTTTTGTGAAGTATTTGGTTTCTACTTAATTACTGTGTCCTCCACAAAAAAGTCAAACATCCCTCCCTTGATCAATCATCTATTTAGTTAGCAGTGCACAAATGCTTCAAATATTACCTATTAGGCCATTTTCCAGTTTATTACTGATGTATGGTAGTGCATTTTCTTCCTGGAAAACTAAATCCGTGTCATGCCCAATGTTAAAATAAAATCTCATAATCTTAGGGTTGGATCCCCCTCCCTGTCCCCTGTTACTCTTTTCAGGGCAGAGTTACGAAATCATCAGGATATCAAATACACTGCATTAAATACATCCTAAGGCTTAAGATCAAATGGATATTCAACAAGAATTTATATAAGCCTCAAAGTTGAGAATCCTTCACTGTATTTTTCTAATTTGGGGGTTTCTTTTGTCAAGGAATTCCTTTATTCTTGAACATTTTAAAGGTGATAATTTTTGCCTGTTTTCCCTAGTGTCAACCCTATTCCCTTCCTAGACAAGGAGTGCTGAGGCTGCTCAGCACCACCCCCCAAAAAAAAAAAAAAAGAAGAAGCATAAAATCAAGAGCTCCTTGGGCTAAGCACCAAAATTAAACTGTACGTTGCCTGTTTTAAATGAAAGTACCTTTATTTCTTACGCCCAGGAACTCTGCCCCTAAACCTGACTTTGCTGTCCTGGGACACCAGGCGATCTTGGACCTTCAGTTTACTGGTCAGGGTACTGGCACCTCAAATCCAAGCTGGTGGGGAAGTCTGGGATAATTTCATGTTAGGCAGAGTTAAAACCCAGGCTGTCCAGTTGCAGTGCTATTTTAACCCAAACTAGCATCTTTCCCACACTCCTCCCTTGTAGCACAGACTGACAAGCTCTCCCTTGTTACAACTTTTTATTCCTGTCCTTTCATTTGTCCTCCTTTTCCCAGAAAACACTCTGGGACATAACATCTGCCCTTTCCACCCTCACCCCTTTTTTTTTTGAGGGGAAAATATATCATTTTCAAGTGGCCCAGAAGCTGACATTCTTTGCTTACCTCTATTCTTTCCCCCACTCTCACATTCAAATACTGAAAACATCCTTTTACAGCTTTGTAAAACGAAGAAGGAAAGGAGTGGATGACACAGATGTCTGAACACAGCTTGCACACACAAACAATATACTCGCCATGCTACTTTAAGTCAACTTTTTGCACTAAGAAACAACAAAGCTGGGACTTAGTCTTCTGCAGCCCAGGTTTTCTCATTTTTAAATGTTGCCTCTTGGAAGCACCCAAAATTTTGCTTCCTTCTCCATGGGCAAGTAAGGACGACTCTCTTAACATAAATGTAAAAAAGATTTGCATATTTACAGTTCAGAGCTGTTCTGCTGATTCCTTTCAAATGCATGCTCCCTCAGAACCCCCCCAGCTGCTCCCAAAGCCATCCAGGCTGTTCTGCCTATTGCTTACCCAACAGCCTTACCCTGAATCCCTGTAAGAGCTGATGTAAGCGTAATTTATACTACTTCAGAGCTGGATCTGTTTGCTCAGGAGCATGTAGATCAAATTCTCTCACTCAAATTCTACTACACAATCCAAAGTTTTGCATAGGTCAGGGCATGAATCTTTTTGTTAACAACCCTTTTTTCTATATACTCACATAGCAGAGAACTAAATAAGTGTGTGTATATACACACGTGAATGTCAATTTTCTCATATGCATAACACAGCTCATGCAGAAGTTATTTCCCTACTTTTCCTTTAAAAGAATGAGGAAAGTTTGTTTTAACACAGATCTCTCCTCTTCAGCACCACTTAAGAGAGAGTGATTGGTTTGCATGTCTCAGTTTAAGTTTATGAACTGCCAGCCCACTTTCAATGACAAAAGAAAATGTAACCTAGGCTGGTTTTCAACCACTGATTGTCAGATCCCTTGTTCAATATGTCATATGAAATACACTTCATTAAGGACTGGATTACTCTACCTGTAACATGAGCTAAATTAAAGTCAACGTTGGGCTGCATAAATCACCAGTTCGAATGTATCACTAAGTGAAACAGTCATCATCACCCTGTGCCCTAAAACAACCCAAAAATCTGGGCTTCATTTCTCTATATTGTAAGGAGGACAGATAGGAGATTTTTTGTTCTTTGTTCAGAGAACAAAAAATCTACTCACAATTTTACTGTCAGAAACTACTGAAGTTTTAAGGAATAGCAATGGCCCTGTAACACCTCTCATCAGGCAATGTATTTCATGGTGCCATGAATTCTCCGCTCACAAGGAACAGACCCAGACCATCCATCAGACTGCCATAGAAGTCCTTCATTATACTGACAGAGTGGAAATATGGTATCCATCCTGTTTAAGTGAGGGTATGGGAAGGGATAATCCTGGGAACACTTGAACAGTGACCAGGGCAGTCCCCCTTGGGTAAGCCCCTGGATGACAAGACTCAAGTCTATGGAGTATCATAGGATTCGGACAGACAGTTTCCCACCAATATATTTATTACAAGAGGTGGAAAAAGCTATATGAAAAGGAAATAATTGGTTAAAAAAAAAAAATACACCAGTGCCTCATCTGTGAAAACACAGGACATAACTATGTCCTCTTGGAGCAGTTTCATTCCAGTGCAGCCCTGTTGGGTAAGAAATCACTTTTTCTCAACACAGAGCTGAGAACAGATCTAAGCCTCCTAGATCCACTCTGAAATTTTAGGGAAGTCACTGGCTGTCCAGAGCTGTGAAAGATGTTTCCAGATGACAATGGGTGGCAGAAATAATTAGCATGAACGGCCAATTCTTTATGCCCATTGCCCAAGTCAGAAAAACGCCTCTGACGTCCGAGAAAATCAGTGTAAGACTGGTGAACAAAGTAAAGAATTAGAGTCTAAATTGCTTCTTCATATTTATTCCAGCTGTTTGAACAGTGTATTAACTTCTGTTAAATACGTAAACTAAATTTGCTTATTAAAAAGTAAATAAGACTTGTCTGTTCTTTTCAATAGATCTTTCATGTGTTTTTAACTTGAGAGGAAGATGAGAAGTGAAATAGTAAAGAGGCCCTTTTTTGCTGGTCTGCTTACCATCTGGATCTCTCTAGGCCCTGGCATCTGCAGGAGAGGAAGGAAAAAAATCAAAGTATTCCTGGAAGGAAGAAGAGCCGCTACCTAGTAGACAAATGGGAGGGAGAAACCCGGAACTGAAGGGAAGGAAGAAGAGGAAATATGAAACTCATTTATTTAGCCTCCCAGTGCAGATTTCTTAGCATGCCCCTTAACTTTCTGATCTCTTTGTTTTCTTGAGTATGATGATTTTCATGCCTTCTATTCTTTTTTCCTCACATTTTAGTTTGATGTTCTTTCTCCACAAGCTTCCTGCATATGTCAGCATGAAACAATAGGCTCTCATTACACTTGGCTTCTTTCATCTCCTTCAGACACTGACCTACATTTGTTCTGTTTTTGTCAGTGTGGAAACGTTTTCCCGTATCAGTTCCTTAAAAAAAATAAATCACATGTTCCATATTACCAACCATGTTCTGTTGTCCAGAGTATTTACTCTGGATGGTCTTGCAAAATAATTTCAATTTAATTGAGAAGTCCTGTAGTACTCAGATACCTGGTTGAAGTGTTACCAGAGCATGGGAAACTGTACCTCCGTGAACATAATTCATGTGCTGACATTGCAGGATTAGCCAAAAAAACATGTGCATCAATAGTGAGGTGGGAGCAAGACCTCACCATGAGCACGTCAGAACCAAGCCTGTGACAAGCTACAGGAAAAACCGCTTCCACTCTACTCCTTTATGCACTCCTTTCACACTGGTAGATTTTTCATGTGTTGGTCTGGTAACAGCACAACTTGGGTTATTCTTACTTTTCCCTCAGAAAACTTGGGCAACTTTCCTAAAGACAGTGGTGATGATTTGGCTCCAGTCTGCCAAGCCCAGAGTAGGAGTAAGGTAAGAAATGTGGAATCAGTGTTAAGAGGGTGGTAGACATTCTCTGCCTAATGACTTGGGGAAGTCCAAGCAACATGGGTGCATATTCTAAATTCAGCTCAGGGCCTCCATTTGTGCAGTCCCGTTAGGGACCTACTGCTACCTCCACAGCACATTGCAGAAGCTGCTGAATAAGTAGGGCCATTTCTGTCTGCATTTAGAGAAGAGTTTTCTCAACACAACTACTCCCAACTTCTTGTTCATGTGCTCTAGCATGGGGATCCTAAGGATTCACAGCATCTGTGACTTAACTGTTGGCTTTGGAGCAGTGATCCCACCCATGCACCATCAAATACAGAACCAGGATCAAGGTGTGTTTTCCACAAGGCACTCACAGACACCTACACAAATATCAGAAGCCTCTTTCTCTGAGAAAGTGTATAAAACTCAACAAAATGAAAAGAAAACACAAAAGCCAGTATTCAGTCACACCAACCACATATTTTATTACACTCAACATGTAAAACAGCACAGGCAGCAGGTTTCATCCTGGCACTTTTAAACAACAACCTAAATAAATACAGTGCTGATTCACAAAGAACTAGAATTTTGGTAACATGGTTTGGCAAAGCAATCCTGACAATCTGTCATCTGGGAACATGTCACGTTTGACCTTTGTCTCATAAACCAAGGGCTAAGCCTTCTTCAACCCATCCTAGTTTGTGGGAATGCCTATGCCTAAGTATTGCACTGCCCTCCTGAAGACAACAATTTTTTAATTTTTTTTTTTTTCCTCATATGTCCAAGGAAAGAAGCACAATGAATATTTATAGACTGGCAAAGCCAAAGCACCTACAGTTTGAACATTCAGACTGCCTCAACTGGTGGGTAGGCATGCATACAACTTAAAAATGCCAAACCAACATAATTTTCCTGCTCAAATACATAGTTTCAGGACCACACACTTGGTAATGTGAGTCAAACTCAGGCATCTCCAAGACATATCAGAGCTGTGCTGTTTGCCGTAGCCAGTGTGAAAGCTGGTACCACATGGGTACAACCATTCTTGATACATGGCACGTTCAACTTGGCATGTTGCCAAAACAGGGCTCCCAACACACATCTCATGATGCCTTTGCAAACAGGGCCCTAGGCTGAAAGGTGAAGACAGCTAAACAAACCCTACCAGCCCACAGCTCCCAAGAACACACATACAGCGGAAAAAAGAGCAGTAGAAAGGAGCTGCAAGACACAGACGGCCTTCTGGGTCTGAATCAAAGGATGGAACACCATGTTCCAAAGGTCAAGGCTGCTGCTGACTCTAAGGAGCACTGGCTCTGGAGGCACTAAAGCACCAGCCACTGTCCCCTGCTGCCTGGCATGCTCTCTGCAATAAGGCATTTGCAGTCCCACCATGCCACATGGGCTTCTGAGCTTCATCAGGACAAGAACGAATGTAGTCACACTGGACATAAACATCTATCACTCTGAGATGGAAAGAGATTACTCAGTTAATAAATCATCACAGCAATTGGGCATTTAGAAAAAAATGTATGTTCCCCTTTGATTACAGAATGCACTTCAGGAGCCACATTCTGGTATTTCCTGATCTAATCTCCTATTAAAAACTGCCTGAAAAGTGACCATGTAAGCTTTCCAGCCCCAGTCAAAAGTATATTCTTTGGAGACACTTCAATTCCTTTTCCATTTAAGTGCACAGAAAGATGACATACTTACTCATGAGTGATGGTTGGCCAAAGGGGTCTTTAAAGTCCTAAATCACCAGACATAACAAATTAAGTTTTAATACTAACTTAGGTGGAGCATGGAAGATAGAGTGGCTTGTTCCTCACCGCGAAAGCTTTGCACTACTAGCCAAGAGCCATGAAGAAACTTCAACAAGCAAGGTCAGAATTTACCTCACATGGGAAGACCTCGGCCACTGTGGGAAGACTGCCTTTGGAAAAACACATAACACCCCGAATATCCCTTCTGCAGCCTCATGAATGCCAAATCACACATGCCATTGAACTCACATAAGAAGTGACACGCAGGGAGACTTCTGGCATACTGAAGGAGACAAGTATTTTAGGAAACACTCACAAATCTGTCCCCACAAAACAGTAGACCTCTGACATATGCTCTTCCCTTTATAACAGCAATAAACCCAAAATACCAACTATCTGAAGACTTACTGTTCTTTCAAATTCAAATCCCCATTCCTTTACCCCAAACAAGGGAAAGATTGGGTCCCAGTGAGGACCTTCTTACTCTGGCTTTTCTCCATGTGCAACAGATTTAGTGCCTCAGCCAGAAACCACAACTCTCAATGCTATTGCCCCACACTGAACTCCTGACAGGTACTGTAGACTTTTTATAACTGATTAGGAGATTATTTTGGCTGGCCTTGCACTTGCATAGGTGATTTTTAATGAATGCACAGTGCTTTGGTATACGATGCCAGCTACAAGCTCTTTATTAACATTTATTGGTATTAGGTAACATTCTGAATTGACGGAACAAATCGTTCCTAACCCCAAAAGACTCTTGCAAGCTTTGTAAAATATTTATGTAGAGGAAGGACTGTTCTGAAGTTCAAAATGACGTCTTTCCATGTCCTAAGCAGGTGAAAGGCAGCAGACAGACACATCAGCACATACACATCCCATGTAAAAATGACTTGCAAAAATAAACTGAAGTAAGTAATGACAACTTGATGGGCTTCATGGAGGAAACGACATGGTTGTTGAGAAATGTGCAGTGAGGTCAGAGGACCGTCTTAGCCACATCAAGGTGGTGGTCACAAGGAGGGGGTTGCCTGTATAAGAGCAAGGACCAGATGCAAATACAAATGGCAGTGATGAGAAGCATCATTACCACCAGAGAATTGCACAGTCTCCAAGGCCAAGCTGTCTCAAAGACAATCACAAACTAGCCCACAGCTAGGATGAACTGATACTTGCTTTATGACCAGCTCTGCTAGAACAACGCTTCCAAGCTTCTGGGAGATTGCATTACCAAGAGGTGCTTTACAACTCAAAAGCTTCAGTGGATGGCAAGCAATTTTGCAGAGCATCCTGCCATCTCTGCTGCTGGTACTCAGCCATATATCATTGCCTGCAGATATTAAAAGATGTGCCAACCCAGCCACCTGAGGGGAAGAAAACAAGAAGCATGCCTGTCAGTGCATCTCAGCTCCAGATAAGGATATACGGATTATCAGATTCTATTGAATCCCTCAGCAGCAACCGAGATGTAAACCTCAATTCTTATTAACAGTCACTCTAGGTCTGTCTCTTCTGTCTTCCATTTTCTCTCCTCTTAACCTCCTGCCTAATAAAGGTCAAGCTTGTTCAGCCATGGAAAAATCCTGTCTTGCAAGTCCTTGATGGGAGGCAAGACAAGACAACGGCCCAGGTAGAGAGCGGTACAATGGAGCAGGATGTACATGTGCTGAGCATTTGGTCTGATTCCTTCAAAGCCCACAACAAGCGAAAATATCACCCACTAATTTTGCAGCGAGCGACCTGTAAGCATCAGAAGCTGAGTTTTCTTATCTTTCGCGATTTTTATTTTCCCTCTTCTCTTGCTTCCCTTTTTGTGTATATTTATATTTTCATTCCTTTGGCCTAAAGAACAAACAAGATTTGACTTTAACAATAAAGCTTCAGTGCTGCTACCTAGAATTAGCTCCTTCTTTCACAGGAAGGTCATTTAGTATCATCTGAGAGAGTCACAAGCAGCATATTTTCTTTTTTCCTCCTCCTTTAAAAGATTCTACAGCTAAAGCAGAATAAAGAAAAAAGGAACAAAGTGAAGATGCAGTTCAGCGTTAACACCTGAACCGCAGCGTTCTTTCCTCTGGTTGCCTTAAAAATAAACTACAATGTGCTGTGTATTCAGGTACACAAAAATTATGCAAAGATTTCTACACTTTGTTCAGCTGGATCACAGAAATCTTAAGGCTTGGAAGCCCAGGGCTTCACCGTGGAACAGAGAAGCCCATTTCCAAGAGGTTTCCAAGAGGGAATGAAATAAGCGTGCTGCACCAATACCATGCTGGGACATCAGAGGCAGGGTACTTCCCAACCTCAGCACCCTCAGCCCGGGGGTTCTATGCCCACCAGGCAGATTCCGTACAAATCAGTGAAGAGCACCCTGCCAGCCCAGCTCACAGCCTGGAGTCTTAAAGCCACCACATGTGTTTTTCTTCCTGTTCAGTCTGTAGCTACACACTTGGCCCATCTAAGCAAAGACCATCAGACATGCTGCTAGAGCCTCAACCCACCACCTCATCATCCCTTTCCTGGATGGAGGTGGAAGAGAGCAAATGATGCCCATTTCCCTAAGTGGAAACATCTTCTTGGCCAGAGCCACAATGGAAATACACATTCTTCCCAGAAGGTGCTGCTCCACCTCAAACTGAATGCAAAGAAGCCAAGGACTCCCATTTCTGCAGTATTACCCAAAAAGTTGGGGTTTTTTTTAAATTACACAGAAAGAACAGGCCAGCCCCCCCTCAGGGGCCAGTCCCTCAGCTGGTGTGAATTAGTCAAGCTCCTTCAATACAATTAGAGTCATTTACTCCCACTGAAAAACTACTTTAGAAAAATGGAAGAGTAAAAAGCCAGTATCAGGGTCCAGATTTCAAATCCTCTGCCCAGCCAGGCTTCCAGATGGTATCAATCTGCCTGGACAACCCAGAACGTCTAACCAGATCTCTTGAGACTCCCATTTCAATGCTTTGGATGGTGGTGCAGCACAGGGAAGATCCTGACCTCTCTAGTTTTAATCAGGTGGAGAGGAAAATAGAAGAGACCAAGGCATTTTGCTATTGCCCCGCTTTCAAGACAGTGACCAAAATTAAAACAGTATCTAATTTTAATTAATGAGCTCCTGTCATCAGCCCTTTTTTCTCTCCTCCTCTACGATAGTGGCGTCAGAAGAAAATTGCCAAATCTAGTGCAAAGGCTGACAACCTTCACAAAAAGGTCTTTGTATGCAAAGCTTTAAGAGGAAGCACAACTCAGNAAAAAGACATCTGCATGTTTTTCCAAGTGTTTTGCTTGGTCTGAACGGGTTTATTTTTCCTGCAGTGCTGTGAGTGCAGTGTTGACTGTATCGCAGCGAGAGCCCAGCTAAGGCAACTGCCAGCATGTCAAAGAAATCAGGTAACGGGGGGAACGGGTCCATGAAGCAGGAGAGCTCATCCATCTTCAGCTGAAAACTCCCTTCAAGACCAGTCCTTTCTGTGACTCCCAGCTACTTAACTTATCCAAATGCCCTTTCTTCTCAACAGACAAGACCACACAGGATATAACCTGCAGATCCTGTTGTCTCAACAGAGGCCAACACCAGATGTTTTGGAAGATAATGCAGACAAACAAACAGGAAAAACCCTATGATGGAAAGATAGGGAAAAATCTAATCTTTCCCAAACAGCTCTTCACCTTAACCCCAAAATTCACCTCCAGTTTTGAAAGCTGGTTTACTCCAGGTCAGTGGTTTTTCTCAAGAAAAATGACTGTGTAGACGTCATGCAAAAACAGCAGTAACAACCTTGAAGGGACAGAAACACCTGAAGATGCTTGATGCTCAACTTCCACCAGCACTGTTCTAAAGTCATTTGCACCAGTTTTAAAAATGTGCTAAATTTCTACCACTGAGTGAAGCAATTTAATCAGCCAAGGAGTTTCTTGGGTCTCCTCCATTAGTAAACCTATAATTCCTTTTGAACACCTGCTGTGTTTCCAGTCCTAAGAACTCAAGACAGTAGCCATCACATTCACTGTCAGACTCCCTGAAGCCAAGAGGATCAAAGTTACAGCACACATCCACCAGCCCTAATATTAAATCATGCAAAATGTTAGTCACTACATCTCTTCCATACAAGCCTCTTTAGACAAACCACACAGCAATGCTTCATCATAGAGCACAAACCTATTTACATATTTTAAAGCACATTGGGAGGTCGTTTCCTGACAAAACAAAGACGTTTTAAGGCATATTTACTGTCTGTGTTTCCGCCTGTGAAGAAAAAATTTTGATTACAAGCGGTGATTAATTGATCACATACAGCGTGCGTGCTTTGGAATTGCTGTGAATAGAATTGCATTGAAAACATCCTAACAAGGACATCCCCAAATATTTGAAAACAGACAGAGCTGCAAAATGAATGCTGAATGTCATTCAAAGCTGATAATAACCATCAGCCAATGCCAGTAAACAAACAAACAAAACCTTTTGGGTTAACAATTATTGAAAGAGTTTTAAATTGCTGATTACTATTGTAATATCTGAGATGGAGAACAGCTGAATTTCTGCATGCTAAGAAGAGCTTGCTCAAGAGTAAGGATCATTTTGTATATGAGCAGTTTTGACTCCTTTGTGGTGCATTAGTACATATATCTAAGGAAGAAATCAAAACTATGTGCCCATATCTAATAGGAAACATAAAAGCAAAGGACTATCAATGTTGTGAACTTTTCTCTTTTTCCAGTAGACAAGGAATAAGCCCATGTTTCTCTATGCCATTTTTCTAAAACATTGATATTTCAGTTCATATTAAAAGAAAATTCTCAAAAGTAAATGGAAACGAACTTTCTCTGAAACAAACTAAAAACCAAACACCAAAACAAAGAAACCCACAGAGGTAAAGGGAAAAATGTGGGATGCTGCTGGGCAGCTGGCAATCAAAACAACCACTTTAAACATCAGTAACTCTCTCCCAAGAGCTGGAAGAAGATTTACTCTCACATCAGAGGGAAGGACCTGGTTCTCAGTCCTCCTTTGCCATGGACACGCTTTCCTACCCATTGGGGAGAGCTGTGGGACATGAGGCATAGGCCACACAGGGGTCTGTTCTGTGAAGATAAGATGGCAGTAAAACCCCAGAAGTGGCAGGGAAACACTTGGATATTGGCCTTCCTGATCATCTAAGGGCACCAAGACCCCAGATTGCTACCCCTGATGGAAGGGAAGAGGAAGGGCATAGAAATGTCTATTAGATGTGAAGAGAAGCAACAAGACTCAGGGAACACTAACTCCACAGTCTCTTACTCCTAAGGGGCAGCCTTGTGCTGTCTCAGGGTGTCATTTGCAAGCTTAGTCCCTGTCAGGACTGCAAGACAGGGTACATGTGGTAAAGGATCAGGGCTGCAGGCAAAGGGATTGTTTATTGACAGCAACTGGGAGCAGTCATCTCCCTTGGTCGCAGTGCCCAGCTATTTGGGGAGGACTTACACCTTCCCTATAACAGGTAGCAAGATCTATTTCATCCACACTGCTATCCAGCATGACATTTAGGTATCACCGTCTCTGGCAGAGAGTGACAGAAATTCAAGGATTAAAGAAAGCCTTACTTGCAGCTCTCCTATCCAGCAAGATTTCTGCAAAGCCAGCAAAATAGTAACACAGGAAGGAAAAATCTCTGACTAATTCCGTGTGTTTTCCAGCCTGCTTTGCATCACTTTTTGTTGGGCCCAACTGTAACTCAAGGCCCCATACAAATAATTCCAGAAGCAAATAGGTAAACTCCCAGCCTGAAGTCATAGTCACAGAAAGCTTGAATAACTTAGATGCTTCCAGCTTGTGGTGTTTGTGAAAATCATCTAAGGTAACTAAGGAACTTCTTGTGTCCATCTCTCAAATGCTAATCTGAGGCCTTATGGAAGGCAAAGGAAGGTCTTTTGGGGGTTTGTTTCTCGGTCCTTTATTTTTCATTGTTTTATTTTGTTTTATTTTTTAAAGAGATGGTGACCTCTAGACCAGTATTTTAATTGGCTAGGAAAAAAGTCTGGAACAACTACACCATCTGAAAACAACCTAGAAGATAACAAGGAAATGCGAACTGGCTGTCCTGGGGTGACTGTATGATACCGTATTCCCTACCATCAGGCTGTGTCTTTAAGCCAGATCCGAGAGAGAGGGGGGAAGGCAATGGAATTCTTTTGGCGGCCTGTGTTCAAAACACACAGATAACTCCCTTGCTGACTCTCTCCACAGCTCTCGGCTCTGCAGCAGGGAAGACAGGTGCATTCTCTTGCTTTTTAGCTAGTTTCTTGTTCATTAGCTGAAGCAAGGAGTTTTCCTGGGACTGTGGCTTCTTCCTTTTCACCTGGAACTGTTCAGCTTTGCTCCAGTCCGGAACACCATCACTGGGAGGCCCCACAGCGTGGCCCGGAGGAGCCCACGCCACATCCCAGCTCCGGAGAGAGCAGAGCCACACCTACAGAAAGGACTCTGAATCTACCAGGTCTTCTCCACAGCGAGAGGTTTTATTATTTAACGTTATTCATTCCCTCATGCTTGTGTGCACCCTGCTTGTTAAATAAACAGCTTTCTTTTCACTTTCCTCCAAGAAATTTCTTTCCAATCCTGGTGGGGGAAGGGCTGCTGAAACCTGCCTTCTATTAGAGAATACGTTCATTTCAGACGTTTCCTCCTAATTTTTCTCAAACCGAGACACTGGCCAACATAGACTTCTTGCAAGAACAAATATTATCAGACTAATAGAGTATACTCCTATGATATCATAACAGGCTGTACAGAAAGAGCAATATAACTTCAGTAAACTGTTATGACATTCTCATAAGCAAATCAAGAAAACATGGTCACAATAGAACTACTTTGGGTTAAGTGTAAGGCTATTTCTTAAAGCCATTTCCAGAAATGTGTTGTCTACAACTCCTGGTGGCAACGGCAAAAGCATTCTCCAAGAGTAGTCCCAGCCCTGGCATTTATTTCCATTAGTGCTCTAACTAATGGGATAGAATATATTAAATTTGCAAAGGGGACAAGGCTGAGAGGGACTTTATGGACAGGATTAGAACTCAAAACTGCAGAAGCAGCTTGAAGGTGATTTCCTCCAATTTTAACCCTGTTATTTCACAAGAAATCACTTAATTTAGGGCATCATGAAGAAGGGATTCACACCCCACCCCCAGCAATAATTTAGGGACTACCCAGTAAGCAAAAACAAACCAAAAAAGCCCCTACTTGTCAATCGCAAGGATATGGAGCAAGAAGGGAAATGCTAATGGACTTATAGGGGAAAAAAAAAAGCTCCTACTCTCTTCCCATTGTTTTCAACCATCTGGTGTCTGCTAATTCCCACTCAGCTGGTTGGTCTCATGGACTGCCATGGTCTCCCTGTGTCACTAGGGCTCTGAAATCCTCCTGGCAGCAGTGTTTGTTGGGGTTGTCCTCTCTCCCTCTCCACTGAGGGCTGGAGGAGCCTTGCTGTTCACCAGAAATGACAGCTTATCACTACACCCTGGGATTTAAGCATGTTTATTATGCATGTAGGCTCTGCTCCGTGCTTCCTGGTAGACGGAGACATACCCCAGTCCTTTTGGGTAGGTTTCCTTTGTAGAGCAGGCAAGAGGTAGACTTGTGGCAAATAACATTACTCGTAAGTAATTTTCCCTTACTTTATATAAGCAAATGTCTTTGATATACAACAATCCCCGACATGTTCAGGTTACATGCTTATTTTAAGATCTTTTGTTTACTTTATGATCTTCATAGGTCATTGACATCCCATTTAGCTCTGGTGACCCTGTTTATACAATTGCAATATACATTAAAAAGCGTTCCTTTGGATAACATTAACATTCTTGATCTTAATCCATCACATGGGCTAACAATAGCTCCAGCTCAGATGTGTACGTAGCTGTTAAAAGCTTTAATGTAAAATCCAATACACATATCGAGTGGGAGAGGCCTGATCAAACAGATTGTCTTTCTTTTTTCTATTCTAAGTGGTAGAGGATCCAGAACTATGTAAACTCTCACAAAATGCTCTGCAGGACCCCTCCAGCCACCACTCAGTGCAATTAGATTCACTGAAAAAATGTGACTTTTTCTCCCCTGCCTCACCCATCTCCAGCACATGACCTGGTTGCTGAAGCAGTCAGCCACCTCCAGGAGCTTTGATTCCTGCAGTTCTCCCACTTGCCAAAAACATGAGTCAGTGCCAACCTGGTATTTAATAGTCTCTCCTGGCAGAGGAGCAAAATTTTGCCTGCTACCACCCTGAGAGCTGCAGTTTCTCTCACATGATTGGTGAGGAGTGCCTAGTAGCAATTTCACTGGGAAGTTATGCTGCCTGCCCTGAATTTATTGACTTACCTGATATTTCTCTGCTACTGTTTGCCATTTTGCTCACCTGTTGTGGCATACACTCAGAAGGCCATAGTAGGATCTGAGGCGTGAGCAAATTTTGGGCTTTCCCCAAGGCTGCCATATCACAAAGACAAAAAAAAAACCAGCAACCAAAAATGTACCCCATACCTCCTGCAAAACTCTGGGCCACTCCAGTGAACGGAGCTCAGGGATGAGAAGGCATTGGTACGTGTTAAGTAACTCATGCAGGAACCAGCAGGTTCTGTAAGAAAATCAGCCAGGATGGCTTAAAGCCACCCAGAAAGCAAACATGGTCTTCTTGAATGCTGAAGCAGTGGAGGACCTTGGGTGGACCACGGCAGCAGTGTTGAGTGTGAAACTGAGAAAGACCATGATAAGGAGGGTTAGATATTTTTCCTTTACTGGGTCTGGTGATGGTATACAAGAGATTAATATACAGTTTGAAGACATAAAAAATGCTGCTTTTTTTCCCCCGAATGTATGTGTCTGACTGAATTTAAAAAATGGAGTCCAAAGAGCACCATGAAAAGTAGTCTTCTGTCCTTTTGGGTTTTTTGGTCTATTCCAGGAATGGCTACTCCTGTGTAGGTAAAGAGAAGACCTGGTGACCTCACAAGGTCTCCCCCAGCACCACGTTCCATGACTTCTGCAATGCTGCTTCTGTAGCAGCTCCGATCACATGAGAAATATCCGAGTTATAAGCATGATGAAAGCCACAAAATGTGGCCGTATCTAGAATACGATGACCTTTCTTTTTACCTTTCTTGTTTTGTCTTCCTCCACAGGTTCAAAAAATGACATTTTGGCAGGCACATGAATGTTTTTTGGGCTCAGCCCATATTTCCCAGGAGACTGGGTTCAGTTGCAGGGTAAAAGAAAAAAAGTACTAATAAAACATCTGACACAGTTGCCATGACACACCAAAGGCAGGATGAATACGCTGAAGAGGACATCTCACATGAGGAGAAAGGAGAGCAGGAGGCTGCGAGAGCAGCTGAGAGAGCCCGGCGACACGTCCTTGGGTCAGATGGTCACCACAACAGCTCTGGCACCTTTGAGCTGTGCCAGCTGTCCTAGTGCCAGACCCTCTGTCATGTCTCTGATTCCTGAGGAACAGGAAAAATATTTGGGGAATTCATCATGAGGGGTGACTGCCAGAGCTGGGTTGCAGAGGGAGACGGCCAGCTGCACTAGCACCTTTGCATGTCCCACCTAGCAATGCACAGCACTCCTGAAACAAGACCCTCAGGCTGCAAAACAAAAGGGTAGATGATATCACACAAAGGTCTCCCTACTTATAAGTGACCAATTGTTTTCTCTCTATCATATTTGTTGGCTTTATATGCCCATGTTTCTTCTGAGTGCAAGCTAAATCTTTGTTCAAGATGCGCAATATCAAAATTTTAATTAAAATCAGACTTCTAATTAAAAAAATAAAAAAAATTATAAGAGAGCGAAAAGTGAATAAAGCAAATTCGTCTAACTCTGAATTAAAAAGTAAACTTGCATCTAGTCAGAACTGTAGGCTTCAAATCATAAGTGAGCAAACAACTGCAAAAGGGTAAATTTATAAAATTAGGCAGGGTGCAGCTTTGCTCAGTGACCCAGTGCCGAGGGATAGAAACGTAGGTGTGGATGTCTATGTACATCGTGCCCGAGGGTCAGCAGTGCATGGATGTATGTGCCGTGAATTCAGGGACTCGTAGCTTGTCCCTGGGATGGTGCTGGTGCCTGGGAGGTGCTTCAGCAATACTGCCTTATTCCCAGCTGCCAGTACCCCTCCAGCTTACCAAGCCATTTGGGACCAGAGTGCTTTATGTATTTTTCATTCCTTCAGATGGACAGCTTATAGGATGTGTGTCATCTGTCCCAGAGCAAACTGAGACCTACATTTGACAAAGGGCAAACTCCCCTGAGTTCAGGCACAGAATTTATTTTTTTTAACTTGGTGGTGCATCAAGAAGCAAGAGAGCTCTACTGTAGTTCCTCACTGGAAGGCTCAGGTTGCCAAGAGGGTGAAGCATGGCATGGACATCCCTTTTGATTGACCCCAGCTCTCTTCAACACCTTTGAGCTGCCTGAACCACCACATTGTTTAAGACCTCACTCACCCTGTCCTTTGTGGTTCAAATGCTACCAGAAAATCAAAAAAGCCAATACTGAAAGGTTTCCTGTGCTTCGCATGAAAAAGGAAGAGCAGCAAATCCCTGCAACACCCGGCTCCTACTCTCTGGTAAGCTCTGGGGCAGTTCTACTCATGACATTTCTCCTAAGGCAGGTGTGAACCATGGTGGAAGAGCTCTTTATAAATCTGGAGCCGCTCCCCCTGAGTCCACCCCTTCAGCAAGCCGAGCTCTCTGAAGCACCAGTTTCTATTTCCAGCCACGTAGCTCGGCAGCTGTGCATAAACTCAGGAAGGAGGGCACTCTTGAAGTGGACAAATGTTCTACAAGATGTTTTCAGCTGGTGCAACAAAGCTACAGGAAAAGCCTGGATGTGGCACAGCAATTTTTGTCTGTCATTTCAGATATTTATACTGGAATACGATCGTTATCCCTTCCATCCTAGCTTCTCCTTCTGCTCACTACTACAGGGAACAGCATTAGGATGGCACTGCACTCTACTGCCACAATAATGAAGATGTCACTAATTCACCATCTAGACTTCACTGCCTATAAAACAGGAGGAGGAAATGGGCTGTGAGCATGATAAGGAGCAAACCCTGGTTTGAACACAAATATACTTGAGAGTTGGGAGTAGAAAGAGGAAATTAAAGACAATCAGCTGAAAGCATTTTTCCAGTCATCAGGCATTGGAGTGAATGTGCAGGATGGAGCCATGACTACCAGCTGCAGGGGAAGATAAAACTTTCTAGACTTTTTCAGAGGATATGACTACTCCTGTTTGGGAAAGAGATGTGAGTGCTCCTGTTTGGGGAGGGAGCAAAACTCAGTCTTCAAGACTGACTCTGGTCAAGCCTCAAGCTCAAATCTAAGACAGATCAAAGAACCGGTTTTGGGTCTCTGTAAATGGTATTAAACAGCCTGTACAAGCAATTGCATTAGAAAAGACATCTCTATATATTCAATAGTCTCCAAGTTAGGATATTCACCTGGAAAGTAGGAGATATGGATTAGGACTGTTGCTCTCAATTAAACAGACATCTGAGAAGAGCTATGACAGTGGGACTGCTGAAGCCAAACCCAAGACCCCACCATCCACCTGCCTTGGATCCTACAGTCACAAGGTACTTTTGAGAGCTGGCCAGGGTGCATGGAGTGGGAGGCCCTACTCTCTACCTCACCTTGGAGGTGTGCTGTAAGAATAAAACACCTTTGCAAATGCCTCCAGCATTTCCTGAAGCTCCCTAGAACTTGCCAGATTTCCTCAAGGTTTTCCAGGGATCCCAAATTCACCAAGGCTGTTCAAGCCTAGGAGTGTGAAATCTTATTTTCCAGCTCTTTGCTCAAATTTAATGAACCATCCCCTGTGTAACCTCCCTTGGAGAACATTTTGAAGCCCCGTGTACTTCCCTCCCCCTCCACAGCCAACACAGCCAGCATCTGGCAGGAACCCCAGCGTTTATCTTTCCAAACTGGGTTGTGAGTACTTGGTTACATGAGTCACGCACAAGTTACGCTGTACCCTGATGGTCGAGGAAAAGCCACCAAGAGAAGAAGGACGTACAATAAGGGCATCTATCCTGCTGCTTCTTCCGCAAGAAATTGCTAGAGAGCAATTTGAGCCAAACCTGAGCCACAACTTGGGCTGAAGCGCCTCTGGGAACCTCGATGAATCTGCCCCTAAAATAATGCTCCATTTTCCCCCTAAGTATTACTGACTGATTAAATGAACTTCAGCATATAGCAGGTCTTTGCTGCTGTTGTTATTTTCTGCATTACTGTTTTTTGGATAAGATATACTTAAGGAAAACACTAGAGATCTCAATTAAGCAGCTGGGTGACTTATAAATATATATTTATGTTTGAAGCCTAAGTGGCCATTGGCTTCCCTACTGTTTTACTTAGCTAACAAAACAACTCTATCAAAGTAAGTATTATTCCAAAACCCAACTTCCTGCACAGAATGCTCCCATGTGCTCCATCAGTCTGCTTCTCTGATGAACTACATCGTTTCTTATAAACTGTCCATGGCCCATAAATTTCCAAGCATAAAGGCTATTACTGTGCTGTGCAAATCTGCTGAGAATTTTATCCTTATAACTTCATTTCATTTGGGTGCAAATGAGTTTGGTAAGAAAGTTGATCTGCAAACATTTCCCCCCTGTCTTCTGCTTTTGAGCTTATTTTGATAAGTAATACTTACTTGATTTAGACTTGAGGTGGGCTTTATTTTCACTGATTTCAGTTGGACTGCCCCTGCCTCAAATTAGCTTTCTCTAATAAAGGAAAAAACAACTTCTCAAATGTTTCTTGCCCCAAAAGCTTAAAAACAAAATTCACAATAAACAATGGATGAAAATAGAGAAAACTGGGGTTTGCGCTGCCTACTAGACAAATATTGCAAGTCTGCTCTTTTCTGTAATCCAAAGAGAAGACTCCTGCATGTATTCAAGCATTGGGAACAATAACTACTTCATAAAATTCCCTTTATCCTTTTCCTGGATCAAGCCACAGGGTGGTGGAAAATCGAGGAATTTTTTTTTTTTGGTGTGTGCATGCAGATGAAAACCTCTTATGAATGTTTTGCTCATTTTTAGCTCTCACAATTGCCTGTTTATGTTAGGACTCCTGTTGTCACATGTAGCAGATAGATCTTCAAACAAATTGTAGCCTCTCTGTCCACCAAGCAGGAAAATGACTAGATTTTGCCATCGGGTGCAGCATGAGGCTTGTGCTTTCCCTGGCTTAATTCCAATTTCCATAACAATACAAATTAGACTTGCTCAAGGCCATTGAAGAAGTGGGGGCATGGGGGAGAAGATGAAATAAGCCATAACTCTCATGGCTTTCTTCCTCCAAGCCCCAAAAGCAGTCAATCACAAGCAATATGGAAAAAAAAAAAATGTGCAGAGGGACGTTTTGATATCTTGATTCTGGAGACTTCTTGACTACCTTGTACTAATTTCATTATGCTCAATTTAAGGGCCTTTTTATTGATAGATACCCCAGGAAATATGACTTGGAAACAGTGTGCTACCTTGGGATATCACCAACCATTTGACGTTGGGGAACTAAAACAAAAACAGATGTTTTAGGAAATAAACAGCTTGAATATATCACTCATAAACCAATTAAAACTTTCTGTAGCAAGTTGACATTTCCCATGAAGCAAGCAATGGGAGTAAACTCAAATCAGTTGGCTGCGAGCTACGGAGCAATTCCCAGCCACAGAATTTTTTTTTTTTTACTGCTTTGAAAATGACGTTTGGATTTAAAAAAAGAAAGGTGTGATAAAGGAGCAGTCTCACCTTGTCACTCTCAAAACCAGAATCTGTCTTTTCACCTTCACACTTCCCATTCATTGCTCATTAAGCAAACAGTGAGATATTCCCGCTATTGTTCGTGTCTTTGGCAAAGAATCTCCGTGACTTCAGGTCCAAGCGCACTCCAAAATAAGGCATGAAAATTGTTTCTATTTGTTTCAGGTATTTAGTTAAAAATAGCTTGAGTGTCCTGGGGAGCACAGGGGAAAATGAACAGTTTGAGGAGTTGTTTTCTTATTTTAAGCTTTTTAAAATTTCATCCTTTATTCTTTTTTCCCCCCCAAGATACTTTGTTTTAAAATTTTATTTTGCAAAGGCGAGCAAAAACATCTAAGCACATGCTTAACTTTAAGCATTAAAAAGTCAATGGGATTTAAGCATGTGTTTAAAGCCAAACATATGCTTTAGAGCTCTACTGAATAGGAATGGTTTATTGAACCAAGGCTATAGACAGGTTAATAAAATGGGTTAATATATGCAATCTGGAAACAAAAATTAAACATGTTTCTGGAATATTAGCGTTATAAGCATTGTCTCGTTCTAGCTCAATTCCCTAAATTACTATTGGATTTGTAATGTCCTTGACACTGTCTCTCTCTCTCATTTCTTGAAGAAATGCAGATTATTGTACTAGATTATAATCAGCTGGCTAAAGTACAGCTCAAAGCTTATGATTATATCCAGAGCAATTCGGGAAAAAACAATCTTACTTCAAAAGGAGTTTATACACCAAAACTAATTTTCAAAGAAAATCTGCCAAATCTTTTCCACTGACACATACCTGTAATTCCCTCTGTATAAATATTCATGCGCTGTGAATAAGAAGTAGAAAACATTGTGTTATTTTTCAATATTTACTCTAGAACTAGTTCCACGAAGGTGCTTATTGTATGACAAAAGATAGGAGTTTACACTCCCATCAAAGGTTGCTTTTAAATAGATCATAAAATCCATTGTGAATATTTAAGCCAAGAGTAATAACACGGTGTCATATACTCACACAGTATAATGCAGTAACACTCTGCATTTTGACATCTGCTCAGACAGATGTTTAGAACAAAGTTCCTTGGATTCTTTCTTCTTTTTTTTTCTTTTTTTCTTTTTTTAAGTTGCATGGAAAAGAATCTGGGAATCATCTTTTATATTGAAGCTACTTAGTACAATTTAACTGTCAACAGATTAATTAATTTAAATGTAGACTTACTGTGGAAGCCAAAATCTCACATAAACCCTGAACAAAAAAACTGAGAAAAAAAGAATAGCCTCCCAGCCACAACCTGACCTTAGGAAATATATACATTTATACACGAGTAGGCTGTAGGATGCCCATTTACACAATCAATAGGATGCACACGGAGTAAATGTCTAAAATCCCAGAATTTACCTTTCTGCTGTTATATCATCATCTTTAGCACAGGCAAGAGCATCACTGACAGTCAACAGATATTTTCCAAGTATATTCTTTCAGAAGGACTACATTAATTAGTAGCTGCTAATTACTTTGCCCATAGCAACACTGCTGGTAAATATCAAGGCATATATTTATTTAAAGTAGTTGCAGAGGGATCTCTTTCTATAACTCTACATCTTGTGATTTCTGGGGTTTAGATCCATGTTGAAACATGCACATGACCACATGCTTACTGCCAAATTCATTGTAATGTAGAGCATGTTTCAGGGATAGTCCTTTAAACATAGTTAGGCGGATTTTTTTGAGGGCTTGCTGGTTGGCTTATTATGAAGATTTGTCAGGCAGCACAGTTAAGTTACTCAGTAACTAATAAAAGATTTAAGTTCAGAGATATAAACGGGTTGATTTATTGCTCACAATGGTTTTTGGCTTCTCAATGGGAACTCACGAAAACATGTTGCTATGGTTACTTTGGAAACCAATACCTTTTTATACCCTACTAATATATAGGAATTTAAGAGAAGTACCTATGACTCCCAGGGACCTATACACAATTTTATTTTTTATTATTATTATTTTTTAATTTTTACTTTTAAATTTAGTTTTTTATTTTTGCCATGCAAATATGTAAATAACCCAAAACTTTCTTTGCTTTGAAATCTCTGTGCAGACTCCAAGTTTTCCTAACACCAGGAGAGTCAAATCTCTTTGTGTGACCCTGCCTTGTTTATAATTTTTGCAATCTCCACCAAAAATCAACCAGACCATATCATTTTAAAAACAAATGTGCCAGCCAAAGGATACTCACATGTTGTTGCATTGACATCTTCTCCAGCATGTAAATCCAAAAGAAGAAAATCACAGTGTTAAATATACTTAAAATTGAATGTAAACTGTCTCCTGCTGGATTTTTTGGGAGGTCTTTTTGCTGTTTGGCTTTTTGGGTTTTTTTTTTGTCCTACTGAACGTGTTAGCCAACCTCACTGGTGAATATTATGCAAGTTTTTTTTCCTCTGACTGTTGTCATGATCATCTCTATGCTGAGCATGCAGTTTAACTGTGGCTTGGGCTGGCTGGAATATGCACTGCATATGATTTTCCAAAAGGCCGATGTGATTGGTCTCCCAGGGTCCAACAGAGCCACAGTAAAGATTTCAAAAGACACTATGGGCTCCATAGCCTTGCTGCTGTATTTTGGGAGGTAATTTTTAGGCACCTGAATTTACACTTTGGTTTTAAGGCCTTGCTGGCATTTAGGGTCGGGACGGAAACTGGACCATGAGCACGCCTGTCCATTCTGTGTGTACCACTCAGGCCACCAATGTTTCATTATCATCAAAAATCACTCTACTTTCCTCCAGAAAACAACTCCTGAGCCAATTAGACATTTGGCCCAAACTATTAATCAAACTTGCACTCAGGTTCGTACCAAAAATAAAGGCTGTGCTTTCCAGTCCCTGCCAAGGCTCCAGTGGAGGTGGAGGTGGGGCTGGGCTGCTCACGCTGCTCTGGGTTCAGCCTACAAAACCATTAGCAGTGTCACCCAGCGTATAGATTATCAGATAAATGATGGCCACGTGTGACTTGTGAGGCTAAAGGTACTCTCCATCAAGGTGTTCTGATGACATCATCATAAACCCAGAGGGCAAAGCTCAGCTAGTTTATGATGTCACCAGAAGGCTTCTCCGGGTTGCTGCCATAGTTCATGGTCATTATTTTCTGTAACAGGAGGAGCATAGGCACCCACACCCCAGCAGAGTTCTGATTCACTTTGGCCTTCTTTTCATGTATATATATAAGTAAATACATATTTTCATATATATACTTTTAAATAACCATAANATTTATATATATATATGTGTGTATATAGTATATAACCTATTCTTAGCCAGTGTTTCCTGCCAAGACATGAGCCAGAGTTATCGGGCCAGTACCCCAAGCTGGAAGAAGC
>VWZT01008398.1:76330-109363 GCA_013397055.1 Pachycephala philippinensis | reverse complement strand
CGGCTCTCCCCGGGCCCCTCCGGGCCCCCCCGGTGCGCTGAAAGGAGGGTAGCTAGGAAACAGCGAGCGGCCCGAAAAGGCGGAATTTCCAACGTGTAAAATGTTCTTAACGGAGCCATTGAGAGAGTGCAATAAGGCGTGAGGGGGAACTAATCTCCCCATTTAAATGTTTGTGGCAATTTTATCTAAATGAATTTTAATGCTAAACGAGGGATAATTCCCTATTTGTAACCCGTTTACTTCTCTTTCCTGTGCCTCTGAAGCTGTCTAACATCATGCGATGAACAATAACAATAAAAATACTGTCAAGGCATATTCTTCATTTTGAATGTGTTATAATTACAGCTGATTAAATGTCTTGGGATGTAATCGTGGGTTTAATTTGAAATGTGTCCCCCTCCAAAAAAAGTAAGGTCCCATGAGGAAGGTCTGTGCCCCACTTCGCTGCGGCTGCGAGAAGGGACGCGTGTGCCCTCGCCTGTGAGAGGGCGGTTTGTTTTTGTCTTTCAAGAAACCTTTGCAAAACCCAAAAAACCCAAACACATAAAAACAAAACAAACAAAACGAAACAAAACAAAACCTAAAAAAAAAAAGCAAAAAAGCGAGCCCCGTTCATTCACGTTTTGGCAGAAAAGTGTCATTACTCCGGCCTCACAAAGAAGGAGCCGGGATGTTCAGCCTCCTTGGCGGTACAACGGCTCTTTAAAAAAAACGGGGAGAAGGAGGAGAAAAAAAAAGAAAAAGAAAGAAAACTCAGAGTTTAAAAAAAAAAAAAAAAGGGGGGGACGAAGCCCCAACCGGGGGGGAGAGGACCCCCTTTGGTGGCTTGCCTAATTCAGAAAGGTCTGCGCTGCCTGCCTGCAGCTCTGCCTGCACCCCTGCCTGCCCCTGCCCAGCCCGGGGGTACCACGGGGGACACGCAGAGCAGGGGCCCCCCGGGAGTCTGCCCCGCAACACGCCCGGGACCCCTCCCGCCGGAGGTGCCGGCTGGCTTGGGAGGGGCTGGGGGGGGGGGCATTATTTCGCCTTAATTAAGATATTTGTGTCATTTTCCTAGCCCCGGGAACCTCTTATTTTTTCTTCTATAGCTGCGATTTGACTTAAAGCAAACGAGGTCTCGCAGCCTGCGCAGGCTGGCTGGGGCTCTTTCACTCGCTGGCTGTGGTGCAGAAAGCACAAATGTGCGAGGAAATTGGTTAATGAGGGTCTGCACTGGCCTTGCTCACAGAGCTCCAGCAGCACCTCATCCCCTTACAGATATGCATTGCCCAGGCAATGTTTTCCGAGTTTTATTTTCCTCCTTCCTTAGTATGCTCAGTTCCAGTAAGAAACTCAATAATTAGAACTGTGTATTAGAACTAGAATTTGGGAGGGGGAGGAGGTAACACTACAAATTTCTGTCCAATAATGCCCTAGGATATCACATTTATTAACAGGAAACAGTTCCCATCCTGACAATTTACAGTGCAAGTTCCAAGAAAGTTTCTTTATGCAGTGCAGCATTACTTTTACATTCTTTAAATATGAAGCTGATATTTAAATAGCAAATGATAGGTAACATCTCCAGAGCCAGCTGAATTTTGTAGCTGCTTGGCTCTCAGACTGGGATAGAATGGCTACAAATACTGCATGGGGGCAGGAAACAAATTTTGCAAGCAGTGGAGTCACCATGACAAAAAATAATTTGTTTTTATTTTAGATTCAGATTTCATTACTGCACTCAAACTACTACAACTGGGCTTTGAGTTATTATACAATCCAAACTGTTTCAATCAGAAACTCTAAGACTCAGTGTGCAATGATTATTATTAATAATAATTAGCTCCTTGGTTTCTTGATAGAAAAAGGCTATCAACAAGCATTTGTTTAACCACAACAAAAGTATAATTAGCTTATCCCACTTAGTAAATCTGTATGCATGCCAACTCATACCAAACTGCTACTTTTACAAAAAATTGCAATAATACAGATCATTTTTCCAGTCCTTTTTGCACAAAATTTATTTACAATGTATACATAAATGCTCCATGATGGGACTATGGAAAAAAAAATGCACACATGACCGATGTCTTGCCCAGAAAGAAAGTCAACATATTAAAAATAAATCTTCAGTCCATGTTTTGAGCTGCATAAAACAGGAAGTGATGTACAAGGTGGTGGTTGCTGCATGGGGACAAGGATGCTCTGATGTGACAATTAGGCTTCAAATACACTGCCTTTCCGTTTCCATGCTTCCTCCTACCAGTCTCCTTAAGACACTGCCTGCAACAGCTGATTAATCATTGTTGATGACTGCAGTTTTTCCCATCCTTCCCGATTTACATCTGTTCAGGCCAATTCAAATATGGTGAGTAAATGAATTAGACATGCAAATTCACGCCCCAGGCTAGAAAGAGAGGGAGAGAGACGGGGAGAAAGGGAGAGAAAGGGAAGAAAGACAGACAGAGGAGGAGAGAGGGGGGAGAGAGAGAGAGTGCGCATGGCTGAAATCCTAGGATAGAAGAAAGATTCTTCTGCCTGACATAGTTATTTTAATGCTCTAAAAATCCTGCAAATAAGCCCTTTCTGTCATTTGCAGGATAAGTGTAAGGCTTCTTTTTTAATGTAAGGAGGCTTCTGGAGGAAGTGAAGAGCTATGGAAACAACACACATAGTGTGGAAAAATTTCACATTTTTTTTAAAAAATCTATAAGAAACAACGTAATATGGATAACAGTATAATAGCATTTTACAATATTTCACTCTTTGTTCTCTTAATGTCTTATATAGGTATTTAGCATGTCCCCAGAAGTTGACTTCAGTTGGTGTTTTCCTGCTTTTCAGGGTCCCTGTGAAAAATTGGAACATCCCTTGGTCCAAAGTTGATGCCAAGAACTCCATAGTCATTGCAGAAAGACAATGTTTGAAATCTACCATCGCTGCAGACAACGTGTATTTCCCTTAAGCTACTGAGCATGAATGTCCATCACTTGTCCGCTCACTGCTGGCTCGCCGGTATGAAGCATTGTGGGGCTTGATGCTGACATGGGCATTCCAGGGTGGGGTGGTCCTCCATGCATCATCATCGCTGGGTGGTGAGGGTGTCCAGGAATGTAGGTATGCATGGGGGGGCCATGACGCAGCTGAGCAGGATGGGGGGGCATCTGGGGCGGGGTATAGCTTGGCTGTCCCATATTCATACCCATTGGACTACCCCGAGACACATAATCCCCTGGCATACTTTGCAGCCCTGCAGAGGGAGAGAAAGAGGTGGCGGTGAGTGGTGGGGACCGGCTGCCAACATCAGGCCGCGAAGCTGCTCCGCGCGGGCGCAGGGAGGCCGGGCTCCAGCCCGAGGCGGGATGCGGAGTCATGGGCCTGCGAGCGCCGTTGCCTCTGTGGAATTGGGAGTCTACATATGGACTCACAGTGACGGCAACAGGAATGGCCCCCAGGTCAAAAAAAAACCCCAAGAACAACCTCCCCCTTCCAAATACAGAGTTTTTGGAGATAAAACAGCTTTCTGCTTTTATGGTTAGGAACGCAGGCAATGGAGATGTTTCTGATCTGGAAGCATGCCAGAGGCAGAGCCAGCCCAAAGATGACTAATGTCACACGGAGGGCTCTCAGGTGGGCTCCATTCCCCATGGCCTTACTCCAGCCACCTGCCTTCATCTCCCCACTTGTAAAAGCATGCTGGGAATACAAGGTGCAGAATCTGTAGCAGCTAACGACGGACTTGGGAGGAGCGATGGGTTAAATAGGTGTCAAGGTTTATCAACAGCTATTTATTTAGCTCTTGAGCCTGATCTCTTGGAATCTGTCCCAAGTATTTGTGCCATTCAAATAGATGCAATACAGCAGGGACATACATCACTGAACAAAGGCCTCATATGAAGCTGAAATTGATAGGATTACTAAGTACGGTTGCTAAATCAACTCATATTTTTAGACACATTAAAAATATATACATAATCAATAACAGTTATCAATTATTTCTTTACCCCCCTGATCACCTCTGGCTGCAAAAAAATCAGACGCGCAACTCAGCCAAACCTTTCAGTGGGTTTGGGAGAACAATAAGAAAAAAATTGGACCTAAAACAATAAAACCTCCTGCTTTCTGTGGGCCTCTGCCTTCTGCTTGGATTGCTGTAGCTGATGGGAACTGACAGGTGTATTGTTTCGGAGAGCTATAAGCTCCATAATCATCAAGGGTGAAAGGCATACGCTATTGCTAAGTAGGTTCAATTGGCTTTAGTTCTAAGTAAGAGCGCGCTGTGAATGCACTGAACACCTTGGAATCAGGTCTCAAGGCTCTAGCAATGAATAGCTGCTTAATCTAGCCTAAAGGAACAGTTTTGAACTAATGAAAATTGCTTATAAAATATACTGTACTCACAGCTCTTTAATCAAAAAAGATGATAATATTTTTTGTAATAACCTATTAATTTAATTGGTCACGAAGCATAAAATACATCATTTAAATTTAATTGACCCAGAAACTAAGAAACAATATTTAAATTAACTAAGCTAGAAATTTTCATGATGAGGTAATAAGGCTATTGCATTCCCAAGCTCAGAGGAATGTTTTCACAGCTAATTGTTAAAACTTAGTTTTGACTTGGGCTGAGAGAAGACTACTACGAAATACACTTGCCCTGGGTAACTTCAAACCCTATGTTAATATAGGCTGGGGGCACAACAAAGATGCTGAAATAACTTTTAACTCCAGAAAGAGAGCAAGAGAAACAGAATCAGGCACCATTTAAACATGGTATCAAGTGTCTTGGTGTTTCAAACCACTCTACTCTTTAAAAAAAAAAAACCACCAAAATTTGTATAATGTATTTTCCCCTAGAAAAAGACAAGAGGGAAAAAAAAAACTGGGACAGTTTTTCCAGGCTTTCTTTGCGAGGTCTGCCACTGAAGATTGCATTAATGATCTCTATTTTTGTATACTGAATAAGTCAAATCCATTTGTCACACTGCAAGTGATGGCATACTTAATTTGGATATAGTCAATTAGCCTGGGCTAAGCTCCATAGCCTGCTGCGCACACCTCTATTTTGTATTCTCTCTTTTTCCTTTGCCACACGTAATCCCATTATGACGGACAGACAAAGAGAAATAAACTTGAAAAAAAAATAAAAAAAAAAAAATCAAAGTTTCGTCCATTGCTTTCCAAAATGCAACTACGTGAAGCTGCTGATTTTTGCTTGGTTTTTTTTTTCCCTACCCCATGAGAAGTCTCTGTTTGGCTTTTTTGGTGTCTTGCAGGTTAGCGGGAGAAATGTAACTCATGCATCAACTGCGGTTAGACAGATTTATGACACTTTGGGGACATGCTCTTTCCTCTCCCTGCGCTGCTGCAGACCGCTTACATTTTGCAAATCAGTCTGTTGCCAAGACGACAGGCTCCCCCACCTCCCTGGCTGCTCCTTGTTTTGTCATGTGCTCGGGGATGGATAATAGCATCAATGTATGGCAGCGTCGATGTACGGCAGCGTCGATGTACGGCGCGCGCGCGCACGGGGGGTTTGGGAGCTTGGAAAGCTGGAGCTGAACCAGGGGGAAAGAAAACCCAAAGGAGCCCAGGCACAGGATGGATGGATGGAAAGGAAGGAACAAGCATGAGGCTATGGGCAGGGAGAACATAGGGAAATGCAAGAAGACAAATATCCCTCGGACAAAGTGAGAACAAAGACCTCGTTTGTACTTACTTCCCCCTGGCTTTGCCATTGGTTACCTAGGTGAAGGTTACATGTAGTGCCACTGCCCCTCCATGCCCATATTCATGCCCATTCCACTCATAGGTCCTAGAGGGAGATAAAAATCCAAGAAGATGCCAGAAAATGAGCAAAGTCAACAGATAGTGCCAAAAGCCCCTTTCCAAAACACAGCACGGCAGAGGGTCCAGAACCACTCGAGCAAGGAGATGCCTGGTTTCCCTCAGTGGTGTGGAAGGCAGGCAGAAGACAGGTGAGGCAAGGCAGGCAGCGGGGACGGCGGCGGAGGGCAGAGGCGTGTTTACCTGCGGTGGCGCGACCGAGGCCACCCGTAGGTGGGCGATGCTGTCCCGGGGGCTTACCTGGCGCTCTGATGCCCATGTGCTGCTGGCCGTCCATCACAAAACCTCCCATTGGCTGCCCGTCGGGGTTATAGGGTGTTCCTTGACTTACTGGAAAGGTGCAGAACATTTCTTTTTAGCAACAGCCAATAGGATCACCTCTTCTCACCGTGTCAAGACACAACCCCCCCACCCACGGACTATGGATGCTGGCTCTAAAAAGAGGGGAAAACATCTACTGTGTGAATTTAGTGGCTGGACTAACAAGCATACTTAGTTTTGGCTTAATTTCCTTCTGCAAGTTTGGAAATGAAGTTAGCAAACTGAAATCTTGAGACATGAGGAGCCCCGGCTACAGCTGCTGCCGCTGCTGACGTCAATGCAAAAACCTGCATAGGAGCCGGATTTTATGGCTGGAATAGTCACACTGAAATCTCAGTGTGTTAAATTACGCCCTTGTGCCTTCAAAGGGCAGGACCTGAACACATCCATGCCAGATATTTACATCTAATGACAAATAATCGAATGTACTTGAAGAGGAAGTGTGGCCCAAAGGCATCTTGGACAACGATGGATTTGGGGAGTTTGGCAGTGAGAATCGGAAAACAAAACCAAATGGGAGTAACAGGCTATAATAATCCCTGATGGTAAATACCCCCAGAGAGCTGTGAGCCAAGACCCCAAAGAGAACCAACATGTGAAAACTTAAGGTCTTTTAAAAAAATAGATATAACTACCCCCAAAGTAAACAGCAAATGCTCAGCAATCCCAAAAGAAGAGCCAAGGGACAAAAGGAGCCTGTGCAAGCACCACTACCTGAACTGGAGGTTTTCACCGTGCATTAAAAGCCGGCTTCAGAAGTAAGCTGGCTTGGGTTATTAAAGCACATAAAGCTCTACCTCATTGAACGTCTTTGAACTTTACTGAGTCCCACAAGTGATTCTGACCCCTTTGCCCTTTTGACAGGTAATAAAGTTTACAGCAATTCCACACCAAGCCATGCACCAGGGAGTGGTCACAGGAGCAGAAAGAGCTGGGAAGAAAAACTCCAAACAACTACTAAAAAAATACAAGAATAATTGCGATCATGTACAGAAAGTCCGGTCACGGAGCGGATCACTTTAGTTTCCCTTTTTGAATTTTCACTGTATTTTTTTTCCAAAATTATTAGAGTCATAATGAAAGAAAGCTGGTTGTACTTTAATTGTCAGTCACTCCCAGCATTCAATTCTCATTTATTTACCAGGTACTGGACCTCCTGGTGAATGGCTTGAGGACGGTTTTCGCCTGTGTGACTTGAATACAGTTACTATTGGGGACTTGCCTGCTCGATTGGACTGGTCTATCATGGGCTGAACTATCCTTCTTCTAGCATTAATAAACCTGCAAGAAAAAAGAGGAAAGCAAATGGTTAGGGAAGGGATGTCTCCCACCCATCCCCAAGCCCCCTTGCCCTACTGTGGCACTCTCCATCAGGCTGCATGGGGATGCAAATACTGCTAAACCTCTAACCCTGATGACCTTTGAGAGCACGAGCTTGGGGTTTCCAAGCTGATTTATGTTTGCCTGCTTTTTAGCACAGTCGGACACTTCCATTTCATCTTTTCATGGGGGAATTAGCCGAGTTTTCAGGAAACAATGCCAGCAATGCTCTTCTCAATACAGAATGGGGCACCAAAAAAACAAAAACGTGTGAAGCTGGCGAGATGCTCGTGAGGGCATCTGCTACCTCCCCCCTCATTAGTGTCATTTCTGCCTTATGTCCTCTGACTTCTTTTTCCAATTTTTTTCTTTATCAAAACCTGCCCCTACCTCTTGCAAACCTAATTCCCTTTTAATGCCCACTATTAAGATAATGAACTGTGATGGCAGAACCCCATCAAATGAGGGAACGTCTGGACTTTTATCACCGCTAAGTCACACTGCTGGGGACTTCAGAGCCATGCATTCCTCCTAGCCATTTCTTGGTGGGCTTTCTCCCCCCTCCCTCTCTTTATGCAAAGTCTGAGGGGGTCAAGGCGAGGTCATAGCTTTACAGTAATTGAATTTATAATCCTGTTTTCTCCAGCTAGGCCTGACCATTTACAGCAAACATCTTGTTAAACTGTAATTACTGGACTACTGAAAATTCCCCCCACAAACAATGAAAAGAAGATCTTTGGAAACAATAAAAAAAAGGGGGTAGAGTAATTTTTAAAAATAGCTATCTGCAGCCCCACTCTTTGTGTTTCTGTAGCTCTTTGCCTCAGTTAGTCCTGCAATGCTTATTTGGAAATATTCAAAATAATTTGGAGCAAAGCAGAAGGAGAGAGATTACAAGTACCCTCGTCTCCCCATGCTGATGAAATCAGGAGGCTGGAAACCATGGCTGGGAACCTGTCTGAATGAAGACCATTTGAAGAATCTCTCTTGAGGTTTCACTCAGCAGAAAGTTTACTTAAAATCCATTTGGAAAAAATCTCCATTGAGACTTAGTCACGGCAAAGCTGCATAACCAGACTTTGCGCTCTTTGAGAGAGAGACAAAGAATAATAAAAATATGTATGCCACAGAATTTAGTAGTAAAGGAAGAAGTGTGAGTGTGGGCTAAACCACAGTACACTTGTGAAATGGGATAGGAAAGTCCACAAAGGAACACTTGATGCTTGTTTTCATTGCTTTTGCTTGGGGTGGCTTAGCAGGAGCTCTCCTACCACAGAGATAAAGCCACCAGGATCTTTCCACGGGAATCAGCTCTGCCCACCCATTCGCCTAGACCGGAGGGGAGAAGAATAGCAAACCACTGCCCCATGCTGTTTCTTTTGCCCTCATCAAAGACCAGCACAGTGACTTCAGACTCCTCCTATCTCCCATTCCCCACTGACACCCATTACCCAAACTCCTGCAAAAATTAATCAAGATGTTGAGTCTTTATCAAACCTGTCTTGAGGAATCGAGCTCAAAGGCACCAAGCCCAGGTGCCAGTCTGGAAACCTTACACCTGAACTAGGTCATGTTTTGTCAGTAACAGTATTGGATCAATTTTTCTACACATTTCCAATAAACACCCCCTCTCGACTCCAGCAAACAGTGTTGCAAATCGGTTTATCATTATCTTGTACAAACCATGAAAATTAGAATCATGTGAGCAGAAGGTTAGACTAATTCTCCTTTCTCATTATAAGCACAGGTGTAGCACAAACACCATGTGAAATAAGCAATTAAAAAAAACCTGCTTTTTTTCCCCCATTAGCTGCCTTAGCTCCATGACCAATTAGAAAATTGTTTAATATCTGTAATTTGCATTTGCAGAAAGCAATTTTCACAGTAACTCTTCGAAGTAAAACAACATCACAAAACCCTAGTGCCTCAGCCATTTCTTTTTGTGAGTCTGGCAAGGTTTTTGCTGTGTTTACTCCATCCTTCTGCCCCACTGCTAGGACCTGCTAGTGTGGCAGGAGGAGAGGGGTAGCTGTGAGAGTGACTGGACACCGAAATAACTTTTATCCCAAATAAATTCTGAGCAACATTAGGCATGTACAACTTCAACTTCATGACTTTTTCTTCCTTCTCCTCCAAACTACAAGCACTTTTAAGAGGAGGGTGGGAGTCTCAAAATACTAAACTGTACTATATATAGTATCGTTTATATACTAATATACTAGAATAAACTATATATCTAGAGTTTACCAATAATTACCCACAAGATGTGCCTGTGGTAAAACATAATCTCACCTGTTTGCCCCACACTATCATTTGTGATATCTGCTTTAAGAACATTTTACATACAGGTACTTAACAGTTATCTTCTTCCTACGCATTCATGTAAGTATTTTCTATACGAAGTATTTCTGCCAAACAGCTCAATGTTTGGATGTCTTTGGGGGGAATTCAGACACAAGAACATTTTCCTTCTGGGCAAAGTAATAAAATGACATTCTCGCTCCTCCCACTAGAAGTCAAACGGAGGTCAGCTCCCCATCCTTGTATCTGTTTAAATAAACTGGTCCAGCTGTTTGTTTCCAGGATGCCCTTTAACCTTCTGTCCCATCCTCCCTGCCTTTGTAACACAACGCTTTACTTTGCATTATAGTAGACTCCAAACCACTATGCATTTAAAAAAAAAAGAAAAAAAAAGAAGAAACTATTCACTTTCAAGTTTCTTCCTGCATCCCAAACCCGGAATTCATAAGAACCTATCAGATTAAAACAATTAATGTAGCTTGCCTTGAGAGAGCACAATGCAATGCTGTGATGTTTATAAATCACATTTGAGAACCCTTTGCAAGCAAAACTGCGAATTAGCTGTTGCTGCAGAAATATACAGGCATGTGGTTAATTTCTTCATACTCTCGGTTTTTTTCTTTGAGAGAAGGGCCAGGATCTTTTGATCAATCTTTGAATTTCCAAAGTGCCAGGCTGATTTGAACATCAGCAAAAATGATGGAACAGAAAAGCTAACCGGAAAAATCTCCCTTCCCCTTTTTCCAAATGCTCATATTCACCTATCTTAAGAGAAAGAAACTCTAAATCACTCTGATCTTTAAAAATTCAGAGAAATCAGGACCTAAAAAAGATAACTGCATACTAACTGCTACTGAAATGGAGTATGATCAAAATACAATTTAGCATAAAACTTAAGACAAATGTATAACCTTACTCATGTGAGTAAAGACCCAATAGGGCTCAAAGGCTTGCATAAAGTATTTTTTCCCCACACCGGTGGTCTGTGTTGTGGTACCTTTGCTCTGATGAGGAAGGAGTTTTTTTTTATTTGAGTTTTTTGCCTCAAAAGAGTAGGATCAATAGTGGCACAACAACATAATATCCCTCAGTGTACAAGCTGCACACAGCAAAGTGATGCCTTGGGCTGTTGGGGTTTTTTTTTTTCCTTCCTTCTTTTTTTTTGTTTTGTAAGGGGAAGAATCTGGCATGGAGAAAACATTTGAACAGTTGGGCAAACACAGAAGTTTGAAGTATGTTCTATTTTTTTCAAGTTAACTTTTCGTTGTTCTTTTTAGACACACGGGATTGCACTTTCTGCCATGTCCCAAAAAGCAAGAAAAACCCAGCAATTCCACCTGCATAACTCTAAAGAGGAGGAGGAAACCCTCTTTTCTCCCATTTGCATTTTACTAGGATGTTTTCTCTTAGGCTTCTGGCCTGAGGTCTGTCTCCAGAGGTCATGGGCAGACTCCCCGGTTGGTGCATCGCTGGTCCCACGGGTGAGCTGCAGCCCCAGCCCCGGGGATGCAGCAATCTGCCTCTGCACTCTGACCTTCAGCTCGGCCGCCCTCGCTGCCATGCACAAGTTTTGTTTCTTCTCAGCAAGAGGCTGCATGGCTGGTGATGACAAAAGACTTATTTTAGTTGGAAATTGGCTACAATAATAGCAGCCAGAGAGCAAGGATTTTCAGAGGGTCACCAAACCCTCCGAAAGGCACAGCTCGCTAAGGCTCAGGTTACAGCCCGAGTGACATTTTCCGCACAGATCTGTTCTTTCTCCCTTCCCCTTGTATTTCACTTCTGTTGAGTGAATAAAACAAGACCTTCCTCTGCTGTCACGAATTTCCAAAGTCACCTTTGCTCAAAAATCGACAGAGTGATTGTGGGGACTTCCAATTTGCAGTCTTTGAATGAAATTTTCCAGGACCAGCTGTCTGAAAGGAGATGCTGAGACTTCGTGGTCTATTGAATTTTTCTCTGCCCCCAGCCCTCCGAAATGAGGAGAGCTTCACACCATTACTGACTTCTGCTACTTGGAGTCACAGGCTGCTCCCTCTCAATATTGTCCCAAAGCACTGCACACCAGAAATCTGTGTCTCACTAGCAGAGCCAAGAAATTCCCGAAAATCTCTCTGCCTCATTTTCTCCTTGAGCTCCTCCTAGCAAACCAGGCGTAAGAAGAATGAGAAAGCCCACATTACCTACAAACCCCAGTGCTAAAACCTCTCATGCCCGTCTGAAAAAACCAGTATCCCTCTTGACAACAAACAAATCATCATTTTTATAACAGATGCCAAAGTAAACTTAGCACTTCAAACTGGCAAATAATTCACTTGTAAAACCAGTTGCACTCTTTTCTGCATAGTGGGATCCTTCATTTATACAGCAGCAAAACAACATTCTCTATTCAGCACTTAATTCCTCAACGCTTAACAGGTTTATCTCTAATAAAACCAATTTAAATGGAAAGTGTGCTATAAACCAAGATTATTACACTTCAGTAACTGCTTTATTCCTTATTTTAACATATTTTCATTTTTTCTCTGTGTTTGTTTTCCAGAGATTTTTAAACGAGTCAGTTAAAGAAAAGAAAAAAACCATACCAACATAGAAATTATTTCACTGAATACTTTCAAATGTTTAAAAACAGCCTTGAAAATAGCAAGCTGCCTCTGTAATTATGAACAGAAAAAATAACTGCAGACTTTCAAATGGTAATCACATCTCCCCATCCCTAAAATGAGAAATAAATGTTAAAAGAGTGCTTACTGCTGTTATTAGAAAGTTCTGATCCTGAAGTCAGTTAGTGAGCTTAATGACCCGTAACTACCAGTCATTAGCAATCCATGCTCTCTGTACTCCCTTTATTTGTAAAGAAAAAAAAAATCCAAGACACTCAAGAAACTTTGTTCAATTTAAAGTCAAACCTTATGAAATCATGTTTGGCAACTTTTCTTGGTTTCTCCTCCTCCTCCGAACCAAAGACAGTTCAGGACTGCAATACATCATTTACAACACTAAATGGAGGTAGGGAGGGAAGAGAGTACAAGGGCTGCTAACCGCCCACTCCAGACACGTAATATTGGAATACACTCCAAACACTGAGAGCCCATCCATCAGGAGCATCAGAAAGGTCTCCTGCAAGCTCTCTTCCTCCCTCCTCTGCTGGCACAGCACCAGTGTCAGGGACTGTACACAGGGTTGAGGGGTGTCGCAAGACAACATTGGAGAGTGAATTAAATAAAATACTATGCAAAAACTAGTGATGAAAAACCACTAATTAGCTGACAAATTTGATGTAAAGCACTAATGAAAGCCATGTGTGGTTCTGCAATTTAGTTTTAAAAATAGCTTCTGACTTCAAGCATTACTATGTGACCCCACCAATGGATTCATGTTGTGCATTCAGAAAAGTTGCTTTCAAGCAGGAGAGTGCTATCGAATCTCTCCCCAAGCCAAGTCTGCTAATGCAGTGAGCATATCGAGGGCAAAAATAGAAAGCAGAGAGATGAGATCAGGTATGTGCTCCTTGTAAGAGAGCTGGCTATGCCCTACATTTTGGCTGGCCCAGCACACACCAGTTCTACCTTTGGCTACCTCCTCTTCTCTCCAGCCCTTAAGCTTGGGAGCCTTCCCCTCTTGCTCCATATCATGCTTTCTTCTCAAATCACTGCTAGACACATCCTGCCTCCAAATAAAAAGACTGTATTTTGGGGAGCAAATTCCCATGATAGGATCATAGAATCCTAGAATGGTTTGAGTTGGAATGTTCCTTGAAGAACCTTCCATCTTGTTCTAACCCCCTGCCATGGGCAGGGACACCTTTCACTGTACCAGGTTGCTCCAAGCCCCATCTAAGCTGGCCTTGAACATTTCCAGGGATGGGGCATCCACAGTTTCTCTGGGCAACTGTTACAGTGCCTCACCACCCTCACAGCAAGAATTTCTTCCTATTATCTAATCTAACCCCACCCTTCCTCAATTTAAAGCCACCCCCCTTGTCCTATCAGTACCAGCCCCATGGGGCAAAATGCAGACATGGTGACTGCCTTGGGGTAGCAGTGAGCCTGGTGGTGGCCTATCCTCTGGGCACAGAAGGGATGGCTGGTGGCTTTCTATAGAGCTGGGACCCACAAGCTCCTGGCCCTGCTTCTCCCTTGGCCCAAATGCTCCCTTAGCTCCATCTCTTCACAGGGCTCATGGCTGTGGCTGCTTGATGAGCCGTTCTAGAAGAAAGCTGGGCAGCAACCAATCCGGGTCTTGCAAAATTTTGCCTGTTCCCCAGAAGGATGGAGCTAAAGCGTATTTCTATTCATTTGACAGGTTCTGAATGAAAATTATGGAAGGGACTTGCGGGGGAGGAGTGAAGAGCCATTGTGCCTGGGGAAGGGCTCCCTGGAGATATGCCTCCCTGCTCTACCCATCTCCTGTGCTCTTCTACATCACAGGTGAGCTGCTGTTGGCCTTTCTGTATGCTCTCCTTCTTCTTCTCCTCCCCTCCCATCCACATACTCCCCTTAAAAAAGCTTAGCCATCATGGAACATTTCCAGTGAGAATCCTGATCCAGTATCCAGGCATCTCCCTGATGATGCCAGGGAGTCAGAGCAGTGTTGCAGGTCTTGGCCGCACTGGGGAGAACTCTCAGCAACCTCCTTCCCTGACACCACAATTCCCTCTGGGTGCAAAGCAGATGTAAACTCGCCCTCAGCAGCCAGATGATGTAAGGGGAAATCTTTACATGGCAAAGCGCCAGCGGAGCTGACCTCCCGTCTCTTCCCTGCTCCTAAATCCCAGCGCAGCTGTACTTCGCTGATCTCCATGTGCCACAATTAGCCTTTAAGGAATATGGCAAGGATTCATGTAGTAGAGCAGCACTAAGGCTGCTCTAACTCCTGCCTGGGACAGCACTGGCCCCCACAAAGCACTGTGGTTAGGTACACAACACACTAGCAGACAAAACCTTGCCTCCCACAAAAACATTTGTAACAGAGGGTGCACAGGCTCTCTGAGAGCTTTGAGAGCAGCCCAGGCTGAGATGCACATCTCCCAGCTCGGTGTTTTTGCACAGCTCTGAGAAGGGTTTGAACATCAACTTCCCATCTGATCCCTCAGGAGAGCGTCTCTGGACTCTGTAACTTGGGTCCTGATCTGGTGCACACCAGCAGTGCAACCCAGCAGCTTTTCTTCAGCAGATCACGTCACACCAACAACCCAAGCTCCATTGGATGGCAGGGATTAAGCTGGGAATGGGTGAGAGCTGATAGCAAAATAGTGGCTATTTCTTTGAAAACACTCCTCCCTATTTCAGCAATTTAATGTCCTCTATCTACTCAGCATAACCTCTCTTTTAGGGGAATGTAGAGCTTGTGAGAAGTGCCTGCATGATCTCTGAGCTTCCATATATCAAATTGTGAGCCTTGTCCAAACAGATTTTCTCTGTTCCCTCCCGCCCCACCCCACATACAGCATGGGAGTTGGAAGCTGTGCCTTGTCCTCTGGCCCAAGCAGAAGAAGAGAGGCTGCTCCCACATCTGGCTGCTGGTTTAAATATGTTCCCACTTACTGAAGGGTGTGAGAAATGACTTGTCTATACTCCTGGATGAATCCCTTCATCCTCCTCATTTCCAAAAGGCAATGAAGGAGTATGGAGTAACTCCACACCCAGTCACCTCACACCAGCTCCTGCAGCTTGCAAGAAAAGGAGAAGCAAGTCCAGGGTGGCCAAACCAAAACCCTTGACAAGTGTCTTTGGGAGAAAACACTCTCAGGGCCCCCAAAGAGAAAATACCCTGAAGTCCTACATGGGACCTGTGTTTTGCACATGAAATAGGCTTTGACATCATTCTGGTCTGTACCCCAAGACACTGGTTTGGGGTGTTGAGGGAAGCTTTATTCCTGTGGTTGTGTCTTCCCCACCACAATCAAGACAACAAATACAGGCACATTGATGTATTTTGTGTGATGTGGGCACCTGAAAAACTGGTTTGAATTCTTTTTTCCTTTTTTTTTTCCTCTCCCCAGAAACCACAAAAGATACAACTCTGAGTCACAGCCAACCTGAAAAACAACCCCACACTTCTGAACAAACTCTCTGTGCCCCAAGACATCCCACTTCAAAACATTGTTTTCTAACCACTACTAATAGCCTACTTTGTAATCTACTTTATCTAAACATAATTTCCCGTTAAGTGAAGTGATTCATTTTGCTTATAATCCTACTACTGACAGCATCATAATCAGGGCAGAAGAAAAGACACCCTCAGAAAACAACACCAACAAAAGACACATAGGGAAGTCAGAGGAATGTCAAAGATTAAAAGAATTTGTGAGACCAGGGGACAGAGAAAGCTTAGGGATCAGCCCCCAGATGGTACAAACCACCTTTATAACCCAGGTGGGATTTATCTCTGGGATAAACCTGAATTCAAAAGGAGCTATTGGTATCGAGTTTTATCCTTAGCCAAAAAAGTCACAAGGACTACAGTGCCTGGGCAAGGGAAAAAAAAAATAACCCGTGAAACTGTTACATGACCTAGATTTCACTGAACAACTGTGGAAGCAATATTTTTTCAGTATCTGCTGCCATTTCTTTTATTTTTGAAAAGTCAAAGAGAAGGCAGAATCCTGGTTGGTGCTAAGGCTGGTGTAGCCAGCCATGCATCACACCAAAATCATTCCAGGGCAGGCAGGGCAAAACACACACCCTCAAAAGCACGTCCTCACCCTGCCCCTCTGGCTGTGTCTCACTTTTGGGAAGAGAAAATTGATTTAACCAAGAGAAAGGCAACATTAGCCCCATTTTTACTATTTCAGGCTGAGCTTTGAACCAGGCAGTTTGTTTTACGCAGGTGCAGCCTGGAGCAAGCGTCTGATTTAAGAGCGAGAGAGGGTCTCTGAGGGCACCTTTCTCCATGTGTTGGTGTTTCAGTTTGTGACGGTTAATCACTCTACACCAATCTCAGCAACTGTTGACACAAAAGAGGTGGAGATCAGGTCTGTGCAAGCACAAAATACCAGAAAGGCAAACTATATGTAAACACACTTCAGATAGCTATGACAAAAATAGACCAAAGCCTGACTTGCAAAGCAATGACGAGCCATTACTCTCCCCTTCTGTCTTTTTTTTCTTTTCATATATTGAGGGCATGTAATTTTTTTTTTTTTTAATATATACCAAGGATATCTCTTGCACTAAAAAGAAACCAAGACCTGAGAACTGTATTTACAGAGACAATGCAAAGCTCTCCCCTTGCTTCCATGCAGCATTTCCACAATACAATAGTGTCCTGAATGGGCATTTTTTTAAAGCCAAACTCTTGAGATGGTGCACACCTGAATCTCAGCATTTTTAAAAAAGAAGTAGCAAGTAAAGCGTTCTGACCCCTACCCTGATCCTGCAGAGCAAAGACAGAGCAGGGGAGGAGAAAAGAGCAAGTGGCAAATGTTTGCATGGTGCTATTTCATCTTATTTCCCTGGTACCTGACATGGCATTTGTTACAGAACATTAATGCACAGACTAAAAAAAAGTTTGTTGTGTACAAGACCACCCCAGAAGAGGGAAAAGAGGTTTTTTCTTGGCTGCATATTAAACTTTTGCTTTCAAACTCTGTTTGAACTGCGTGATGCTCTGCAGTGGGAACCAACCTTCCCTCCTCTCAAAAAAACATCTATGTGATCAAAATAATACCAGGTTTTGGGGTTTTTTTTGCTCAGTGCTCAGGGTGTCGCTAATTGGTCTGTTAGCTTCGGCAAAATGATTCCACATTTGCTTTCAAAATAAATGGTGTTTCCTTTGCTGGTTTTTCCCAGTCTGAATCCAGGGGCTGTCAGAGCAATGGTTAGAAACATCCTTCCTTGGTGCTCCTGAAAGGGATGATGCTTGTTTTGGGGCAGTTTGGGAGGTGTGGAAACTGACAACGCGGGACTGAACAAGAAACCCAGGGTCTATTAGGTCTCCATCTTCTCCTCCACCTGAAGTCCTGGAGGCCAAGGGAAGCATTTCCCCAAGAAAACTCTTTACTCACCTCTTCTGAGCACCTGATCCCTTTGGAAAAACACCCATGCCAAAACTGTACCACTACTCCTTAAACCCACTCACCAAACCCAAACCTCACGTCTGAACCACTGTGCTGTACTTTTAAATGGCTTTACTGAACTAAAAAAGGAAATTCCAGCCTAAAATCCGGTGATCCGACAGTACCTGATGGCTCTACATTCACAGCTCTTCCCCCTGTAAGCTATTTGCTCAGCTTTTCTAATAATACCTTGACTGCCTGGCAGCTCTCCAGGGCTGTCTAAGGCAATATGCAAGCTAAACATTTTTTCATCTGATTTCAATATTTTCTTATGAGTAACTATACATGATTTTACCTAGTGAGTATTCCTGATTGCTGTAATTTAAGAACAGAGAAATAGACTACAGATGTAATATTATTATTACAATTGGCATTCAAGGTGAAAGGCGTAACAATTAGCTAAGACTTAGTGAAAACATAAATGTAAAAATCTGCTTGAAAAATCCAGCACATGGTACATTTAGAACAGCTAATTTACCGCACACATTCTGAACTGCACAAACGATGTAACAATTCACCCAGCAAGATACTTTCAAAAATAGTTTTCTTGGTGTTTTGTGGGGGTTTTCTCGGAGTGGGATGATTTTCATACACTAAACACCTACAGTCTTATTCTCTGGAACATCAAACGATATGTGTTTGTTAAACCCAAAACATATATTCTTTCTTATTCCTATTTTTTCCTGCTTTTGCATGTATTCCCATTAACAAAACAGTGTTTAAATAACAACTGTATACATATTCTTGAATCACATACAGAAGAAAAGTAAATTGTCTCCAAAATCTGATGGTTAAGTTCGTATTGCTGAAGTTGAGAGGATAATTTGTGAATGTTGTAACATTTAGAAGTAAATAAGTACTTGTATTTACTATATCTGATTACTGAGAAAAATATTTGTTATGTTCTTACACAGATTCAAATTGCATCTTGACCTTTTCTCATTTAATCTGTTTACTGCAGCAAAAGCAGTAATAGATACATCTGAAAATAAGCAGATATTTTATTCACCAAGGACTAAAAATCCCTGTGTGCGATGTGCTCGGCAAACCAAGTATCTTCCCTATTTATTGTAGTCTACAATTTGGTAGGCAACAGGGCTGAAAATCCAACCCTGCATATAGGACCAGCACCTGCTTTTGCTATGCTCCCTCCCTGCTGGCCTCCTCCCCCACTTACACCCTAAAAATAGTGCTTAAGTGGGACTAAAGTGGTGCACTGGTCATGTGCTGGCCTTTTGCTCAGGGTGAATATCACCCTCCGTTAAGGAATTGAGCAAAGATGATGTCTACGCTAAATGCCCAGCCTCAGGAAGGAGCTATTCCACCCCCTCCAGGGGGCTGGAATGAGGCTAAACACATGGGAAACACCAGACAACACTATCAGTTGGATTTGGGGGTGTTTGGGTCTTCAGATGCACCAAACCCCTGGCATGCTGTGACATAAAAACCACAGCAGGAAAAGAGGGGCCTGGGACTGTTTCCCAGAAGGTGGAGAGTTGTGCAGCCATTCCTCTTTCCCCTGCCCCTTTGTGGAGGGGCAGGCAGGGGCTTTCTGCATCTGCCCCATCTGCATCTGGTCCCATCTGCACGTCTCCATCTGCATCTCCCAATCTGCATTCCCCCATCTGCTCCATCCCTAACCCCACCATCTGCAAGGCAGGACGAGCAGATGGAAAGGACACCCTTCACAGTGGTGCTCCCCATTCATCGCTGGGTTCTGGGGAGCACTCCCCCGTGAGAAGTGCAGAACCCTCCTGTCCCCACCACGCCACCCTGCCTGCCCATGCCATGGCAAAGCGCTTCCTCCCCTGCCCCATGCAACTACTGCAGCAAAGCTCTACCACTAGTCTTACCCACAAGCAAAGAACTGGAGGCAGAAGGAAATTTCCTGCTGGAGGAGAGTTGTGAGGGGACTAAAAGAGTAATAAATTATTTCTGTGTGTCTATGCCCTGAGCTGGCAGTGCTAAATACAGGAAGGTGGTCAGGTCTTCCTATCCCAAGTCCATCTCCAATTTTCCACACTCATCTTCGGGCTGGTCTTGGAGCCCTTTTGAAATGTCTTTCTTAAAAAGTTTCAGTAAAATCCACTTCATCTGACTCCAAGAATAAGATTAGGGAAATTTTTATGATTACATTATTTGATAAATTTTTTCCAATATGTTTGGTTGGGGTTTCTTTTGAGGTTTTTTGCAAGCCTAGGAAATCATATATAAAACTGACATTCAAAGAAGCCACGAACATAAAATCAAGAACCAAGAGTTAGGACACCGCATTACTAGAGTTGCTTCTACCCTAGTCTTTAACGTACTTCATTACAGTTCAGTTACCAGCTCATGCTACCATTTTTCATAGGGTTCAATGCCTCAAGCAACCCAATGACAATTATGTCTCTTATAAGAACAGGCCAGGGCATTATAAAATAAAAATCTATTTCTACAGGAAATAAACTTTTGACAAAGTTGAATGACTAAGGCAGGAAGAAAAGCAAGCCAGTCCTGGTTCATATAGCCAAATGCTACACTGAAGAAGAGGATTCAGCTCTGTCGCTTCCTTGGACTGCTTGAGAGCTACTGAGTAAATCACTGAACCCAAACCTTTCACCGTAAGTTACTGATTTCTCACATCTCCATTCCCAGCATTGGACATTGGCAATGTAAGACACCAAGGCACTCAAAACTTGGAGTTTCCACGAAACATGGAGTTTCAATGATTGTTGGACCCTAAATGTGAATAAATTGCTGTAATTTTGAGTCACCTCACAGTCCCAGACCAACCCAAATCTTGTGACTGTGCTGGACCTGGACCTCTCTGAGCCTCACTTCTTCCCCTGTGAACCAGGACAGCACTTTTCTTTCTCTTTGCAGGGGAAGTGCAAAAATACCATGCAGACCCACAACTTTGTATGCATATGTAAGGATGTGGAGGTCAGGGAAGGACTTGGGTATTACAGCAGTAAGTGCCATAGGAAAGCCCAGCAGTAATTATTAATTCCATCTTCAAGCACGGTTTGAATACAGCTCAACAAACGAAGCACGGAAGAATGAGGGCAAGATAAAATATTGACTAGCTGCTCCAGCATTGTCTGGGCTGTGCCCTAGATAGCACACGGGTATTTTGAAAAAAGCAGAATGGAAACACCTAATAAAGGCTGGAGCTTTAAGGATTTGAATTCTCAATTTTTTTTTTAGGATCGTTTTAATGCAGTTGGACGCAACACTATTTAGAGAGACAGCCACATACAGACATACACATATAGAGAGGTTAAACAGGCACATTATTCTAAAAGTATACAAACATCTATCTGTGTGCACCAAGAGTTTTCTAAAACATAAACAAGCATCTGACACCTAATGCAGGCCTTGATTAGAATTGCTCTCGCTTCCTCACAGGCTACCACCAGTAATTATTTACCATTAGTTCTTAATGGGAAGGGATTCAGCTGGGATATAGTAAACAAGAAAACTGTACAGATTGTTCAATATAGCCTGACTGGCTCTCAGCTGAGGTAAGAAGTGACTGGATCACACCTCCTGGATATTTCAATTCATTGTTTTTATCACCCGGGAAAAGCACCTTATTAACCCGTACCTGGTCAGGTCTCCACCGTGTCCATATAGGCATCATACAGGTGCCCCTTCTAGTTCATGTTACCGTGCTTGGAACCCTAAACTGCCCTGGGGTTACACAACTGATACGACAGAGACCTGAACGGTTCATTTAGACTAATGACATTTGAACTCTGCTATCTTCCTACCTTCCACAGATTTATTTTTATTTTGCAACAGGGTAAGGGCTCCCTCTTCCCACAACAGAAATATCTGACTGAGGCAGAAAGATGGTCCTAGAAGTCAATGCTGGTGATTCACAAGCAAAGTTGTCATGTGGGAAAAAAAAAAAAGGAAAAATCCTCTCTGTGGATTATTTCGTTACTGAAAAAAAATATAAAACAACCCAAGGAAAATGGTCATGGTAAAGGGACTGTGGTATTTTTAAAGACATATACCCTTCCATGGACATATTTTCTGGCACATATCACATCATCAACCCATTCCTGTGACTCCTCTGCCATCAACAGGGGTTATGTGCTTCAGCCTGGGGAGCCCCAACATCAGGGAAGTCCATATGTGAAAATCAACATTTTATTTGTTAGGGCAGAGGACTGAAGTATGCGACCAGCACATATTGAAAAGGCATTCAAAATATGACAAAAAAAAATTGTTTAAATGCTTTCAATCTGCAGAAAACAAATGCTCTCTTCACTGACTGGTCTGTGGCAAACTTCTAATTCCAGCCAGAAAATCCAGCATTCCCAGTCTGGGCTAACAACCATGCTACCAGACATGAGTTTATGTTTTTCATGCACATTTCATGTATTCCCACACGCTGTGTTGCTGCCAATAATTTATGACTGATCTGCACCCAGCCTGCCCTTCAGCATTTTATTTAATCTCTGCAACAGTGATTTACAATGACTCATCATTAATACAAAAATGTACATGTGTGTTAACAAGTTTGGAAGAATCTAAGGAGGAAGGCAAATTTTTTTTGAGAGCTGTGGCTGAATGACTTATAAGCCCGCTCAAGAAAGGCAAAACTAACCAGAAATTATACGTTAGCTCTTCCCTGCAGCAAAACATTCAGGTAGGAAGAGCTTCTTCTGCACACTGCCTTAGAAGAAAACAGATCCAGCAAAAGGTTTGAGAAGGTTGCCCCATAGCCCTCAGGACTTGGGAGGGGATAAGTAGCTCATTGATCACCTCGTGGCTGGGTATTCCCCATGCAACCTGCACACTCAGCAACAGCTTCACAGTCTCCTTGTTCCTTAGCATCCATTACAAAAAGCAGGGGCTGAATTGCCATATTTTGGCATCTCTGCCCACCACCTGTGATTTAAGAAAGCCCCACTGCCTCTATAGTGTTAAATCCTTGTGCCTCTAGGGAGAGAAGGGGAATTGTCTCAATAATTTATACAATTGTAACACCACAGCAGAATTACTGAACTAGCTCAAGCAGAGGAAGCCTGCCCTACACCCACAAGACTTCAGTTATAATGTATTTTGACCTCCTTTTTTTTTCCTTGCACATAAGGAACTTATAAGAACACACCTGACACAAAGCCAAAGTAAAAACTCCTCATATTCAAGGTGAGATGGGTGCTGAAAAACACCCTGGAAAGAAAACTGAAAGAAAACCTACTGAAAGTCACTCTGGAGGAATCCCACCAGCTTTAGTTGAATTCATCCTATGTTCATCATCTTGAAAAATTTCTTTTGATGGACCATCCCAAACGGACACATTTGTCCATGTTGAATCCTGTGCTCCCAGACCCCGCAGAAGCAACACACCCTTACTCCACCCCATTGTTAAGCAAGACCCTGATGAATATACACAGCTTCTCAGTGGGCCAAAGCACCCATCGTTAAACTAAAGTACACCCATACAAATTAGGGTGGCACCTGGATGAAGGTTGGAGGATGTAAAGTTGAAGCAAACACTAATTTTTTCTGGCTGAGCCAAAATACTGTGGGTTACACTACCTTATAACACATAAGTTGTATGTTTCATGCCTTTTACTCCTCCATTTTAAAGGAAGTATGTTGGAAAAGTACTTCATATACACTAAGTATTTGGTATTTTCCTTTATTCAGCATCTTAAAGGGCTTCAAAAAATTGATCTCCCAGAGCTGCTGTGGGGTCACAGAAATTGATAACCCTTACAAGCTATGCTTATGTGAGCCCGCCTGCGTCTCCCAGATAGTGCACTTTGTAAATTAATCCTCCAAAGGCAAATATATTGTAAGTAGCTTGTTATCTCTAAAGTACTAAATTGAAGAATACATGGGATTATATTGACAGAAATTACATTTTCTGTAATGGGGTTTAATATATCTGAAATCTCTCCCATAGGCTCCTACTCTCTCTAAGAGAGGAGGGTTTGTTAATGTAGGTGCAATGGACATCAAGACCAAATTTATTCACTAAAATGGATTAGGCCATGTAATCAGAGCTTCAGTAATATTAATCTCTGACACTTATTGAACAGGAAAAAAACCCAACTTTTGTCTGCAAACTGGCATTCCTCCCTCCCTTTTCCCCAGCAGGCTTGCTGTTTGCCTTGGCCATTTTCTGGGTATTACTTCAAAGAGGATAAGGTTTCCCATCATAAACACTAATCTAAAAATATTAGGACAATTAATTAGATACACTTAGTTTTACAAGGTATTAGATTGCAATACACTTCAAATATGACACTTGTTCTGGGATAGTGGGAGGAACCCACATTTTGATGCAGTATCAAAGGGTAATAAATCAAACTTTTTTTAAAAGAGGTTTGCTGCTGAATGATATTTAAATCACAAGTAATTTTCACTGGTTGCCTTCACCACACCCCGAACAGTTAGCAACCCAAAATCCACTGCAGAAACAGCACGGATCCTGACTTCCCTCAAATGAATCACTACTATAACAGAGCAGGGGCTCCACCAACCCTTAGCTGGAACAAATAAATAAAATCGCTCCACACTGTACTTCAGCAGCAAAGAACCAGATTGTCCTCGAAGTTTATTCATACGCTGGATTTTTAGAACAAACTGATAAAGAGATACAAGGATGTCAGTCAAAAAGGAAAACCCCTCTAACAACACTATAAAAAGCATGACAGCAGCTCCAAATAACCATATGCTCAGCAGAAATGGGACCCTTCTTTGCCCCCAACATCCGAACCTCTTCCAAAACTAATGTCCTGCAAATGGATGTGCCTTCCTATTGAAGAACAGACATCCTCAGCCAGAAAGAGGACTGGCATCAAAAGTGAATACACTGAGATCGGCCCAAATGATAAGAAAATAAAATACAGTAGCAAACCTCATACTTTCTACACCTGAAACCACTCACCTGGTTATATCCCTCTTGTATCAATAAACTGTCGGGGAGGGGAACAACAAAGGCAAGGTGTGTCCCCAAAACCACAAAGGAATAGCCAGAGGGTGCCAGTGGCCATATAGAAACGCTAAGGAAAATTACTTACCAATTGTTCACTTGAAGTATAGTGAGCCCTGTGTCTTGTGCCAACTGCTTTTTCTGCTCTTCTGAAGGGTAAGGGTGCTATAAGACACCAAAATAAATACAAACATTTAAAACAATGTGCTTTTTTGGCCTACTTTTTATTTTAAATTAAAAAAAAAACCAAAAACCCAAACCGAACCAAAACAGAAGCGTGACATCTATTATTGAAAGGTGAAAACGCTGAGGTGTGTCACTCTTTTACAATTATTAATGGGCTACTACATCACTTAATTAATGGCAGTAAAAGACAAGCCAATTATAAAGATTAGTGAAGTGGAGAAATAACTGCTTAGGATACTGACAGTACCTTGATACTTGAGAAGGATATTTGTTGCATTAGCTGAAAATTTTTTGTACTTGTCTCAAATGACCGACTAGAGTCAAATAATCTATTTTTTCTTTTTTTTTTCTGTTTTTAAAAGAACAACAAATAATGTGATACAGCACTTCTCTGTAAAACTAAAATACACTGATGTTTTCTGAGATAGCGAAGGCAAAACTCACCAGTGCCCCAAAATAATTTGCAAATAAGATCAGAATCCTGAACATAAACAAATGCCTGTGTTTTGAACACAGGCCAATGCAAGGTCAACAATCAGCACATTTTTGTCTGACATTAACATAGCTGTGCTGCGCTAATCCTAAGAGACAGAAAATAAATACTCCTTTAATTGAAGATAATGTTATAATTCAATCGTAAGTTTCTTGTGAGAACTTGATTTGCTTTCTCAGAAAATTCGCTTCTGCATGAATACAGATTGCTTAATAAATCAACAGCAAAACCCACAACCAATTCTGAAATGTAGAAATATCATTTCTGTCCTTCCCATCTATGCAAAAATGTCACTGTCCCAAAAGGAAATGGCCAAATACTGCAAATGTAACAGTTTCAAGGAAAAATCCTCTTTTGAGGATCTGGTTCAGCTCCTAACCTGGATGCCCAAGTCTCAGTACATATCTGACTCAGACCTGGACTGGTGCAAGTTGCTTAACAGCATTTCAATAAAGATCACTTGACATAACTGGTTAGTCCTATCCCAACACCATTTGGCAGTTGATTGTCACAAAGTATTTGCTGTTACACATTCATCCTTTTTCCCCCCCCTTAATATTCCCTTATTCTCTGGATGCATTCTTCAGTGTAACATTATATGAGGCATAAACTGAAACCTTGCAAAGCTAAGAATTTAAAACCTCATAAAATTCCACAATCTTATTGGTATTATAGCTATTTAGCAGATTTTATATATTCTTGTAAACAGCACAGTCTGACTTCTCATGGCTATGTTACATGCAAGTATCACCTCACATTATCAAACGGGATTTTTGTTCTAACTTCCCTTAACCCAGTATATCCATTTCAAAGCCCACCACCAAGGCTGTCAGCTCCATAAGAGACTTCTCATCTTTTTTTCACCCAAAAATGTTGAGGAATTTTCAATTCTTTTAAAAGTACTGCTTTCTTGACAGGAAGCCCAGAGATGACCAGCACACCTGCAAACCATCCCTTGTACCTTCTGTGTGTACATGAAACAGCTCCAGAATTGTAAAGTGAAAAACAGAGGGAAGGGGATTTGACTTCTTTTTTATGGGTAATTTGCATTTTACACGTGCAAAAATATACCATATATTTTACCGTCTGCCTTCTACACACATTCATCCACAACAGTCATATTTATGTCCATCTATCTGAACACAACATTTTGCTTCCCTTCAACAAAAAAAACCCAAACCCTACAGAGATGGTTTGTAACATTTTCATCTTTACAGCTTACTTCTCATTTCATTACTTTGCTATCAAGCGAGGACAGAATTATCCTTTTTTTTTTTTTTCTTATTTTGCTTTGCCACCTTACATGGGATCTAATTTTAAGTAATTGAACAAACTGTGTCTAATTTCATGCAGCAAGCAATAATTACTAGACAGCCTCTAGCTATTGGAATTGAGAAGTCTGTCTCCATTAAGCAATTTTCAATTGTTCTGGACATTTTTTTTTTTTTTAATAGACAAGACTGGATAAAATTAGCCATCAGAATAATATTGTCACTGTAAAAATAATTGCTTTAAAAGTCCCAAAATACAAATTCCTCAAATCGTGGTACGTCTAAGGTCATCTGATTTTTTTTTCATATCCTAGTACAGCATAAACTTTTAATTTCATGTTAAATCTGTAATTGCCATAATCACATGACAGCCTGGGATTTCACACAGCTAATCCCTCTTAGCTAAAGGGTCACAATGCGGCAGGCTTTTTAACTATGATTCGGTGTGGTTTAAAGTAATCTTAAACACTGAGCAACCTTATTATATAAGCTTTCTGTGGATCATACGAGTTGTTCCTTTGTAGACTAAAAATAAAATAAAATAATAGAAATGACTTGACAAAGAATCAGCATGCCACAGGCTAGGTTGCTATAAAAACATTCAAAGCCTTGTTGCATTCCCACCCACAGGGCTTGGAAGGCCTGTGCTACAGGCAAAGGCAGACATCACATTGCAGCAGAGAGAAGGGGGGAAACCCTGAGAACTAACATTTTATGAAGAAATAGGAAATTCAATCAAACTGTTGCTGTTGGTCTTTATTCCACCTGTGCAAGAATGACCAGTGTCTTCTGAAAACTTTCTAATGGCTGTTTGAAGGAATAAAGACAAATGCACATAGTTATGGATATATATATATTTGTGTGTGTGTAGATTATATTATATTTGTATGAGTATTTATAAAACATAACTTAGTCAAATGGTTAAGTTTAAGGTAGTCTTGTGAGGAGGAGAAAGTTGGATTTGATCCTTATGGGTCCCTTCCAACTTGAGATATTCTGTAATTTTACTAAATATATAAATATATATGGAAGAATGACTAAAAATACTGCAGTGACTCCAGCTGACAAGTCCACCTATCACTCTGGATCACTTTGGGATATCAAGGCAAACTGTTCAATAAACAGTGACTTGAGACCTTTACTTTGTTGTGTACATTAGCTCCTACCATTATCTCTTAAAAGCTTAATTATTTGCAAACAATTGATCAAGATGGGAATTGGAGAAAAGAGACACCGGACCACCGGGAGAGCTGCAATGCATTAGGAGAGCAAACAGAATTACCTTTAGGTCTTACAATCAGAATTAACGATTGGGACCGTATGCAGGGCAGCACGAGAAGCTGTAAGCTCATGCTGGACTGTTTTCCATTTGATCTGCATTAACACCTCGAGTGAAAGCCATAAAACGGTGATTACAGATGGGAAGGCTGACCCTCCTTCCCAGAACCAGCCCAGCTTGTGTATACTGGAAGACTGCAGATAGACTTTCTTGCCAAGGCCAGAGAAAAAGGGAAAATCCAAGCGGAAAAACAAGTAGGAAGGAGGCAGGTTTAAAAAAAAAAAAAAAAGGCATTTAAAGAAATAAGGCTGACAACAGATAAGGGCTCTGAATTTGGCTCTAATATTTTCTGATCAAGCCCACTGCTGCTACAGAACTATAGAGCAGCATCCACCGAATGATATGAGACCTTGTGCTTTTCCCTTTCCATAAATCTAGCACTGAAATGTGGATTGTTTGGCACCATTAATGTGTTTTTGAGGCTCTGTGGTATTACTTTTAATAATGACTTAGTACAGAAAGTGATTGCTTAATAACACCATCAAAGTCTGCATGCAAATGAAAATTATCCCTGGGGGATTTGCCCAGGGTAATATGAACAGTTAAGGAACATTTGAAAAGGTAAAAATAACTATGCAAAATATGAGTCAGAGCAGTCGTTTTAGCAGTAACAAAGAAATCAAAGTGACAGAGAGAAAAATTTAACTTTCCATCATATTTTCTCGTCACTGTTTTATGAATGGTATTTAGTGAGCAGTAGTCTTAATAAAAGCCTATTTTTAATGCAGCTGAGAGCATTTTTAGCAAAAAGAAACAATAAGACTTTTTTTTTTAATCACCTTTGACTACAGATGGTGGGTGAAGTCTCCATTAGGTACAGATGGAAAGCATCCAAGGTAGTCTCTTAATGCTAAACCTTGTCCAAATGTACTCCTTTCCTCAAATTTTCCACCCCAGGCAGCGAATGCTGGATGCCAGGACAGCGACAGACTTTATCTTATCTGTAACCCGGCATCAACAGCACTCCCTCCCCTTCTCCTCTGCCACAGCAGTGTATCATAATGGTGCCAGAAAAATGGGAAAATAATCCTGTCCTTCTCACCCCCCAGATTACTAATTCCTCACGGCACTGAACCGGCTCAACACCCAGGCTGCCAACCAGCTCCACTACAGCACCGAAGCCGAAGCAATCCCCCAGAGAAAGGTTGCATGCTCTGTGAGAAGGAGGCTGTGGCAAGCGTCCAGCGCTGCCCTTATCGTGGCAGTGCCGTCGCTTGGCTGACCGTGCTGGGAGAACCATTTCGGAAGCCCTTTTATCCCCTTCCTCCAGCCCTCTCCAGAGCTCAGTGTAATGCACCAAGGTGAGATGACCTTGTGCTAAACTCTGGTAGGTGATGAAGAGAAATCACCCCCTTAAAATTTATGCCCCGGGAGTGTTTATTAACCGTTTTCTAACATCAAAATAAAAAAGAGAAAAAATCCCAACACTGTGATTTTCTTGTTTCTGAAGAGAAACCCAGCCTAACTCAGTATCCAGCACAAAGCCCAAGGATCAGCCCTCCAGTGACAAACTGCACATTGACTTTATGCTGAACTCTAAATTCTTGCTTTACCCAAACTTGTCCAGGGTTAGCTAAGGTGGCAGCACAGCCATTTGGGTCTTTCCCCTTCCCCTACCTCCTTCTGGTTTGCATTTGAACTGTTTACATTAATGATCAAGTTGATCTACGAGAAATTACTATTTTTTTTAATATCCATAATGCTTTCCTATTGTCTCTCAGCTTTATGAATTAGTTTTACTGTTGCAGTGAATGCCTTTTTTGTCTCCTGACTGCACATTATCAAAGGGACACTTTGTGCCTTCCATTTGCATTACAAAAGCAGTGCATGGTGTAGTCTAAGAACAGAGCTTGAATTTATAGCAGTTGAGTCCTAGATCCTCACACATTCTGGCCTCCTAAAGAATAACGGGGGTTTCTGCACTCAAAAAGTAGCCAAAAAATGGCTGGATCACTATCCATAAAGTCATAAGATTGCAACCTCCTTTCTTCATCGGCCACCGGCATGTTGAGAGGGAGCGATAAAGAGAACGCGTGGAGTCCCCTTGCCTATTTTGCAGGCTGCCTGAATAGGTTTTATAGACCATCCCTGTGACCTGCTTTATATTCAGGCAAGGCTGCAGAAAGTTGCCAAGTTGAGGTGACCTGGTAGGGAGGGGGGAGAAGAAAAAAATTTGACTCGGAAGCCGCAAACTTGATCCTGTTTATCCCATGGGATTGGCTTGCACATTGGAGGAAATACTAAAACACTGAGAAGGAAGTTGTTTTATTAGAAATGCATCTCTGAGGCTGGGAGGAAAAAAAGCCTGTGCAAAGTTTGCACAGTCTTTTCCTTGGCTGAGAGTAGTGAGTCAGCCTGATAATGCTGTTGAAGTGTGAGCTGGCTTTGGCATTTCAAGCTTCTCGTTGCTTTTTCAGCACAGCAAGAAAACATAGTCCATATGACACGGTCATGCTGCAGACAAAGCCAGCCTTTTCCTCTTTCAAAAGAAAATATTTCCTCAACTTATTGTAATAGTTTAATATCCCTGCAGTAAGGCCTTTTTTGTAACATTACTGTTAATAAATCAGGGTGCTGCCAGACTTACTGAACTGCAAACCATGAACACAAAATCAACAGACGAGCTTGGTCTTCTAAAGTCAAAAATGCATCAAAATATGCAATGTGACTAGATGCTGCATCACTTTGACTCTCCTGTACCCCTATGGCGAGGCCAATAAGCTGCTGCTTGGCTTTGCATCAGCCCATTCCTATGAGATGGACTCTGAGACACTGCCTATCGTTGCCCTTACAAAAGGGTTTGCAGGTTGCTTTGGCAACCCTGCCAAAAAATAAAAGGTGAGGAAAGGAGGCAGAATCTGACTCTCCTAAGGCAAATGCAGGGTGTAAAAGACAGAGCCAATACCCCAGAAATTTTAAAATCCGAACGTGTGTTCACAGCCAACTTGATTAAACGGGGGCTGGGATGGTTTTGCAGGCAGAGGGGTGGAGGAGACACTTCCTTTGTGGGGGTTTACAAGGAGGGAAAAGAGGTACTGACAACAGTGACCCTTTTAAATGAAGTTACGCTGGGGGAAAAAAAAAGCTTCTCCTTTTTTCCCATTTGCCCTTTTGTAAATAATTTTCTTGCAAGAGTTGTCTGTGAACAAGTTTTGGCACTCACTAACATAAATATCCTTTCCAAGGCTGATGGAGAGACATGGTATGGCTTGGGATGCGCTGCCAATACTTCTCTGGTGGCCCCATCAAATTACTCATAATGTGAGCACTCATTAAGGAAAAAAGTTCAGATCATCCCTTGCACAGGATATTACAGAAGTCAGAAAATGGAAAAACCTTTTAACTCATCTAATCCATCTCCTGGCTGCTACAGTATTATTCCTTCCATACCATATATTATTACCCACTGCCTTTTCCAGTTGAGCTTTAGCTAGTCCAAGCAATGGTGCTTCTGCTATTTCCTTTTGGAGACACTCTGATAGACCTCAGTGTTTGGAGTTTACTCTGGCTCCTACTGGTTTTCAGTTCAAGCCGAGTCTATGCAGACACTCCCACACCATACCTGGGTAATTGAGTGGAGCTTTTCTCATGTTAAACATTCCTTTGGTGCCTGTATGTATGTGCACACAGACACACACACACACACACACACACACACACACACAGAGCTTGCACATACACATTAACTTTGCTTAATACACTTAAGAAGGAGTTTCTTACTCTAGGATCACGACTGTTTGTGCTAATGTGATGTGGGTGATGCGCTTTTGCATCCTCTGTCATTTTTATTATTGTTATTAATTATTGTTTTTCTTTCACAGCCTAAAACTAACCAAGGACAGGGAAATTAAAAGAAAAATTGCATCCAAGAGATTAGCAAAATTCTCCTCAATGCAGCACACAGCCAAAAACTACGAAACACTACAGCCAAGTGACACCAAAGGAACCGAGGAAATGCATCATCTGACTGTAACCGCCTTAGAGCTAAAATTCACGTCCTTGAAACCCGGCTTTTCAGTTAAGCCAACATCTTTATCAGGCAGCGGCGAAAAGGCAGGAAGGCAAACCCCAGCCTTCCCTAGGTGAGCAGCTTTTGGGAAGGAAGAAAAAATATCACCGGCACGCCAAAGGAAATCCTGACTACCTGATAACTCCGTAAAAGCACTGCTGTTGTTTTAAGAGCAGCCTAAGATAGATTAGCCCAGGTAAATATCTCCTAACCAGAAGCCTTTTCTCAGCAATAAGTCACTGTCCTTATCTACCTCAAATGACTTTCTAAACAGGTGGGCTTGGAAATAACTCTACAATCTCTGGGAAACACCAGTGCCAGCAGTTGTAATCCCATAGAGTTAAGCCGAAAGCTTTTATTTGTGCTTTTTGCTCTTTTTCCCAGGATGTCTTCAGTACCTCAGGAACTCCCTCTGTAACTGAGGGATACAAACACTCCCCTACGCCTCCATCCCCTACTCTACACACCTGTGTGATCAGGTTGATGGAGGGTTGTTGTATTCAGCCAGATCCCTAATATGCACTTCAGGCTTTTGGATGCAGGAGGAGCTTTAAGCAGGTTTCCCAAGGTGGTAGCACCCTTAGGAGCATCCACCAAGCAAATTGGGAAGCCTCCTGCCAGGAGCTTAGACACCTTTTTTCATGGAGGGAGCAAGCCGTCATGCAAAGAGAGTTCAAGGCAACCAACACATCGAGGTGCCAATGCTCAACACCAAGATGAGGGGGGTTACATTCTATTTTACATTTTCTATTTGAAAACAAAACAAACAAAAAAGAAAACTACCACCGAGGAAGGAAATGAAAAGATAAATCTGCTATTTTGCAATGCTGCTTTGTTGGCATGGAAAGTCCTTGAACAGATGCCCTGTCCACCATTAAATATTCACAACATATCCTTGTAAAAGAATAAAGACCACTCAACTTATAAGCAAAACCACAATGTGTTCTTTATGAAAACAAAAAAAA
>VWZT01008398.1:25436-76240 GCA_013397055.1 Pachycephala philippinensis | reverse complement strand
AAAAAAAAAAAGGAGGGGGAAAAAAAAAAAAGAAGCCAGGAAAATACCGCTGTTCTCTGAAGAAGCAGAGACTCTTGGAAGTAGTGCACATTCTCCGGCGTTAATTTTCCCACTTAAATTACAGTGATGCTGTAGCCTCATCTCATTAGAGATCATTGTCCCCAGTAGACAGTTGTGTTTATGGGGGATTCTTGCTGTTCCACACCTGCTGCTCAGGTTGCTACGTGATAAAGCCTGCATACAAACAGCAGTCTTGAGGTTGCTGGACTGCAACTGATGAGCCCAGGCTAATTCAGGGGTGATTATGTAGTTTACTGGACCACTAAACCTCTTTAAGCTTGTAATTACTGCCTATTTGAGTAAAGAACATTGAAAAGCAATTCACTGCATCATGCCTGCCACAGCTGGAAGCAGGCTGCCAGCAGTCTGCGGGGACATTAAAATCTACAGGGACTGGGATTCGAGCACAGCTCATAGGCACTGACGGCGGCGGAGCCAAGTGCGTTCACATTCCAGCTCACCTTTTCTGACCAGGCGTGCTATTAAAGGTGCAATGAAAACTATAGAAAAGCAATAAAGATGACAAATAACGGGACGTAATTGAAGGAACTGCATTTTAATGACTCTCCCCCTCTTCCCTCTCCCCTTATATTGGCTAAAAAAAATTAAGCCTTTTTGTCACGACAAGAGAAGGGGAAGAAAAGGCCTTTTGCAAAAGGGGAAATGCACTGCATACATGTGTTTCTGTTTTGAAGTTGGGGGTTTTCCTCATGTTTCAAAGCTTTAGTAAGAGTAAGTTTACTTGTAAAGTGAATGCACAGTAAGTCCTTTTACATATTTGGCAGAAATTATAATGCAGAGGCATCTTAATCCCTGAATCTTCATTAAATCCTCCTCACTGAGCCTTCATGAAACCTTCCAAGATTATCCCAGCCCTAAACTACTACTCTGAAAAAGACCTCTACCCCATGCAGCATCACAGCAGTCCTTACTATCAAGACAAGATTGTGGGTTTCTTTTAATAATAAATAAATCTCTCTGATTCTATTTGCCTTTTGAGTTCTGGCCCACTCTAACCCTTCTTTTCAAGTCTGCCCCTGCAGCTCTCAACGAGCAGGAAGCTATTAAAAAGGGCACCTTAGTTTTTTGCATAATTAGCAGTTTTGGGAACAGAGTCTGGGGGAAGAAGAGCAGATCAAATGGGACCTATGACACAGGTAGAAAGGTTGGTAAGAGGGATTTTTACAAGTGAGTAAACAAAGGTCTGGAGAGGATTGCTCCAGCAGAGCCAGAGAACAGCACTATCAAAAACAGGGGAATGTTGCCAGTGTCACCGCTGAGTCCCAACACCGCTTGGCATCGCTGGGAGCTCCAACCAGGTGGCAGTGCCTGCCCATGGGGCTCCAGTTGAAGAGCCGGGTCCTTGGAGCCCTCCCATCCTCCAGCCACTCCACAACTACCCCTGCTATTAGACTGCCATGTGTGAGGTCCAGCAATGGGCCTAACGAGCCGCCCGATTAACTAACTGCACGAAATGGGCTTTAAAGCCTCCTAGGACATTTGGAGATGCAGAATTCATCAGTGTCATTGCCCTGCCCCGCTAATAACTGACACAGCTGCCTGGGAGAATGGGGTGTGGGAAAAGGCAAAAATAAACAAGGAAAATAAAATAAACCATTGCTATTGATACAATTAACCCTGGACTGAAGTAAATTTAAGAGATGGGGCCTCTTTCTCTTCTCATCTATTAAATTGTCTTGTTTTAAAAAACACGGATATGCCATCTGTAGTATTAATCTCACATGTATCTATGTGAAAGGGAAGCGGGGAAAAATCCCCCCGTGCATGCACGAGCACGCTACTGTGAACAAACATCAGCTTTTAAAGGAGAATGTAAAAGCTTTCAGGAAGTTTATTCTTAAAAAGCATGTAAATTCCCAGTCACAACAATCCTCCAACTAACCCCATCCAAGCTCCAAAGAGCCACAGGCTTGTGTGTTATCCAGCTATCACTCTTATTAATATTCATTAGGCAGGGCTGCTTGCATTTTCATAAGCTGCGAAGGTGGCAAAAGAAACAATCAGAATTCTTTAACACACAGGCATTATCAATTCAACATCTGCCAAAGAAGAGTGCATACAGATCTGAGGTTGAAATTCAAATGCAATTTACCTGGGCTAGAGCTGGGCTTCACTTTCCAGCACCAAGCCAGCTATTCCAGGCGCTCTCATTTTATCCATCCCAGCTTTTACCTCCCTGTAAGTTCACTCTCCATTATTTTTACCTTTAAAATGAGAGTCCCTCATAAATTCCCTCCTTCATTCCTTAGGTCTAATGAGTTCTCTTCTGCTAAAATAACCCAAGTTCAGTGCAATCACATATATGAATAATACAGACAAGTTTTAACTCAGTAAACTTGACTAAGCAATTCTGCTTTCTGGCTAGAGAATTCATTTATCTACATCCATTTAGTGTACAAAATCCCTTTGACTGGCTTCAGAGTGCAGGCCTGTACAGAAATCTGCTTTCTGACCAGCCTGGCCTTAAAATTTAACTCTGAGAGATGAACTGAGAAGACTCCAAAAGAAAACAACTGCTCTAATTAATTATGTACCCAACTAAGCAAAGAAACAAGCCTGATAATGCTAACCAATTTCAGAATAAAGCAGATATATGTTCCCAGAACAATATTTCTATGCACACGAACATGCACGAAAAAGAAGTGGGATTTATATCTCCTGAGAGTCAGGAAAAGGCGTATCATAATTATCCTCCAAATCTCCAGATTCAACCCTAAATTAACACGTATTTGCCCACAAATTCACTATGTACTTATTCTCGTCCTTATAAAAACGTCATTAAAAAGGCTTGGACCAGGATATGACTCTTCCCTCTTGGAAACCTTCTTGGACCAAGACGACTTCCCCATAAAAAATAACCTTTTCCCCAAAGTCAGTGAAGATCTCTACCAATTCCACTTGGATTTCAAAAGTCTCCAAAGACCTAACTGTATGCTCCCTCAGAGAGAGTTGGTGGAACCAAGCTTTGCATTTCAGTGGAAATGTTCATGGTGTGAGGCATTTCCCAGGGGCTGGCATTGGCCAACACTTGGGGGATGAGCCCTGAAATGGCAAACTTCTCTTCACCTGTGTAACTTCAGATCTGGCATTCAGCTGCAGTGAACACGGCCAAAGCCTGGGCTGCCTAAAGGATATGTCCTCAGCTTTGTAAGGTGAGACCCTCGGTGGGCATCTTCTATGGGATGATGAATGGATGAGGCCAGGACAGGGGTTTTTGGAAGGGGCTTTCCAAAAATCCAAACAGAGTCAGCTACAAGCAGCCAGTGCCCACCCCATCCCCAGCCTGAGCATCCCCTTCTTGCCTGGTCTCTTTCAAGGTCTGAGCACATCCAGCACCACACACATGCAGATGCCTTCACAGAAACTACCATAAAAGAGACAATCCACATATTTGGAAGCAAAAGCATCGAGATGGCATGTGGCTTTCAGCACATTTATGGTGCAATGGCCATTAACAATTCACTAGAACAGTAACAAGATATAATCAATTAATCATTTCAATACCAAGCTCAAAAATCCCTCTCTGCTTTCCCCTCCTTTCTGAACAAAACTCATTTCTTTTAGAAAGACCTAAACGAAAGTAGTTAAAGACCAAAAAAATGTCACCACTAACAAGTTACAAAGTAAGAAAGAGCAACCAGGCACATTTGATCTTGTTCTATACACAAACCTTTCTAAGATGACTGCTCCAATTAAAAAAGAAGTTGAATTTATCATTTTGATGATAGGAAATTATGAACTTCACTATTATATGCATATATTTTGTTTAATGGCTTAGTTTATTTTAATAACAAAGAGAAACTAGATCTTCACAGATGAAAGCTTTATTCCATGGCTTCAGTACAACTGGGATTTTTAAAATCTGTGATGTTAACCAAAATGTGATAATGGATGTTCTCAAGGGCCCTATTTTGTAGCATTTTATGCAGAGCCAAACTGTACGCGAGACATTACAAACATGATGTTTAGCCCTATTTTAAGAAAGTAGAACTGACTCCAGTGTCAGAGGCCCCTGTAATTGTTTTCCATCTGCTTCTCATGCCTCTGAACTTGTGCAGCAAAGTCTGGCTGTAGAAATGCTGTGACAAAGGCATTAGCTCTCTGAAGATTCGTTATGAAATGATATTGAAAGGTACCATTTGTAGGATTTTGGCTGGAAGGGGTCAGAAGTGATTGCAATGTAACTACTTTATCTGCAGCACCCTTGCCTTGAAGGGTCTGTTGACATCCAGAAGAAGAGAGACACAAAAAACATGCAGAAAAAAAAAAGCGCTAACTCTGCGACCATTTTTATATCATTTACTTCCTAAGACAGAGATAATCAGAAACATCTCATCAAACCTGATCATGCTCTCAATGCTTCTGAAGAACTTCTCATCTATTCCGCTTCCTTTTATTCTCACGTTAGTAGATTGAAAACAGTTGCTTCAGACGACGGCGACACTCATGCGTATGCAGCATCAAGGATGCTCTTCTTTAATACATTTTATATGTGCACATAAATCTTTATGCACGCAGAGGTGTGCGTACACATACGGGCGTCGATGTAGTTTTGCGAACCATGTCCTCCAGCCCCAAAAGCAGGGACCCAACCACCTTTTTTGGGAAAGCAGCCCAAGATGGCAGCTCATGATTAATGGCTGTATCATCCCTGGCTCGGTGGCGGCGAGGCCCCGGGTCTAATCTGCCAAACATCCCCTTCGTCTGCAGCCGATCAGCAGATGTAAGCACATAGGCCCTGTCAGCTTGACATATCATTCCTACGACAATGTCAACGAGTATTAATGTTCAATTATCTGTCCTAGAAATAACCCTCGCCTTTACGCATTGTGTAACTGGGCGCGTGGCACTGCGGTAATCCGAACGACAAGGGCAGAGATGCCCGCGCTCACCCGCTCACTGTGAGTTGGCTTCCCAACATCGTCATGACATTGCCTTGCGGTAGCGCATGGACGCCTTCCCCCTCCTTCCTCTCCCTGGTTGTGGTTTGCTGGTTTGTTTTTTTTATGGAAGGCATGTTGCAAAGACCCTGAAGACCTCTCTCCTCCTCTTTGCATGTTGTATGCTGCCCATCAGCACGCCAAGATATGCTTAGAAAAGGCGTATTTGGATTTCACACTCATGCAGAACCACAAGGACTTTTCCTTTTTACTTTCATGGAGAGCCAGAAGCTGCCCCTCACCTGGCAGCCTCTCTTTATGTCCCCTACCTGTGTGTGTGTATACATATATATATATATATACACACACACATATATATAATTTACCATCAAATGCAAATGTCAACAGTGTCTTCTTCCAGGGTTGCATCAAGATCAATTCAACCCTCAACTGCAGGGCTGGAGCAATTTGGCCTAACGAAACATTACAGGTTCTTTTTGTTAAAGCAAGTTTAAAGCAAGACCCCCCAAGGAGAGATGATTTGAAGAATAAACTCGAGTTTATTCCTGGAATTTTTTTTTTTTTTTTTTTACTACTGCTCAAATATTAATATTATTGATCATGCTAAATTGAAATAGAACTCTAGGAGCAAAAAAAAACCTTACCAAATACCTTTTCTTTTAAATCAGAATTAGGATCAAATTGCCAGTTGTTTGAATAGTCTGTGATAGGGTTTGCATGATTTCTTTTTTTGCTGTTGTTACTATGGCACAGCTTCCTTGAACTAACATTCAAAGGTTATCGGCTCTAAGTTATGCTTGCTAAGTCTTCTTATACAACTCACAATCAGAGGGAGGGAGTGGGAGGAAGCAGTGTGATAACCAGTGCCAGCTTTAAGATAAAGCCCTCCACCTAATCTCTGTTTATTTAGACAACCATCTAACAGCAGCACCGGGCATAAAAACAAACCAGGTGTATGGCTAAGGGAATTTCTCCTCCCTTATTGTGATTGCATTATATTTTTGGGCAAAGGAAAGCAGAGCCTCTTTCTTTTTTTAAGATTACTTTGAAAATTTAAATAAGCCCAGAGTTTGAGGTTTTCATGTTTGGATTCGCTTGGCCTGAAGGGCTTTTTTGCTTTGTTTTGTAGGAAGGGGAGGTAACGGTAACAAAGCACGCTCTATTCCATGCTTTTGTGCTTCTTGAGGTTTTGAAGAAAAAGACTTTACCATATCATATTTACAAAAAAACTTAAAATATTAAGTTCCCACTTTGAAATATTTCCTGCCGCAGGGGATTCGGGATTTTTGGAATAAATACAAATATCATAGGATCAACCTGGAGTAAACTGAGCAATGTTTTAAATGCATTTCACCCTAAGGAACTGACAGAGAGTTGGGCACCCAGCACATCTCTGCTGCATCAGTGCTGAAGCTGCTTTTCCAGGGTTGAAGCTGCTTTTCCAGCCCAGGTGCCAAAATAGAAAAGCTCTTGCAGGTCAGGCTATGAGAAGCAGTAAGGTGTCTGGCTGAAGGATAACTGAGTCTCCCTCCAGCTTCAGCAGCAATATTAAACACCGGTGGGGAGCTTGCATGTTGGCTGATGGCTCTATTTCTCCTGCTGTATGAGCCCGAAGTTGCCTCCAACATATTCAAACTCAGTTTTCCCCCTTTTTACCCCTCTGATAATTCACCTCACTGTTTACTCAACGATTTTAGGTAGGGGAAGTGATGAATATTGCTGAGTGCCAGTTTTTTGGTGCAAGATGAATAACCCCAAGGAGCAACTTACACTGAGTCCCAGGCTCCTGTCAGCCCTATAATTGATGATGTTTTCACTGTAAGGGGTGGGGACTGGGACACATTAAGGCTCAATAGGGGAAGTAAATGGAGTGAATTGACTCAGCAACTCTGCCTTTTACCACAGCTTCTAATAAGGATAAACTGATTACTGCCAAATGTACTTTAACATCACAGGGAGGGGAGGAAAAATAAATCGATCTGCTCAAAGGAAATAAATGCCATACCAGAAGTTTTTTTAGAAGTGAACTTTTATATGCAGAAGCGTAGAAGCACATTTTGGCAGCATTCTGCTGCTTCTTTCCGGGTTGCCATTTGCCATTAAACCAAAAATGAATTTGCAGCCTTAAAACGCATCCTAAAGATGAACACAGCAAAATAATCTCTACAAAGCCAACTTATCATTTTTGTAATCTCACTCTCAAATGACTTGGATAACAAAGAGGAGCACAGCAATGCTCACACTGTATTTCAAATGCCGACTTTATGTCAGCATCTTTTTACAGCAACTGCGAGACCGGATGCTCCGCTTCTGCGCCAGGCAGTGGGGAAGGCAAGCAGGCGGCAGCCCAAGTTGCCAGGGGTGACTATCGAGCTGACAACCCCAGGATCCAGCAAAACCCGCCCTGACTGATGGCTTCTGGGTTCCTGATGACCTTTGATCCCTTCTGGTTTGGTTGGGAACAAAAGAGCCCGTTGACCAGGGCCCCTCACACGTATATCTAACGAAAGCAGCCCTTGCCTATATGCTGATTAATGTGTTTGCCTTACATGCAGCAGGAGGAGGACCACGGCCACCTCGTGCTGCTGTGCAGGTAAGCGCCAGCTTACCTAGCTCCTATGTCACACAAAATAAATCAGGGAAATCCACCACGAGGCACATAAAAATGACTAAAACAGGTAAAGACAATTTTTGTCACTGATGCAAGAAGTTGCTGAGACTGGCGATGGTGCCATGAGCACTATCCCTGCGGACCCAAAAACCTGTGGAGAGTTTCTGTCATTAGAGATTTGATGCTGCTCTGACACCGAGGGCCATCAGCAGCTCAAACGCTGTTGCAAAGATGCTGTCGGCTACAGCAACCATGGAGGATGCTGTCCAACCCCGCGCGGCAACTTTCATCACCACATATTGTCACCATAGCAATGAAGCTGAATGCAGGCAAATGACAAGGGTCTGTCATCACTCAGCCCTGGCCTGACAGCCCTCAGCACCAGTCGCTCTCATCCAGTCTCAATACACAAATAGGTCCTCAGCAGGCCCAAAAGTAATAATCTGCCCCTCCACAATGTCATCGTTTCACTGGCGCTCCCAGTAGCAGTGTGCAGCCCTTATACCCCCTGGAGATGGCTCTGCTTTATTCCCCAGTGAGTTTTCATGCTTTAGGGAAAAGGAAAAGTAAGAAAAGAGGGAGCCAGAAGGGAGACAGTGGTACCAAAACATCAAATATCAAAGATAATCAAGGAACAAAACAAAACAAACAAAATAAAAAAGGAAAAAATATATATTGAATAAATGGAAGTAAAACGTGAAAATTAATGTTTGAGAGGAAAAAAACAGAATTTCGTAAGTAATGGCTTCAGCAAGGAATAGCAGCGGTACTGTGGAAGTCTAAAGCTCCTTTCTAGTATTAAACATGGCAGTTGTATATAAAATGCATCCGCTGCTCCCTTCACAGAAACAGGTGTTTGGGGTGAAGTCAGGATAACTGGCAAGGTATGCCGGGCTGTCACCGACAGCAAGCACGGCCAACACACTGCTCTGCCTTCACGCCAACACCAAAATCAGGGTCCCAGCTATTTTCACGCTCTTCCTGCCAGAGATGCCACAAAGAGACAATTAACTTGGTCTACTTCCCTGCTGCCTGGGTGGAAGTACAGCAAGAAATGACAGAAATCAGAGATGGCAAACACTACCTCATCTAGAGCTTGTCTGCCTGCTTGGATTAATCATAACATCTCTATTTCGGGAGAATTTCTGTGTGGGGTCAGTTTTTACTCATCCTGCCCATGCAAACTCGCCCCTTCCAATTGCGGCACGTGGGGAAGATGGTGAGAAAGATCCGTCTTGGTGGTTACCTTACTTAGCTCGTCTTGACCACGCACTTTGGATTTTACTTTGTGTTTAGTCATACAGAATACCCCAATTTAACAGCGACCCGATGTTACTGCGCCAGCCCTCTCACCATTTCAAAAGCTGCCTTTGAGTGATATTTAATTTAGGCTCGCTTATATGCTACATTTGCTAGTGAACACATTGGCTGTGTGGCTCTTATTTAACACGATCACTGTCCCCCCATAGTGCGTAACACGCTCGCCGGTCTGCAGCAGCCCTGGAAAGACAATTCACTGTTCAAACATTTTTTAAACCTGATTTACCGTTCCAGAGAAACAACTCCGCAACTAATCTTCCAGGACAAATGTAATGCCGAAGAGCAACTAAACTGAAACGTATAAATTCCATATATACTTAAAAATATCATTGTCTGTAATTTAATATAACAATATTTCTAGGCCTATAACCTTGCACGCAGAGGCAATTTCCCAAGCATTAATACTTAAATGGGTCATATGCACCACATCTGTCATTCTGTCCTGAAGTCTATGAGGCACAACCAAGACTCTGCAAGCCTATTGATTTTTCTAGCATTTGCTTTAATTTACTTAACCATTGAGAAATCCATCAGTACATAAAGGGCAACTGTCCATTACTGCCTCATTTGCAGACATTCTTTCCCCTTTTTCTTTTTTTTTTTTTTTTTTTTTTTTTTTTATTTTTTTTTTTTTATTTTTTTTTTTTTTTTTTTTGGTAAATATTTCCCTTTAAATCGCTGTGTGTTTACAGTGTAAAAATGAATCCGGAAAGTGCTCACACCTGTTTCTGTTCAGTAACTGCTGCACTGAGGTATATGTAATGTGCTTAAAGATAGAATAAATATCTAGACATTATTACATCTGTGTGCAAAGGGTGGTAAATTAGATCCTAATTACATTAACAGGGATTCTGCCTCCCAGCTTAAATTTTACATGAGCACTCTGTAAAAATCCAAAAGCTCTGCTGTGGTTTCTTTACGAGCTGGTGATTACAGCTACTTCCTATGCGGTCACTAAATATTCTGTTTACAAATAAATGAAGAAGCTTTGAGCCAACTTGCCAGGGTAATAATCCGTGTTTTTTATTTTTTTTTCCCCGGCAAACCTTTACCACATAAGCATGGCAACAATCAGAAGCCCTGGCTTCATCTAATTACTCTATCACATAATTTCACAAATTGCCTTTTCACTGGGGAGCCAAGTGCAAAACACGCTCACAGTGGGATTTCAGGCAGCAGCTTTCATTTACTACTCATTTCTTGTTAAATTAAACACAAAAACACCAGTTGTGTGAAAGAAGTCAAAAAGAATGCTTGCAAATGAGCCAGACAAGTGTATCTTATATTTATACCATTTGCACAAAATAGCTCATTGGCAAGCTGGATTTTTAACGGCACCATTAACATCTTTAACCCCTTTAAGGCCTGGCATGAGGCTGGTAGCTGGATCATTCTGACCAAACTCAACCCAGCGAAACAGCAGCAGGCAGCGCATCAGCCTTATCCTTTTGTTCATAACTGGGAAGAGAGGCTGCATGACCCGACTCTGCTTCCATGTAAACCCTCTGGCTTACCAGGGTTAGAGGACAAAATTAATTCCATGAATTTCTGGGTATTACACCCACCTAATGCAAGGGAGGGAGCAGTCCTAGAAATAAATCAAGTGGGATCTGTAAGCACAATTTCAGTTTCATCCAGGACAGCCCTCCAAGGTGTGGGGTACCAGTGAGACTTGGGGGCACAGGGACCTGGAGGACCAGACCCCTGCTAATTATCTGAGAGTTAACAAGGCAGGATTGCAAGCTGCCACCAAGGAACACAAATTATTTTGAAAATAATTGCAGCCAGTGTACCATTGCTGGTGGAAGCGAACCAGAGGTTACACCGCTCTAAAACGACATTTTGTACATCAACAAGTACAAAACTAAAACACGACCATTAGTAATTAAAGCTGCTCCTTTTGTAGCACCAAAGCCAGTAGGTCAGGTACCATTTTACAGCAGAAACCAGCCTTGATGGCTGCAGATTTGCCAACATTATCTACACGGGAGAAAAAAAAAACATTAGCAGCAGCTGTCTGTGTGCCTCGACATTGAAAATCCTATTCATACAGACAGGTGGAGTAATTTAAAAGCCAATGTGGTGCAATTTTGATGCAAGTAATGCCACTGTTTACTAAAATGCCACCATTACCGCTGTTTATGAAAACATTACTAAAATTGCATTTTATTCATAAGAATCCTAAGGTTTGGGTTATTACCAGTTTCAAAATTATTCCGACCCCAACAGCAGCTTATGGCCCTCTGGGGTTTACAACCTGCTGCACTGACAGACCAATGCTCAGGTTTCAGCAACGAAAACAAGGGTTTATCTTCTTTGCTGTTCCCACACAAGCACAGTGAAGTTCCTGGATCAGCACAAAATCCATGGCAAATAAGCAAAGTTCTGCCAATGAATCTATTAACTAGCCAGATTGTCTAATATGGCATTTACCTTTCCAAAAATATCATTAGGAGCCCCAAAAGCTCTGTCTGACATGAATAAGGATGGCCTAGGAAGAACAGTTTCAATTCAAAGCTAACTTTTGAGCAATCAACAGAGCAAGGCACCCAAGGCACAGTCCCACCATTTTCTTTCTGGGTTCAAAACCAGTTCTTGGAAAACATCTTTATATCATGAGCAGCCCCCTGGTTTTACTAATGTGACTCAAGTGACCTCTTTAGTGTGACTACCTTGCTTTTTGCATCACTGGGACGGAGGACCCATTGTGAGAATAAGTTTTCTTTGTGGTTAGGTTTTTTTTAAAAGTACTTCCAAATGTTTAATGCTGTACAGGTTGGATTACAAAAGGCCAACCAGTAGCCAAGAAAAGAATATTCATGCTATATCTAAAGTCTGAGAAGTATTTTCTGGGCAAAAGTTTCTGCTTCATAAAGCAAAGATGAAGTGGTAAGGCTCCTAGACCTTGCCTTATTAAAATGATGGCCCACCACTGAAGTGAAACAAGCGCTCTACTAAATACTCTGGGTCTAAATCAGGCAATGATGCAAAAGGCGAGGTAAATTAGATAACTACATATTAACTTAAACTCTTTTCTGCCTACTTACCTTCTCTCTACACATATATTTAGCACTGCTGTAGCTTACAGGGTGAGGAGCTGGAAGTACAATGATGACTCATCAATAAGATAAGATTGGTTGGACTTGATGATCTTAAAGGTCTTTTCCAACCTTAACAATTCTATGAATACATTTGTTCCATGAATAATGATTCTATGAATATTGAAAATTGGATTTTCAGCTGAGCATTTTGTTGGAAAGGATGGCATTACCCATGGAAAATTTTAACTTACACCACCAAAAAAAGTTTCCCTTCAAAAGGAAAATTTTTCTCTGGATAATTTTGATGGGCAGACAGTAAACATAAGTACTTAATATTAGGAATTAGGGCCTCTTGAACATATGCAACAAGAAAAAGCATGTAAGCTCTAACAGGGCAGATTCTGTGTAGCTGAAGGTAAATGCAGGAAAAGGGAAACAAAACTTTTTTAAAACGGGTAAAAAACCAAGTCACTCCTCATGCCTGTCCCGGAGCAACAAATAGACTATAGTCACCACAATATCACTGCTTCGGCTTATCCAGACGAGGGTTAAGTTCATGCAAACAGATGTAGGATACCGTATGCCAGAGCAAGGGAATGCATCTTACACAACTTGATGTACCACTTCCAAATGTGACCCTATTTGAAAGGCAGCTTATCTTACACCACAGATTAACACATCTCATCAGATATGCGCCCAACTGGTTTGGTGCCTCATATTTTGGCACTTTACCTGATCTGATTAAGTCATTTGCTAGCATGCTGGCATGCTGTGAAACTGCTTCAAGAGTTAGATTTCCAACAAAAAATTAACACTGGCACTTACATACATAAGCATATCTGAGAATCAACATAGGCTCTTTTGTAGCAACCGTGTTAGAGGACAAGCTAAATAAACAACTAATAATGAAAAACCAAGCCTATTAATTTATCCTCACTTCCTGTTCACTCACTGCTTGCCAAGATACTGTTGCTGCCTTTAATGCACTTCATATTGCAAACTATTTGCCAAAATATTTCCATGGATACTTCCAGATTTAAAGATTGGTGATCAAACCTTTTCCCTCCCTCTCTGTCCCCCTTCCAAAGGTGATACTTGAATTTTGTACATCTATTTTGACTGCAGAAAGACAGTGCACCGTGTAACACATTGCCGTGTCTTGACTGGAGAAGGCTAATTTCAGAAATGAAGCTGCACACGCAAAATATCACAGCTGCAAATATAAAAAGAAAGGAGAGGGTGGAGAAGAAAGCAAAGCATCTACTGCTGACTTAAAAATTCTTATTACTGCAAACATTCTTGCTGGTAAACTCATTTCCGAGAATATTTATGCAAACAAAAGGAGTTCTAGTACAACCAGAGCAAGTGTAATTTAGCATCTGAATTAATGTTTATCATGTTTCAACTTTTCAGTATTCCCTTGCTTCTACTCAGATGTGAAATTCTCCTAGTGTCTAAATACTAATGTGTTTCAGCAGCTTCAAAATAATCCAAATTCTTTAATGTGCTAGTGGCTTCCACATTGGCACAATAGTGCCTCCAAGGTAGAAACTGCAGGAAATTGGGAAAAAGGTAGGATAGTCCTTTGGGAATAAACACACGCTCCCTTTCTCTCTCTCTCTCTCTCTCTCTCACTCTCACAAATCTTGTTGGCTCAGGTTATTGGCTACCTTCTGATTTCAACCAAAATACTTCCCTGGATCACTGCCATTCCCAAGACCTGTGAGGAGCCCCGATGAGATGTTGCATGCCCTGTAGTTTAAGACATGATGGCTGTCTTCAATAGAAATGGAGCTAAATCACAGATATTAAAAAAACAGATGCTGTAACTACACCACACTTCTGAATGTGAGAAGAGCCTAAGTAAATAATCTGTTTTCCTTGAACTGACTGAACCACCCTCTATTTTTCCTTTCTGTTCTAAAACCAAAGGTTTGTAGGACAGCTCAGCGCTGACAACTTAAATAATCTACAAGACAGTGCATGAGACATGTGCTTTCCAAGAAATCACGAAACTGGAGCAACAGCAGCATTGCCAAGGGTATCACCCAAAACCCAACAGTTTTCTTTGAAAACGGCAAAATTTCCCTCATGCTAGAAAATGGACCAATCCTTGGAGGTCGGACAGCAGGTCAAAGCCACAAATTTGAGGCCAATTAATAAAAATGCTGTAGGTTTTAACAGTCACTGTCCTCCATAAAACTCGGTGAGGGCTGACGGGTTAAGAAGTTAATTCAAACCCAGTTACCTAAATCCTCTTTGTCCTTCTTTCTGGAGCTCCGAACTCAATTTGGACAGAGCCCCAGAATAATTACCTTCTCCCATAATAGCATTTCCCATTTTCTGCCACTGAAGATGACTGCCACAGCACCTCCTCCAGCAGAAGGGAGCTGAGGACCCTCCTTGTGGGTTACTCGCACCAACCTGTGTTAGATGCTTTTGTTGGATGTTCTGACAGGTCTTTCTACTGCCAGGAGCAGGAAGAGCCCTGGCTCCCACCTTCCTAGTCAAGGGGATGGTGGTGCATGAGTGACTCAAGGCAAGTTAAAAAGCCTGGCTTTTCCCAGGAATTTGGGACAGCTGGCACTGAGAAGTCTCACAGATGTGGAAGAAAGCTTTTTACAGCTTTGTCCACAATAAAATCAAGTGAAAGAGGAGACTTGCGTATTTGGGATAAAGTGGGGGGACACCCCCAGCCATTCCGAGTGCAATATATGGAAATCTGACCCCTGTTACGCAGATGAGCTCCAGGAGCCCTCTGGCATTTTGCAGAGCAAGTATCAGTTGGTGCAGGATGGAGACTCATTGTAAGTTGCACTTTTTGGGGGGGAGGGGGAAGGGGCGTTATTTTGTTTTAATGCTTCCAAATCTCTCAAGAGGAGAACAAAGAAAACTTGGTTTAGCCAAGTATTTTCCCCTTTCCATGTTTTCAGTACCCTAGTTTTGTACCCATCTACCCTTTCACTATACTCCTTTCCAAAACCAGAGAAGCATCCCACATAGGAGTAGGGGCAGGCAGCCAAATTAACCCCATGCTTCTCCCAAGGCAAAATCTCATAACTATTGAGGGACGAGAAAAGACATGAAATACACTTGTTTTAACTTTTAAAAGTTGCTAGCCAGTAAAATACTCATATAAAAAGAAAACTTATAGAATTAAATTGTGTAAGTTTTCTATCACAATAGCATCCTTGAAGCGATTGGGACTATTTTTCTCACTAGATTCAAAATACCTGCTTCCAATAAATTCTTTTACAAATAACAGCTTTACTAAATAGATTGAATATTGCTTATTTTAATTTTTCTTGTTTTATATCATGGCATCAAGTAATCAATAAAGGTTAAAAATCCAGATACATAAAAGAAAAAATCCTTTCACTTTAAAGTCAACGTCTTTCAGCCATGTCTCTTACTTTCTGCTCAGTCTCCCCTTTCAGTAAGATTTAACCTCTTAAGGAAATTGTTTTAAAAGCAGTTAAAAATAATGATTAAATTATGGGATCTACATGAAAGAAATCCTCAGCCCATTCATTTTTTTTTTTAAATCATGGCAATTTGTTTTTTAAAAGGTGTTTGAAGTCCTTGAATCTACCTCTTGGCACCATTAAAAGAGAGTAGTTTATAATCCCCTAATGTGCTTAAATAAAGCCTTCAATAGTTTAAATTGTTATTAAACATCTTTTGGGATTATAATTTTATGGCTTTTTTTGCCTGATTAGATGATGAACGTGAAGATCATCAAATACTCATCATATAACAAACCAATTACACTGTATAATCCCCAAAATGAGGTTTGAATCCCAACATTTTAAATTAAGCTGGATTTAAAGGATGCAGAGTATTCACAATGAGTGAAAAAACCACTTGAAATGACACCCCACAAACTCCCTTCTTCTAGTTTTGAACAAAAAGGAATTTATACCAATTCCAAATACCAATTTATACCAATAATACCACTGCTGGGACAAAAGCCTAGGATGGGCTGAAGCAGAAACTAACCCTGTTGCCACAATTAAATTTACACAGATTTAACTGTAAGCAAGATTATTTTTTAATTCCCCTTCCCTTCCCCCAAGCTTTTTCCTTATTTCACAATCCCTGCTGAGGGATATACATTACAGTGAGGAGATATGCTTGAAAAATTCGGGGGGAGAGATGAACCCTGAATGTTAAGTGATCCAAGAAAAAATTAAAAAAAAAAATTTAAGAAGTCTGAAAGGCCTGCAAAACATTGCTGGGCTGCAACACACCCTGAAATTATCCTTAGGTTGACTTTCTGAAGCGAAGCACCAGCACAGAACTGGTTTGCCCCAGTCCCTCCTCCAGCCCCTGCCATGGCATTTGATGCTCATCTGATGCCACTCCACAAGCCTCTTCTCAGTTTTGACTCAACTTTAATACTTCTTCACCAAATTATTATTCTACTTTTTCTTCCTTTAATCCAGATAGCTTCCATCTGAAATTTATAGCAAAATCCTAAAACCAGATTTCATAAACGTCCAAACGTGCCAGATGGTGTCATAAGCTACCATGAAAAATTTCAACAAGCTCCACAACTGCATTTTGCCCAACTAACAGCCCACCTGCGAAGCTCTTCCAACCCAGATGTTTAATCAAAATTAAATCAGAACAGCAAACAGTTAAAAAAATATCCTGCAAAGTCCTAAGTGTGAGTCTGGTCAGCACTTTTGCAATTGTTTTAGCTGGTTGTTTTTGTTGTTATTATTCCAAGAGGAAAAAAAAAAGGCAATTTGGACGAATTTATCCCCTGATTTATCCCCTGAAAAACTTCAGAACACACTGCCTGCATCTGCAGAGGACAGCGCCTGCCTACCCTTTGGGCATATGTCAACTCAGTTCTGCACACCAGTCAAAATACTGGGGGGGCTGGAGCCTGACACTGAGTGGGAACTCCTGCCCAAACACTTCAGCATCCGGAGATAAAAAAAATGAATTTCCTCCTAAGCGCAAAACCAGAACTCAGGGACAAACCTTCGGAAATGAAGTCAGTACACAGAGGAAGACTTAATGCTCTTGGAGATGGAATAACTGCATAGAAGGAATTAACCCAACCTATACACTTTTGAAAGATTGTATTTTAGGTCTTTCCAACCAATAATCATTAGTATGACAGACACAGCAATTACTGTCTATTTTACTTAATTCTATGCCACTGATGGGTATTAATATTACAACTGTGAAAAAAACTTGCTTTGGAAAAGGAGGGCTCCCAACTAACACCCCAACTAAGAAGCACCAGTGGTCAAGAGGATGCTGGATTTTGCACTTAACTTCTGCCCATTTCTTCCCTGCCATTTTTCAGATGGCAAAGTGAAGGCAGGTAAAGCACTGGGGCAAAAGGGAGGTATCACCAGTTGTGACACAGCCCCTTCCTGAACAGAACCACCCCTCTGTCTTTCCTCACCTCCCACTTTAGGGAGGACCTTGTGTTCACCCTACAAAAGACCAAATCCACTGATAAATAAATGCGTTAATAAATGAATAAATAAATGAATAAATAAATAAACAAAAAAACTGTGGGGGATCTCTAGTTTCCTCAGGATGATCTCCCTCCTGCAGCAAGGACATCAGGTGGGGACACAACCATACCACTGTGCAGTGTTATAAGAGCAGTCATGAAGCCCAGATGCCCTCAAAAATGAACTGGAGTTTTGATTCCTTCAGTCTCTCCCCCCACTACACCTTAGCTCTTACTGCAGCCATTACTTGGGCCTGGGTTTGTTTTGGGGCTTTTTTGCAGCCAGGACAGCACCTCAAGCAGCCTGTAAACATGCTCTGTTGCTCTAGCGTTTGGAAGAGCCTACAATGTTCTGCAGACATGTTTTAATTTGGGGAAACAATACAAAATCCCGCCTAGAGTCTGTCTCAAGGTCCTGCCTAAAGAAGGTCAGACTGGATAAACCAATTCTGTTTTACTGAATTGATCAGATAAGTCTGGATCCACCATGCTGCCAGGAGAGGAGAAACCTGCCCTGCTATAAAACTGCATGCTTCACATGGCTGGGCTGGATCTGCACAGGGGATGGTGGCTTTTTAAAGCAAGCTTTAGCTCAGTGCTACAAGGTAGAAAATGCAGCACTGCATAGGTCCTGGGGGGAATGGTTCTTTCTGTGTTTGAGTCTTCCAGAAGGAGAGACCACCTTACAAGCAGATGTCCAGATATTGTCTCCTGGGGACTGCTAGGAGCGCTGCAGCAAGCTCATCAGGCACTCTCCTCTTTTGAACACTATTACCACACAGGAGAAGAGCGAAAAGCCACTAAAACCCTGCACCTAACCCAGATGAAACAGGGAGAAGGGGTCTGTTTGGTCTGTTCTCTGGTCCTGAGACTAAGCATGAAATTAGCTACAGGGTCAGGTCAAGCTCATGTAGTTAAACGCTCTACACAGGGTGGCTCCCACCACAAGGGCTTTTCAGAGACACCCTGTGGCCTTCTGCCATATTCCCAGGAAGGCATTTGGAGGGGGAGTACCCGGTCCAGGCTAAGAGCATGCTGAAGACTGCTCAAACAGTTTGCCAGGATTGACCTTTGTGTTCCTGTGCTCAGGTTTGGGTGGTGCTTTATTTACTAGCATAAACACAGTAACAGGCCACTTTCAGGAAAAAATATTTATACTACTTAATTTGCAATTCCTCACTGGAAACTACAGGAACTGATGTGCAGTTGTTCAGTGTTCCCTGGTGTGCCTTGTCCTGACTGCAGTGCTTCCAGGGCCTCCCTTCATTCCTGAACCTAAACCAGCTGCATTCATCAGGCTGGTGTGAGCACTGCTGCTGGCACAGCATCCATGGACTGTTTTTGGGGTGGATGTCCTTAACCTCACATCTACCTGCAGAGAGATGGTGGGTGTAAACTCATCTTGGGTGAGGACCTACAAATGGGGAGCCACCAACACCAAAGGGACCTCAGCCTTTGGAAGCGAAGGCACTGAACACACCAGACAGGGCGCCAGACCTGGCAAAGCTGTGGCGCGGCTGACATGAAGTCTGCCAGAGAGAGATTAACTTGGAGGTATCTGAGGCCTTCTCTGGCCTCCGAGGAGCAGGGCTCCAACATGAAGGTTCATTCATAGCAACCCAGGACCGCACAGGACAGGATTCCCTGCCTGATCCCCGTGCTGACAAGAGTCATGGCAGATATCTGGTTTCTTGGCTCAGCAGGGGATGGAGGGGTGATGTGCATGAGAGCTTCCTCCGCTTTATGAGTACACCCTTGGCAGAGCTCCCACCGGGGCTGGGCAAGCTGGCCAGCCTCTGGTTTCATCCTGACCCTAACTACAGGCAGAGGAGAGAGTCAGCTATTGGGGTTAGAGGCAGGAGCCGTTCACTACCACCTGCAGACACCCCAGCAACATTTGCCTGACCCTTATCCTCTTGGCACAGAAAGGCTGAGACAAAAAACCTGGGGCTCAAAGCCCAGATCCCCACAGTGGATAAAAACACAGTGTCAGATCACCACAATTCGATGAAGAAGGAGAATGGCATTAGAAACACTTTTCTAAATGCTAATGTTAGAAGGTGTGGTACATAATATAAAGCCTTGAAAGCAGCTCCAGCATCCAGCTTAACCCCACACACCTGTCCAGAGCTTTGATTTCTAATCCCAGGAATAAAAAAACCCCATACAGGTAGCTGTGGTAACAGAAATAACTACGCATACCCCCACCACTTCCTAACATTAAATACAGGGGTAACTTACACTCTGGGAATGAGAACGTCTCAAAGAAAAAAATTATACTTTGCTATTAAACCAGATACATTCAGACCTTTCATCATGAAGCTTCTGACGGTCTCTGACAAACATCTGAATAAGGTCTTTGTTTGCTTTTAGCTTTGTTTTTTAATCTCCCCAATTGTTTTCTGCAGTTCTCTGGAGCACAGAACCAGGGGCCAAATGCTGCTCTGTGCTCCAAAGCAGCTATTCCCACATCAGCTGAGGGGAGCTGCAAAGCAGAACAGGTCTGCAAGGTTATATTAATATGAGCTTTAACTAAAAATCACATTTGGCAGTGATGTCTTGTTAACAACTGCATCTCAAACAGACAAACAAATCTAAAAACAACACACACACAAAAAAAAACCCATACCATAAAAACATACGCTCTAAGCTCTTCTCCTGGCATCTAGCAAATGAGGCAACAACAACAACTCTGCTCGGAAAAGTTCCTCTACTGCCTGGCAGCAACATCATACGTATTTTTTGCTTTCTATGACTACTACAACTATGACATTATCCATGTTTTACTTTGCATATGTGATCTAGAGTTCACTTACTGTTAGATGCTGGAACAGCCATGCCCTCATGATATTTGTGGCTACTTTGGGAAAGATGCCACGCTTTTTATGTCGCTTTTTGTCCTTATCTGGATCATCATCATCACCTGTGCTGGGGGAAGCTACACTGTTGTCCAAGCCGTCACCTGTAAATATAGTGAATCAAATTTTGACTTATGCTACCTTTATATACTTCAGCCGAAGCCTGGCTTTGGGTATAAACTGCATGAATATTTAAATGAGGTATAAATTCTTTAACACCGTAATTCACCAGGGGTTGAGGGGATGGGGGAAGGGGGGGAGAGACATGGGGAGAGGGAGGGGCTCAGAAATATGTTGGCCCCATTTTGGTTTTTCTTGAAGGACAGTGTGGCCATCTCTGACATTGTAACCCAGAACAAAAAGTGCTCACAAATTATAAAAAAAAATTTGCAAGCATCCAGCTTGAAAAGGTGGAAATGCTGGCTCTTCTTCACACCAGGTCACTTCCCAAAGAGTCATCCCAATCAGCGACTTTGGCTGAGCTGACAATTAGGAAAGTATCAATGGTGCTCTGGGATGGGGATCATGACGTGTGTGAAGCTGGGTGCCTCGTCTCACCCTGGGGTGTGAAAAGTGGGATGAATGCAGCTCTCTTGCAACATCGTATTCGCTCGACAAATTCAGAAAAAAACAGGTGATTGAGGCATTGCTTATGTTAAATCTTTTACAGATGTTTGACTTCCCCTGATTTTTTGATGGGAGGTGGGTAGCTAACTGGCTCCCCTCTTCCCAGCCCCAGCCAAAAGAAATTCAGAGCGGGATAAGTAGGCACCAATTTGACATACACCATTAGGAATTAACACCCTGTTTTGTGCCAGTGTGCCGTATCTGTAATAGGTGTCTGCTTCTGTGAAACAACCACTGATCCAGAATGAATTTCCTTAATGCAGAGAAGGTCTCAGACAGTTCTCATCACATTAACAACATGTCTATGGGAGGATGCCACCGAGTAGCAGCCAGCTTGGGTCTGGGCTGATGGGTTAGCGGCCAAAGGAAAACAAAAGTTGCAGTGCCTAGCAGTTTGCTTGCAGTTTTTGTTGCAAACACTGAAAACAGTTTACAAACAAGACCATAGAGCAAAAAAGTCTTCGTATTGACTGCATGTGGACTGAAAAACATATCCTGGCTTCCAAGGACACTGTATTTGTAGCAACATGGAGTTGTGATGTCATTAGGCAAGTGTTTTTTACACCCCCGGGCAAGAATGATGAAGAAAGTAATCTCAATTGGGCTGAATATAAACTATCTCTGTTAGGGACAAAAATAAAATATATTTTTAAAAAAGGATGCAGACTGTCATAATTATGATTTGTTAAACAGCTTTCAGCACCAAAAAAAAAGGTATTATTAGTGTTATATTATTAGCATGTTACTGACCGTGGCAAATTTATAATTGTCCTTATGACTTGGCCTGTGTCTTTAATGAAACTGTAACCTTGGGTAGTTACAGACAAATACAAGATTTTTATGAAGAAATTAGATATCCAACGAATTCTTTGAAAGCCCAGTATGTAAAAAAGGGCTTTTATACAGAGAAGCAATTCACCATATAAAATAATAATTCATAAAAGAAACATGAGCAAAGGAAACAACTCAACAGCATTTAAAATTCCACGGGCTAATCTACTTTCTGTCTGCGAGAGGCAAACAAGGAAAAGAAAAGTATTACGCATTCATTGATTAAAAATGAAAAGCTCCTAACCTAATGACACTGCCTTTCACCACCTCCCTGCCATCGTCCACCCACCCTCTCCCCCCACCCCATTTTTTAAAAAATATACTCATTTCAAACCCCCTTCAGATTAATTTAGCAGGCATTGCCTCATGCCTGACGGGAGGAGGACTCATTGATAATTTATGGAAATATCTACTATAATCCAAGGGAGATGACTTTTTTCCAGCTTTGTGCATCAATAGATAATCAAGGCCTTCAAGCAGCCTTAGCTTCCCATTACCTCGGGCAAGAGAATTCCTGAAAGCATGCCTCCAGGGCACCTGAATTATATCCTCCATTAGGGGAGGAAAAGCTTTTTGCATTCCACCTATAACACTCCCCAGAACCTTTCCTGTTTATTTCTGCTGTATGAAAGCAGAAGCATTAGGAACAGGATTTTTTAAGTGAAGACTTATGTAGATACAATGGAGAAACCTTTCAAGCGCGAGCCAGATCACCTCCTTCAGTCCCGGGCAGTGACCTATCCCAAATAAAAGGTTTCTGTTACATCATTAGCTCAAGCCAAAAACAGCCTTGGCTTAATGCACAGTTTGTTCTTCCTACTGTTTTTAGGCAAATACTGCTACTTTACTCCCATCTGGGAGGGAAATTACACTGCTGGGCTGTAATCTAAGACAAGATTTTCATTGGAAGCAAATGCTTTCAATCCAGTGTAAATACTGGTGTATGTTCAGAAAAGCCTAAAACAATAAACCCTGGCCTCGACCGACACAAGTTGGAGAAAGTGAAAAGCAGGGAGAGGATAAGAAAGCGCCCAGCTATCCTCGGAGCAAATGCTTCAGTAGACTTCTGTAAATTGTTTAACCTCTTCCACTTTTTTTAAATGGAAAATTGATCCCGTAAAGACTGAAACCACAGAGAGAAGTCTAAATGGTCAATTGTGGATTTTAGTATTTCCATCTACTTTGCAACTCGATACACTCACCTCTGTGAGGTCTCCAGAGATTCCCCCCTCCCTTTCTTTTTTCCCCCCTCTTTTCCTCCTTTTAAAGATCACTAAACAAACTTGAAGCACCACTGACCAGCCACACGGTAGCAGCTACGAACTGCATTTGTAAAATGTCGGTGGCAACTCTGTTCCTGAAGTTGACTTCTCCTGCCGCCAAATGAAGGCGAACTGAAAAGGTGGAAATAATCATAGAAATGATGCTAGTCCATAAACAAGCTTACAGCCTCATTAGTATAGCGGGAGGCTCCGCTGGGTGATTTATGCTTGTTTTGCTGATGCCATGAGGAAATGCCATAGGGCAACTTTAGCCAGCTGCTAATGGTTTCTGACAGCTTCTTAGCAACTAGTGCAAGCAACGCTGTGGCGTTTGCTAGTGACAGAAACCGAAAATGTCATATTATCTGCCCATGTGTCACGAAGTCCGTGTGGCAATTAACTAGTAGGCCAGTGACTGGGGGGCCACAGGCTCTTCAGAATGGCCCATGGCTATTTGGGGTCAAAGCGGGCGCGCCGTTCGCCTTTATGCTGCACATATGCATGGGTGTGTGCATGATCCCCATCATGCTCCCTCTGCCCTGCTCGCTGATCAGTTTGGTCCATGCAGATCCTTTGTCCATGGAGAAAGTCCATCTCACTTTCTCTTTAGGCATGGCGTGACATTATCAGAGGAACTGCAAGTAATCTGTCTTGATATGATGGTTGGAAATGGCACTTTAATTGGCAATACCTGATTCCCTGGTTTTGAGTGCTGGATCCGAAGGTGCTAGCTGTTTTTCTGCTCACTCGCAAATTAGTCTAAAAGGATTTAAGATCACTGAAGCAGACTCGTTGCCTGTCAAATTGCTGGGAGCACAGCAACTCTGCACAGCAACTAGACGCTATTTAAAAAAAAAAACAAATGCGGAGCCTGTAAGGAGCAGAACGAGAGCCCGGATTCCGCACGCCCATTCCCTGGCGAGCAGAACCAGGCGCTATATGTCAAACTGTCAAACCTTTCAGCGTGGCCGTTTGCCCTTTCAAATAATATTTAAGAATTGTTTTTACACAATTTTTTATAGGGCATGGTCTAGTGAAAGAGGCCAACCAACAAAGAAAGGAATTTGTACTACAATTCGTCCGTGGACGATTTCTTGCCAGACCTGGGCCAGTCCCCATGGAGCGAGGCAGGTGACCTGTGGCAGCTCCCTGGCTGTTGGGGAGCTCCGATTTCAAACGCCCCCAACTCCACCATCCCAGAGTTGCCTATTTAAGCACACCCAGGCATTTAGGCTGTGCTATCTTGTTCCTTTCAAGAAAGGATAAAGCAGCATTTATCGTATTCAGCCCTGCTGAATGGCTCAGACAGGCCATGCCAGCAGGGGCTCCTCTCACTGCGTCCCCTTCTCCGCTGTCATCGCCTCTTACAACTTCCCTTCCCCTCCCACTCCCCCAAAAATCAGAGGCAGAAGCAGCAAAGGGCAAGCGACTTTACAGCAGCCCCTCGAGTGGGTAATGCTCTCTTTGTCCCGGGTGATATGTTATAAACCTTTGTTGACAAAATAGGTGCTTCTGGAGAGCAACTTGGCACAGGCACTCCCCTTCAGCAGCCATGGTCGCAGCAGGAGTTTACTGGTGATTCAAAGTCTCCCTCACTCCCACACCAAACCAAAATTAAATGTCATCACCCTGCGACGCTGGAAAGTCTGGCAGTGTGGCCACTCCAGCTCCCAAATCCACTCTCAGACCTCAACCATCAAGGCTGCCCAGATATGACACAAATATTCCTAGTCCCAAGTTGTGGACGTTTCTGAAAGGTTGGAAATTCAGATATCCTAAAAACTCCGGCCCTTTGCTTGACTACAAAATCCATGCATCTGCATGAAGCTCTCTAGACAAACATCCTCAAATGATTTTAAGTGACCAGAAACCTCAGTATCAAAGTTCCAAATACAGCTTTACTAAAAGCCCTGTCCTACTATCAAGTCTGCATTTGGAGTACAAGTATTTTTTATATCAAAGAAAACCAGACTATTCTAAAAAGCCTGCTTCCCACACCTCTGACAGGAGATCTGAGGGAGCTTTTGGGGTCTACTGTTCAATTTTCTGGGAGGGGTAAGAGCAGGACACTGGCTTTGCTGAGGTACACCAAACAATATGATGAACATTTCTGGCTTATACAGTCCAGTTCTAGATAGGCATCTAAATCCACTGCTTTAAGGAGTTCACAGGAGAAAATGTGAAAGATGTGCACCCAGAAGCCCTAGGAAAGGCCTGGAGCAACTTTTAAGTGGACTGACTAAAAGCTCCTCATGTTCAACTTATTTGTATGTGTCCAAATGTCTCCTTTTAAAAACAGTTTCTGCCTCCTAGAAGAACTTCACAGTTTGCATTTACTTTTGTATTTCATGAGCTAATATAACTTAAATATACACTGTGTTTGACTTCCGTACTAGACTTATAATGTGTTCAGTGCTATGAACTGAAACACCTAACATGATGGCCCAAAGTTCATGGTCTTTTCAGTAATGTCTTTTTTTTTTCATAATTTTTTTTTCAAGCATTTAGATACAAGTTCCTCAAATTCCTGCTCCTGCTAGCATGAGAAATCCCAAATTGCCTAAGCCAAATATTTAACTGTTCACTGTCCATCCACAGCTCTGTTGGTTCCTTTCTCTTTTAACTACTCCAAGAACCAAAATCTCTTTCGTAACCTTTCCAGGTAACTGGAAAGGAAGATTCATTTGCTCCAAGCAACATAATGTACTAGGGAGATTTTAAGTGGCAAAATTGCTTTCCTTAACCTTTCTTCTGTGTCATATGCCAATATAGAGTAACTACCGTAATTTCCACAGCTTTATCTATGTCATCCCTTACAGAAACAAAACTCTAGTTTGCTGGATACCCACACATCCACCATGACGACTTTTTGTGGAGCAAAGCCAGGCTTATGTGTGAAATTTTCCTGTAAGGTACAAAATTATGAATTCTCAAAAAGCAGGTCCACATATGCAACAAGCTTTTCTGTGAAGCAAGAGAGGGAATATGCTACAATCTACTGTTCACAGGGAGTAGAACAAGGATCATCATTTCAGACCACCAGCTTTGAATGGTCCTGGGCAATCAAAGAATGTGAAAATTTCTTTATATGTATATATTTTTCAATTTGTTTCTGACACAACCAGCTCCAACTTGGCCCAGGAATGTGGTGAGCAAAAGTCACACCCAAATGACTCTGATGTGAGTCAGTGCAGCTATTATTCATGCCCACAAATACTGAAGGACAAGTCCACTACTCAGAAAGTACCATTCCTCCTTAGAGCAAGGTGGTTAAGGAAGCAAGAGGAGCAGCACAGGGGCTGAGTGCTCAGGTATGCCAGGAGAGAGCTGGAAGGCACTGACACAGTCTGTGGGTATGTGCCCAGCTGCTAAACCAAGCTGTACCTATCCACTGAGGAGAAATAGAAGTTTTAACATTAAAAGGCCATTAAGTTTGGAAGATTTCCCCAAAACACATTATTTTAAAATTTAAACACACATGCATATATTGCATAGGTAACATTAACCCACTGACGGCTCTCAATCTGCCAAAGCCCAAGTAAGGCACACAAGCTGAGAATGGGACTACCAGCAAAAAGGTACTTCAGAAACCATAAAATAACTACGCAATTTCTTTATTTGGAAAAGCATTTTCTATTATTTTGGATCCATGGTTAGTCAGATATGAGGAAGCACCCACTCCTGGAGCTCCTGAGGTCAATGGCAATCATCTCAGCACACTGAATGGCTTACAGAACACCCCAAAAATAATCTACAATGATGACGTAGCTCTGCTTGTAAATTTGAAAAGTGGTGTTGATGAGGGACCTTTTTTTTTCATATTCCTTAAGGAGAAAGCCTTCTCAAATACACTTAATAAAAAGTTAATGAGGAACAACAAGGTTGAAAATGAGCATTAGCAAGGAACAAATACCACGTGTCTGGGTGTGCACACATCTCTTAAGGAGATGCAGTACATGTTTCATGAAAGGATTCCGACCATGACAAACAGTGGGAAGTTGTCAGTCACAGATAGTATCCATATTTACAGGATACTAAAGGACACAGTTGTGAAAATATCCTACACAAATATTCATAGATAGCATAACCTGGACAAGTATAAATTACACTCTGGCATTTGACAAACTTTCAGAGCTTTTTCTTGAATCACTGTACTTTTTTCTTCAGAGACAGGAGCACCTTTTTCTAGTAACCCAACCATTTTTTTCTGACTTGAATTCCCTTTAAGCAAGCAATTAGAAAATTAGTTGTCTATTCAAAGATTAAAAACAGCATTGATGAATAGTGGCGGAAAACCCCCAGATTTTACTTATTTTCATTTCTTTGGCAGCTTTTTATAGCTGAAACGAAGGAAACCTCTTCTCTGGTAGCACCAGGTAGCACTTCTTAATGAGGTTCAGAAAACTACACTATTACGGGTAAGTTGTGCGATATTTCTGGCGCTGTGCATCACCAAACGAAATACTAAAAAGAAAGCAATTCATTGTATGGGAAGCAAACAACTTTCTGCTGCCAGCAACAAAAGTTTACTTTGAGCAGTTGGAAGCAAATACCCTACAGAAAAGTATCTGGTTAAACAGAAAAACATCCTGCTTTAACTAAGAATGGTAAAAAGCTTAAAAAGTTGGTTGGGTTTTTTTTCCCTAACCTAAAAGCCACCATGATGACTCTACAACTTCTTGGGAAAAGCTGTTTTTCAGTCATCCTCTCTTTTGTTCAAATACAGGTCTTTTTTATGAAACTTATTCTCTCCAACCTCATCAGGAGAGCTAGTCCCACCAGTTGCAGTCTCCATGGAAAGTCAACTACATATGACTGAGACACAGGTAAATCCACCACAGGAATCCATCGGACTTACTTCCTTGTAAAGCAGGAGCACAAGAAGCAGCAGGAGCACAGGACTGCTCTGCCATAGGGGAAATATGCCCAACTAATGCCCCAAATGGCCATGAGGTCAACTTCTGTAAATCTCTATAGCTCCTTAACAACTGGCTCTATCTTTGTGTTTATCCAGCTCCTAAGACACTTGACTCTTGGACTGAGCACAAGCAGCTCTAAGAGGCTCAAAGCAAAGATCAGAAGCATATTACGTATAAACTAAGGGACGCATTATCTGTAGAAACAGTTTATTATGTGGAGCATTTAAGCAGGCTTCCTTCCCTAAACATAGCTAAATTGCCTTGGGTCCTGCCTACATGCCTGCTCCAGAGAAGAAGAGGCTGTAGATTTCCAGTTTTACAACAGAAAATATGTGCCAGAACCTTGACACTGTCCAAATAATTCAAAATGAGGTTATTCTATTGAAAACAGTTTTTTATAAAAAAAAAGTTGGGCAAGACAAACCAAAATACTTGGGATTGTTGAACCAAATGAAAGCATTTTACTTTGGGCCAATTCACGACCAATCAGTGCTGGCCCAAGCTGCAGTTTGCACTGCAGGAACTATAGTTCAGGTACTGTTTGCCCCAAATCCTCCAATTTTGCAGAGCTGGATCCCCTATTTCACCAGAGTTATCCAGCCATAATGAACAGGAGTTAGTCTAGCTGCAGCTCAGGCAAGTCAGGATTCATGACCTACCAAATCCACATGAGATATTTCCCATTGGAAGTTGCCATGTGCTTTGCGTCAAGTAGAAAAGTTCTTGACGATACGCAATGTATTTTCTTCTACTGCCATCCACTTTAAAGTAGAATCAAAGCCAAAAACTTTTCCCTGTCCCTAGTCCATCAGTTACATCATCTGACAATAAAAATCAAGACACAAATGAAAGAAAACCAACACTGAACTTCACTTTGCATGCCATGGCTGCATCACACACTCTATTTCCCCACATACAGTGACACATATTGTCACTTTGCAACTGCAAAAGGCAGATCTAAAAGTGATGAGAATAAAATGCCCCCATCTCATCTACCTTTTCTCTTTTGACAGTAACAACTTCTCCACTGCCATTGTTAAAAACCAATCATCATGTCATACAGACTTATAAAGATCCACTTGCTTCAGCAAATCACAGCCACTGAACCCTCCTGACTGGGCAGCTAGTGAAAAAACACCTGGCTTTAAACTCATGACACAAATTAATTATTTCCTCTTACTTAAAGCAAGAGGAAGATAATTTTGATTTGTTACAGAGTATTAATCCAAAAACCTTTGTGAGGCAACCTGGTAATTCCCACTGCAGGACCCTGTATCTCACAGCTATGGAAAGGAGGGCAGAGAAGAGGGTTGGCCATGCCCACCCAGGAGAACCTCTTCCACAAGCTGTCTTTGAGGTGCACCTGCCTGCTGGCCTAAACTACTGGGCAAAGAGGGTCAGAACGTCAGGGACTTGAGAATATTCCAGTGCCTGGGCTTCACATGAACAAGGCAAGAGTTGGATCCCAAACAATTATACTCCTATTTTCTAAGGAAGTATAAGAAACATTGCAATCATAAACTGAATGGATGGCATTTGGACTGCACCATGAATTTCCTCCCCTCATCCTGTCCTAGCACTGTCTGGGATGCTCAGAAGCAGCCTGCTTTGCCCCCCAAAGACAAAACATTATGTTACCATGCATGTAATCAACCCAGGAAAAACACCTGAATTATAAAATATTTATCCCTCTGTCAGACCTTTCAAGGGAAGAGAGTACACAGAATTTTTTTTCCCCACTGCTCCTTGCTACCCAGCATCCTAACTCCACTGCTCTTGTTCCTCCAGCAAAAGGTGGTTGCTCTGGAGTATCTGTGACAAGAGTGGGAGGCTGCTCCTCAGCTAGGGGGTGAGGAGCCAAAAGGAGTAAATTTGACGGAGCCAAGATCACATAAAATTTTCTTCTACTCAACTGCTCCTCTCCCAGCACAACAGGCAAATCTGCTCTGATGAGATGGCACTTTAGAAACACTGCTGCCACTCACACAGCTCCTGCTACTCCCAGCTCTGCCCAGATTCTGTGCCTCTACAGGATGAGAGGGATCAAGCAATGACCGCCATGGTGATCAGGCCATTAACTCTTCTCCTGCTGCACTTTCCCCCCAAATATTCCTTGGGTATGGGGAGGTGGGGTGGCACTGAGGGGCAGGTCAGGGTACAACCTCTGTGCATCCAGGTGGCTGGTGTGAACCCAGCCCCCACAGAAGAGCCTGAAAATTCAGAGGGCTCGGAGAGCCCTTCAGAGAAATAACAGTGATGGGGAGGTGGTCTTGACCCTGCTCCTTGTAGTTGGTCACTGGCCACCAGGCTCAGGTCCTGAGGTCCCCTGATGGTCCCCGCTTAGAGCCATGCAGGCAGTGACAGTCCTTTCAGGCACTTCAGTCCTACTAAGCTAGCACGTCCCCTTAGGCTCCAACTTAATGTATTCATGCCACTGCTATGTTTTTGGCTTCCTACGACTTTCTATCACAGCTTCTGGTGTTTTGATGTTTGATTTACAGTGCAGTTACAGTTCAAGGCGTGGGTTTTTTCCAGATTAAAACAAACAAACAAACAAACAACAAATCCAAACGCAAATCATCCAGGAACAAACAGATGTCAGAGTCAAAAACACACAATGAAGGTGAAAGAAAAGTCAGATCAATGCTGGACACTTAAAAACTTCCCCTGAACATCACCTACAGGTGCATGTTCACCTTATTTTTACCTCTTTCATCTTCCATCACTACATATTCCTAGATATTACCTGCCTAGAATTACCTTGAATAGGTAAACTGATAGGAGGAAAGGGACAAACTTCTGGTGCACTCCATAATTTGATTATTATTTATGTCACTACATCTCACGGCATCAAAGTTCCAACTACGAGAGGGATGAAGGATGGGAAGGAGTTAACTCAGCCATTTCCATCTCATCTCTTTGACTCCATAAGAGTGCTTAACCAAAATTCCACAGAAATCTCAAAGCAAACCTGGGTCATAGCAAAAAGCCATCCACGTCTTCAGAAAAAATAAACAAAATGCACACATTTTTCAAAAAGCAAGCCAAAATTATTCCTGGTTTCTTTTTCAACTCACAGCATTTGTCAGTATCAAAGAGCAACAGCAGTAGAAATGTGTAGAAAGCAAAAACTGACTACTTTCAGTAATTTGATGTACCTTAAATGACATGAATGAGTAACCAAGGAAGCTAAAGAAAACCTCAGGTTCTAGCAGGCTGAAACCACAAGCATCAGCTTCCCCATGGCAGGTATAGACCACAAGGAAGAATAATCTCACTTTTCTGATGAAACAACTGCATCCTTGTTGAAAGGGCTGAGGACCTTGTCTCAGCCCTTCCACCCCCCAGTGATGGAAGAGGACTCTCACCTGCCCAGCTCACCACTCCATCTGTCTCCTTCTGAGGCAGCCTTGCAGGGCCTAGAAAATCACCAGCTTCACCTTCATAACTGCCAAATATCCTGTTCAGATGGTACCCTCTCAGCTGAGGCTAACAAGGAATATATTTTTGCTGTGCACCCCATCTTTTTCACCTCAGCTTTCAGGATGTGCTTCTGAGCTGATGTGCAAGGACACACCACACACACGCAGAAGCCAACGCTGCACCGGGTCAAACACCAGCAATGTCCCCGTGTCCTTCCTGTCCATGCAGATATCAGGGAAGGTTTTATAGGCATCAGTTGCCTCATAAAGGAAAAGACAGACTTTTCTAAGCATCCTGTAAATGCCAGGAAAAGAGAAGAATGGAAAGGAAATGAAAGGAGCAACCTGGAAAGGAGAACGGAAAAGCAGGAGACCTTGGCTCCAGGGAGAGAGTTGACCACAGTTTTAGCCCTGCCTTCATCTATAGAAGATGTTTGCTTTTATTAATCTCGGAAAAAATGTGGTGCGTGAGCTAAGTCAGCCCCTGGGCAGATTTAACTTGGGTGACCTGAACTTACTCTGCAGATCACCGTAGGTCTCCCTGACCTTGGCAGTGACACAAGGATCGTATTTTCTCGTGGATGAATTACTCTGGGATAATTCTGCCAATGTATTAGGGCATAAATAGCCTTTTATTTAGGACTGTGAAAATACATTCTCTCTTTCTGCCTCTCACCTTTCCAAACAAAATCTATTTATTGGAATAAGGAAAACCCCACCCTTCATTAAGGTCTGGGTACACATCTCAAGGGCCAGACAGAAGCTTGGCTGCTTCATGCTCATGGCAATGTGTTTTCAGACACTGCCTTCAGCAAGATGCATTTTGGAGTTAACTGGTAAGATTTGTTGCTTTTGATTAGAGTGGTCAGCCTGCACATTTGCAGATGAATATACAAATACTTTCAGACACAAAAGAGGTGGTAAATTTAGGTCAACAGTGGGAATGTTCAGCTTCAATCGCCAAAACAGAAAACCCAATCCTCAACATACATCTACAAGCTAGTGAAGAGCAGCTCTGTGAAAACCAGCCAAGCTGCACTGAGATAAGCAAAAAATCCCCCAGCACCCACATCTCAGCCTTGCAGAAAATTGACCAGTTTGGAAGGAACAGGTAAACAGTGTGTTCTTGGACAAGAGTCAGCACAGTTTGGATGATGCAGACCTTTCCGTTCAAGAGTTGCACCGGTTTTTGCGTCTGGTCACTTGAGGTCATACCACAGAGCTCTGAGGCTCTGCAGAAGCTCTGCATGCTTCCTCCCCATAACGGAGGTGGCTAAAGTGGTTATTAAAATCAGTTGTTATTCTGATGCCACCTGAGTCTTAATTGCTGAAAAAATGGGGACTACAACCACAGAAAGGGCTTTCTGGCACTGGCTAAGGAAGTATCAGTTTTTGAGGTCAGAATAACATCCCTTAAAAATATGAATCAGAGTGGTTCTTTCATACTGCAATTTGATAAAGGCAGGCAAAACACTAGCAGACCATTTTGATGAAGGTCAGGACAACTTTGATATATATATATATATATTAGAGATGTGCTTAGATGTGTGTAAAAAGGAAAGAAAATACTTGAAAACCTGTATTCAAATTATCCTGGAGCAGTCATATAAATCCTAGTAAATACTATTTCCCGCTTCCACTCTGAATGAGTCTCTTCTAATAAATTCATTGCATGTTGAGCAAACACAATTTTCCAACTGTGTGTTAGCTGCTTTCTTCCTCCATACACAACTTTTGCTGTATGGCCAATGTCTTAGGACCTGCAGGCAAGTGTCTCAGCCTTAAGACTGGGTCACCAAGGCTTGTCAGGCAAAAAAGCAAGTCTCTAGTCATGGATCTGCACTCTTTCCCATCGCAATTCTGGAACAATACTCACTGATGCCAAAACAGAGACTGGAAAAGGCTTTCACAAATACCTGCGAATCATCTGAGCAGTTGCCAACAATGCCAGCCTCTGAACCATTGCTAATCATGATGCTGGTTTCTATGCAAAGCAACTCTGAATTCTGTCATTTTAAATGCCTGACCAGCTGCACCTGCAATTCGTGGCTGAGGCAGATGAGGAGACAGATTTTCATCTATAATCATGTGCTGAAATTCAAAGTTCAGCTGAAAAACATTCTCACCTATACTTAACAGTTTCTATGGAAAATACTTTGACATAAGCACCATATTTGCAATGAATATGATCTCAGCAGTGACCTGAACAAGGAAATATTGACCTGGAGAGGGCAATTGCCTGTAAAATCATGGGGAAGCTGTCCCTTATGCTCACCCCTTACCAGCCCAGGAGACTCCATGCATATTCAAAGTTGCACATGAACCTCACCGAAAAGCATGAAAGGAGAGGCTCAAGATGGCAGGTGCTGTACACATCCAAAGATTACAGGAGTTGTAAAGAAGGGGATCAAAGTCTCAGAGCAGTCAACAAACATGCTGGTAAGCCCAACTTTCCAAGGCACTGCAAGTATCTGTGCTGGTTGTGACTCCTGCAGAGCAAGCAGAACGGCTCACAAGAAAGACTCTGCCAGGACAATCCTGGAAACACCTCACTCAGCTCCCTTCCCTGGGTTTACCCTGGAGAGCCATCCCCCAAGATCCCAGATAAGGCATGCTGACAAGGTGCTGAATGAAAGCCCACACTGCTGGCTGCCAGTAACCCGCCCTCCCTCCACGCCTGCAAACCTCCAGCAGCATCCTTAGGCTTTGTACTTGCAGCCTCCCAAGGAAGCCAGCCCCAAATTTCACATTTCTGGGGCACAGTGGGGAAACTGCACCATTCAGAGATATTTTTCAGGACAGCATACAAAGTGGACTTCAAAATGGAAATAACAGTTCAATATTCTGCATAAAAATTATTAACCCTTTTCCTCCCTACCTCATGTGCTAGTCAGGATTGCTACAAATATGACTACAAAAACGAAGTAGAAAAATGAGCCGTTTTGAATGCATATTAGTACACTTAAATGGACCAATGCACATCTTGTTAGTTTGGAGCAGAAGTAGGTTAAACTCTGATTTTATATTTAAAAGCTGGAGAAGTTCTGACAGATGCAGTGCCAGCTGCCAAAGGACTCTGTGCCCAAACAGCACAACAAAGCTAAATACGGCCATTCCTACCACCTCAGCTTAGCAACAGGTTTTGCTCCAAGGCTTCACTCATGGACCCTCTCATCTCATGCAAGACCTCAATGATGCTTAGTTGGAGGTTGAGCAAAGCGCTGCTACACAGTTTCAGAAGCCCCATTTATCATGTTTTATATTTAAGTCCTCAGCTCCCAGAGTCATATGAGAACCTTCAACCAAAAACACATATGCACTAATAAAGCAAGGAACCAACCTCTTGATGTTAGGGAAAGCTGGAATCCTGGCTTCTTGACAGCTAGGCATGGGAAAACAGACACTAAACCCCCCAAACAATATTAAAAAACCCCCTAAAAAATGTGTATAAATGTATTTTTTTAATGAATGCCAAGATTTTTGAACGCTTCAGCTACCCATGCAGGTCTGCAAACATGACAAGTGTCATGAGATGCTCAGGCCACTGTGCTCAGGAGCTGCAGAGGACACAGCCTCACCTACACACACAATGCCGGAGCCCACTCCTTTAATCTTCAGCAGTACAAGACACTTCATTCTGCTTCTCCACACAGAGCAAACATTTCCTTCCTAAAGGAATGCCTAGTTTTAGCACAGATTCATCCCTCCTCACTCTACACATTTAAGTCAGACTGCCAAGCTAAGTGTCTGAGCGAGCTGATTAGTCCTCCCTGAGTCCTTTCACAGGCAATGGAGAGAAAGAAACTCTCCGGAGGGAAATTCAGGATTGAGATGACTACAAGAATATGTGCACTATTAGCTTTGAATGCTGCACAGAACAGTAAAAACTTACAAGCAGCAGTGCTGTAGCAAGGAAACCATGGCTAATGAAGACTGAGTATGCCCATCTCTGTTTCTAAGCAAGATCTGGACTTCAGGGCTCCTTCTAAAATTACTCAGGATGGAAAGGCTGAATTTAGCTCCCATCCATCACCTTATCACAAGAATACAACCTCATGCTTCCTGCCACAGAGAATCTGGGAAAATGCAAAATTCTACCTCTTATCACCAAATCATAATTAATTTCTTCTTCCTATTTTGCCTTACTTGAAAGAGGAAAAAAAAAAAGCCCTCCTTGATAGATAACTAAATTTATGTCTTACCAAACTGAATGCAAATGTAAGAAACAGGAAGTTTTTACTTGGAAACTGGAATTTCAAGCACTCAGTGGCAAACAATGAAGCAGAGAGATAAAGATGCAATGGCAATGGTGGGGGACAGACCTGCCAAGCTTCCTGCCCACGCTGACTCAAGAGCATGTGTCCTACCATGATACAGACTGGCCACACCGCTTGCTTTTATTTTGGTAATTGGTATTTGTTCCTGTGAAAACCCCTATAAAAACAAGTCAGAAGACCAGACAATAGTAGACTCGCCATCTCTTATAGCCAGATCTTTTACTTAACACTTTAGCAAAAGATGTAATCAGTGGATCTTTGTCCATTTATACAATTCTCTCTGCAGTGATGAGGATTGTATTACACTCTCCAGCACCCGCCAGATCAGAGCATCCAGTCTTCCCCATCACTTCAAGAGATTGAACTGATACTTGAAAGCACATTTGCTATTATCTACTCCAGCCCTTTGGAAATGACATTACACAGATACAGGGGGCAGGCAAATATTGCCGCTCTTTTATTATTCCTGATGTTCTCTTGCTGGTAATATCTGAGAAGTTCCCAGGTCAATGGGATTACTTTATCTTCCTCCCCCTTCCTTTATCTCTTCCCTCACCCCACAGGTATCCATGTCCAAATGGGACACTTCGGCAGGGGGTTTGCTTGACCCAGGTCACTCGAAGGTCAAGCTTTTCACCACTTGCTAATGCAAAGCTTCCCCCCAGCCCTTGCAACCCTGGGGGTCCAGGCACCCCTCCCCACACACCCCTCTCCTGGCCACGGGTGCAGATGGAGAATGCAAATGCTCCTCAGTGAACTTACAGAAGCAAAATCCTCCCCATATGGAAACCGGAATATGTTTTGTGTTTTTAAATAAACAAAGCAAAGGGAGAAGCTCATGAAAAATCTACTCAGTAGTGACTTTATTCCTGTACCAAACATGAAGGATGGGAGGCTTAACTAGTTAGGAGCAACTCAGACTATATTTTTGCCTACCAGAACAAAGTTCGATTTTTATTTAGATTGATTTTAAGATTTACATGCGAGAAATGGATAAAATTGGATCAAATATATACTAAAACAAATTGTTGACTCCCATGAAAGCCAATAAACCCAAAACAAATTTCGCAGATCTCATCTACCAGCATTTGAGATTTGTTTTATTTCATTATTTTGTATACATTTACGGAGCAGAAATTTGCTTAACTCTGTTCCACTTTTCTTTTACTGAAACAATAAGACTCTCTGCAGAATATTTTCGACTTGAATATTATCACCAGGATAGCATATGGCAAACTAGCAGCAGGCAGTTTATCTTCATCCTCTTTGTAAGCTAAAATTAGCACAATGCTTTTGCAACAGCATATGATGTATTCAGACCAGTACGATATACCTAATACAACTTCAGATCCATCCCTGGCTAACCTCCAATACCCAAGTAAATTGATTGCTAATTTTAACAGAGTATTAATGTGTTTAGTATCAAGTTGGCATTTATCAACTTGAGAGGCACTTTTAAGTTTAATACTGTCATTTCACATACACCAACTGCAACTGTAAATAAAATTTGTATATTGGTAACACATAGAATTTCAATTCATCTGTACGAAGCAATTCTAATTTATATTAACACATTATGTATGGAAAGCCATGCTGTAAAATTGCATAATATGCATATTCTCCTTTTCAGTGATGCAATGTAATTAATGGTGGTAAAGAGCTGATATACCCATGTCATGACTAACATGTTCCTCCTGCAGATTGTTAGCTGGTTACTTTACGGGAATTAAATTCAACCAAGTCACCAACATCCTTTGGATTAAATTAAACCAAGTCATCACTCTACATTTCTTGATGAGGTGGCTATGCCAGCCCTCTCTGCTCTTCAACCTGGTAAATTATGGCCACCTCAGGAGTTTTTTAGCTGGATTAAATATGTGGTGAGACACTAACGTTAGCACTGCTTCCAAATTTGTTTCTTGCAGCTATAATACCAAGGAACTTAGCACAATGCTCCTTGTAAAGGAAATTTGAAAGGTTCTAAAAGGTTCTAAAAATGCCCTGTGCTTCAAAAGGATGGTTGTTTTACCACCTTTCTTGCCAGGCTGACAGAACAAAAACGTGTAGTAGTGGGAAGTAGTCACATCCAAGCATGTATATGAACAAACACACACACAAACAATACATATTTATAGACTGACATTCAAAGATTTTGTGGCTCAGCCTGCTCACCGACAGAACATCCTTCTGCTTTCCCACAGCCCATCACAGAACTACAATACAAAACCATACCAAGTCTGTCCAATAGTTATACTGAATTAACACCACCACTATTTTTGCTTTTACACAGCTGACCTCATGCAGAATTTGCATGGGCTTAGTGTAGACAGATACCAAAAAAGAAAACGGGCAGGATCCTGCACAAAAGCCTCTCCTGGGGCATTCTCATTGCCACAGGCAGGATGAGGGGACAGGAGAGGATAAACAGATGTTTTACTAAGTGGGGAAGGGAGGGGACGTACAGCACGAACACAACATTTCAACTCCACTTCGCTGTCTCTTTTCCCCCTGCTGAAATTTGCCTGCATCTTATCCCCTGCTCTTTAGCAAGAGGCTGCTACACTGACGTTACAGTGCCCTGAAACTTTAACCCCATTTTAAATGACACTTTACTTCAAACCGCTAATGCTGACCTCATTCCCTCTTTCCCCTGCTTTAGAAAGGCAGTCAATGCAGTGCACGTGCTATAATCCAGGGCCCCAAGCAGGAACTCCACTGTGGGGTTTCTCCCTCAGTGCTGTACCAGGGAGGGAGAAAGGGAGGAGATTCTCTTGGCACAGCAATGAGACCAACAAAAGATTCTCCATCCTACAAGCCTTGCTTCCATGACCTTCACTTGCTGGCCAGAGAAAGCTAAGATATGCCTTCTTCGAGGTCCATCGGGACATTACAGACTCCAGAATATATTTAGCATGCATCCATGTGACACTGCTATTCAGAGCACTGGGGAAGATTTAAGAATAAGTTAGGGTACGTCTGCCACCATTAGGTCTTTTCCAAGGGCAGAAGTGGTGTCTCCTAGTAGGTCTTCTCCTGTCCTTCTGCAAAAGATGTACTTACAACCTGGAGACAATACACAGTATTGGGGTTCCAAGGGCCATCTCTCACCCATGGCACAGAATCAGCCCCAGGAAAACCAAGGACTAAGGGACAAGTAGTTGAAAAGGCTGTCCCCATTGTACTTTTATTCATTTATATACTGTTTCTTCTTTCCCACGCTTTCACATTACACCTCAGCAAAGAGCAACTGCAAAAACCTGACTGCAAAATCTGTGTGAGATTTTAAACACTCAAGAGAAAAAAAATATGTAAACAAATACTCAGAGTAATATTAATAATATATAAATAAATTATATATATAACTATTTAAATATATATAGATCATCCATGGCTATTAGATGCCAGAGGTACTGCCTGGCAATGAAGAAGTTCCCAAGCCACAGAGGGAGGCAGGGTAGCAGTGCCTATCCTGATGTGACACTGCTCCCACTGCTCATCATGGGCCCAGCCATGCTCTCCCATGTCTTTTCCCACCTTCCAGGCCTGAGCAGCAGAAGTTCAAGAGTGTCAAACCAAAGGCTACATGGAGGAGAGAGCCAAAGCAGAAAGGTGGAAGATTTTACCAACATAATCCTCATTCAAAGACCTGCCAAAGCAGTGTCAGGCATTTGCTTAGTCACAGCCCTACGATCCCACCCCAGCTTGGGTAGAAGGGACATCAGGCATCTCCCTCTGGTATTTCTCATGTCACCAACTAGTGGGTCACCAGGCCAGTGAGAAGTGGTCCCTGATGAATTATAGGATGACAGGTGGCTCTGACATCACTATTGCTGCAAGCTGCAGAGGCTGCTCTGATTGCCCAGAGAAAGTCCCCATCTCATTCATGAATTTAAAATTGGAGGAAAAGAATAGTAATAATAAAAGCCCGCGTGCATAAATGTGCTTAGAAAAAAATTATGTCAGCATCTTACAGTGCTGATCCTATTAATTAATCCCTTGACGAATGGCCCCTCACCCACAAACATATAATGTAATGCCAGCTTAATCTTACCTAAAAAAAAATTTACAATGCAATAAGATTACTAGTCTGACTCGGCTAACTGTTACAGCACTGCTTAATCCTGAATTTCGGTGCTTTAACAAGCTCCTACAATACTGTACAGAGTTTATCAGAGCAGTTGCCGAGACAAGAAGGACTTACGTTTTAAAGAATATAATTCCACTGTCTTTTGTACTTTTTATGTATAACGTTTATACAGTGACTTTCATCCTGAAAGATCTCAAAGCCTATTGCCTGCTCCTGTTTCCATTGAAGTCTTCCCTTCACATTTCATATTAGAGTAGGATTAGAAATAACGATATATAAATATATATATGGGGGTCATAGCAAGAAAATTTGTTGTGGCTGCATTCCCCAAATGCAGCTGGGAGGGGCACCACCAAATCGACCCCCTCTTACCAAAAACCTGCAAAGGACCCCATGTGGGACCTTGCCTAAAGAAGTGGGTGACAACTGGACCTATGAAAGTATCACCTCTCCATCCCTGCAATAACTTTGCCTTCATCCCCAGGCTGTCCTCCCACCAGCACAGCCCCTCTCCGACAATATCCACCCACAGCCACACGTTTCCCAGTCTTCGCCGGTTATAGACATATTTAAGGTTCCCATGGAATAGGAGAAGAAAGCTCTGCTCCCTCCCTGTAATTATCAAATCAGCCCAAAAATGAGGAAGAATTGAGAATCCTCATTATAGCACATCATAAAACACGGCGAGGTCTCGTGCTCGCTGTCTGTTATTGGCACAGTCTGCCAACAAAACTTTACAAAGAGCAGAGGAATTCATGTTTGCAGAGATATTAAAGTCATAAAAGAGGAAATTTGTATTTTATTTTCCCACAGTCTAAATGAAGGTGAACCAAGCAAATTTGGCAAAGAGTGCTAGTCAGATGCCATTTCCCACAGCAGTGTGGCATTTTCCTCTGGGAATAAAACATTTTCCTTCAACTACTGTTTATAACTCTTATCAGTTCAACAGCAATAGAGCCATCAAGTCCAATATCTTGTGGAAAAAAGTCAAGGTCAACAAGTACTTGCATTTTCGTTTATCTTTAGCTGCAATTGCTACTGACATTCAATTGGGTAATAAACATGAGGACTGTCAAATGCTCTCAGCAAACAGGTGATCCAAAAGCTATCAGAGAGAAAGAGGCTACCGCCAGGTAATCAAACAATTCTGTTGCAACAATTATGATTTGAGTGCATTCATTTACAGAAGCAATCGCCTGTCAAATTTGAATGAATAGCATCAAACCATTCCCACCATCGGGGTAATAAGGGCAAGAAAATACAAGCTATGTCTACTTTCTTCCCAACAAAAGCATGCCAGCATTAGCAAGAGCCTTTAAAAAAAAAAGGATAAACAAAAATATCCAGCATCTTATTTCCTGAATTGAATTATAAAAATTATTTTAACACAAAAACTAGAGGACATCTGTCCACGTAACTGGATCTTGCGGTGGTGTGTCTCAGGAACAGTAGCGGGTGCTTAGGAAAGCACTACGGAAAATGGGGGCACACAGAGGCAGCTGTGCCACTGCTCTGACAATCAGCACTTGGGCAGCTTCCTGAGCCAGCGGTTGCATCTGGACCAGGTTTTTTAATAGCTACAAAAGAACCTATTTTTCCATGAATTGGTCTAATCTCTTTTTGTCCCCTGCTGACCTCCTCAGAATGCTGTTCTGTAGCAATGAATTTAACCCAACACATAAAACATTTTTGTTTGTTTTAAACCTACTAGCACTCTGGAACAGCTTCTGTGCCATGAACACCCACCCTTAGTTCCTGCATTATGGGACAAGCACCCACTTTCTCCATACACGACTAATTTTAAAGACTTCTCCTCCAACCTTAGTCATTTTTCCCCTCCCAGCCGTTCATGTGAGAGATAGGAAAACGGTTTGTGCCAAGCACCCTGATGGCACACCCTGTTGCATCACTAATCCAGAAACACGGCATGTTTATGAGTTTATACTCCTTGTGATAAAACGTCTCTCAAAACAAACATCTCAAGATCCCAACTTTTGTTTTTTTAACCTCCAATTTAAAGAGGTCGATGACACACCTTAAAATCTCCCTCTGCCTACATCAGATTGCAAAAGACTCAGCTGAAGCCACCAAGACCTGAAGAGGCAAATGGGATAGAACCCTTACGAGCCACCACAACTTAAGTGAAAACACCTAGGATGTGTAGGAAAAAACCACCATATCTGAATAAAGCAACTGAAAAAAAAAAAAAAAAAAATCCTATCAGCCATCTTGAAAACAACCAACTCCAGTACTGTTTAAAGGGGCATCTTGGACACTAAACACTTCCAACCTATTTCTACAACTTCTTACAAAACCAAATCTCCCTCTGCCCCATCCAAGGAGGAAAGCAAGATGCCCTTCAGTCCTACACCAAGTTTTTAGCTAACAGCCCAACATGTGATTTAGCAATGTGATGATTTTCCACCACTGTTCCCTGTTTGGCATATTCAAGATCCTGCCCTCACTAAGACACCTACTTCTGTGCAGACACATTTTGGGGGCTGCAAAAGCCAATGGATGCTCAGTTCAGGGTCAGGGCCGTGTTCTTATATACACATTTATGCATACATGGGCTAGTGCACAGCCACACAGGTGTTTCATGGGTAAACATTTCTGAGTTTAGAAAAACTTGCCAAGAAAATAGAAAAGAAAAAAAAAAAAAAAAAAAGGACTCCAGCACATGGATTTTGCTGCTTGATTACAGATGGGCCGAGAAGTCAGGAATATTTGTATTTCCATAGCCACTTTAAAGGTACACAGTTTCCAAAGTCTTTTTCCCCTCCTTCTGCTCTGCCAATGATGGCAATAGCCTCAGCCTGAAGGATCTGCCTCCTGACATGGTCTTCTCTTTGCTTCCCTCCCAGCTGGAAGCTTTCCCTGAGCAAAGGCTGCAAGTTGCATTAAACCGTGCTGAAATGGTTGTGTTGGTTTTGAACTGCTTATTATCTCTGGGGGCTGACCTGAAAAACAAGTTGGTGCTTAGAAAAATTCAGGTTTCCCCTGAAAGGCAAATGGAAGGAAGGAAGGTTTTTTACAAGGAAAAGAGTTCATTTACAATGATGTTACCCACAATTTAGGGAAAACAAGCAACATTTATAAGCATTTAAGTTAGCTTTGCCAGAGCAAAAAGAAAAACGCCTGTTAATAACAGACATTTAAGCTAATGCCAATGATTGAAATAAATCCTGACACTGGGAATAGATTAATGCTCAAATCATGACAGACACCCGCTTCCAAGCAAGAACTTGCTCCCATGCACCATTCTGGAAGCACAACTCTGCTTAGCTGAGGCATGCAGACTTAACACTGCCGAAATCCAAGTTTACCAGCTGAATCAGGCTGATGAGACAAAAAAAAAAAAAACAAAACCACCAAACAAAAAAATCCCAAAAACCTAAACTAGAAGGAGGAAAAAACCAGTTTCACGCCCCCCGGCTTTAGAGCAGAATGATAAATTGACATCATGTTATGAGCATAATCCTCAACCACTCAATCACTGTTAAAAAATAAAACATGATTCTGGGGAGATAAAAATAATTAATGCTGGTGCTGCTGAAGAATACGCACCTACACGAAGAGTTTCAGATAAATATGGGTCTGGCTTAAATCTCGTATCTCACATCAAAGGAAGAGGGCACAGGTGCTCACGCTGATTTAAAGCAAACCAAGCGCTGCCTGCTTGATGGGAAAGCAGGAAAAGAAAAGGGGATGGCAAAGCCTCAGCAAGAAAACTGATACTGCTCCGTTTCCAAACAAGCCTATTACGCTTAATTCGGGATTCACAATACATAAAGCGCCAGAAAAAACACAGGGAGCAGCCCCTGTTGACTAATGCCCTGTCTTTTCTAATCGAGGGTCACATCCAGTCTAACCGATCGCATGATAATGGCATCAGAAAAGGTCAATCAAAGACAAGCCGAAGCTTCCACTGCCTGGCTGACCTTCGGAGCTTGTGACAAATTGCTATCAGTCAATGTCAACTAATGACAGCGGCTCTTTGGCTAATCAATTGTTCTAAAAATGATCAAGAAAACTACTCATAGGACAGCTCATTTTCACATCAATGCCTGTGAAGTATGAAAAGCTCATTTTTTTTTGAGTTTTTAATAAGCTCATAAGTAAAGCAGTTACTTGGTAACAGGGGTCACCTTAGTGAAAAGACAGAACCTTTGTCTGCCTTTTACATATTCTTTTATTACCATATTATAGTAAAAATATGCCATGCCATTACTATGCCAGAGGGCTACATAATAAAGGAGGCAATACTTCTTTTTTTTTTTTTTTTGAGATAAATACTTCTGTGGTTTAGGGGGCCTCTGTTTGGATGTAAATAATTGTCAATATAGTCTCCATGTATTTAAATGTAAAGCAATCACCACTGGCACACAGGTGACATGCCCACTCATTACTCACCCAAATTTCACGTGACAGAGCCGGTAGCGAAAACCACGCTAGCGAAACCCGGTGCTGCCGGGAAGTGAAGGTCTAACAGCAGCTATTTTGTTCTTAAACCCACCCACCCCATGCGAGCACAACTTATTCCAACTATTTCCGACAGAATCCACATTTGGTAGGAAAACCGCATGCTCCGAAACCCCCTAAGCCCTGCGAAAGCAAACAGACATTTCCGCCCTGGAAGGATCCTGCATGTAAAAGCCAATGTGGAAATGCAAAAAGCTTGAGCAGTGGGAGATATATCATGGTTCTCCTTGTACAGCAAAGGGGTGACTGCAGATTTGTTCGTCTCTTCCTCCTACCAGCCTCTCCCAGCATCATTTTCAGCCACTTCTCAAAGCTTCACAGCCAGGCCACGCTCAAATCTGCATTCATGCATTAAATATTACCAAAACAACAAATCCACACTGGTCTAAGGCTTGAGAAGTGCAAGCACAATTATGCTTTGCTTTTCCATAAGGAGAATGTCCAGCAAAGGACATAGCAGGGCATTACATCACAAGAAGCCATTTGAGAAGACGCTGCATTGAGAAGGAAAGAGGAGCCATTGTTCAAGCACGGCACTGCTTTTCACTTGGGTTTACCTCTTTACTTGGGTGACTCCCACCCACGACACCCGTACTGCCAGAAAGGATTTACCCTAGGGAAAACACCTCTTGCCAAACCAATCGCCCCCAAAGCAATTTCTTACATCACCACACAGAAGGAGTGGGGGACTGGTGGTGAAGTGCTAAACAAGAAACATTAAAACTTTTGTTTTCATCGGAGAAACTGCCAAATGACAGCAGTTTCAGGTTACACCCTAAACCTGCCTTGCTATGGTAGTTTTTCAAATTAAAATATCTTCTGTGGCCTTAGCCACTCTCAAGCCATCCATAGGCAAGAAAGAAAGGAGGCAGGGCGACACTTAAGCTCAGCCATAATTGGAAGTATGTGAAAAATGAAGTGTCAGTTCGGTCAATAAAGGGCAAAGGTGAAGGGGAACTGCAGCCCAAACTCGGTGCGAAATGTGCTCATTAAGACACCCAATCCTAGGGCTCCTGCCCACCTATCCCATTAGTCATCGGCCATCTGACCGCTTCAAATGCCTCCCCGCTCTTATTACTTTTCTTCTCCCATGTTAAAAAAAAAAAAAAAAAGAAAAAAAAAAAAAAGGCGAGCTGGTATATAAATCCTTGCTCAGTCATCTGGAACATAATGTGGCCCTTCTCTCCCCCTCTTCCCGGCTCTGCCGCCTGCCTTTGCAGCCTCCAAACAACCGCCTGGAGATTCCCAGCAATAATAAACCCGATTGCCTTTTTGCCTATAGGTTGCTCAAACTCCTACAAAACCTTGAAAAAAAATAAACCATCGCAGCCATTGATACATTTTTATAAAGAAATATCGCTGCTTTCTACTCCTGGCTTGAAGGAGCAACAATTATTTGGAGGTTAAAAAAATGTTTTGAACGCAGGCTGAGGCTTGGGGGGAAAAAAAAAAGAGAGAAAGAAACAATACGCATAAATAAGGTGACACTGATGGATTATTTTTCTTTTTCTTTTAAGCTGTGTAGGAGAGCTAAACGTGGGAAATAAAGAACTCCACTCTGGATTAAAAGTGACTGTACTAGGGCTTTGTTCAGCATCTTCCTGGCCTCACTATTTGAAAAACAAACAAAATAGAGCTCTCACTATCCCAAACAAGAATCTTCTGAAGTTACAAGACACAGTAAGATAAAATAGTGCTGCCATGAGCTCAGCATCACCTGCCTGTACATAAGAATTTGCTTCTCTTCTTTTAAATAGAATTTAGTGAATTATTTCTCCACTACATAAATTCAGATCTCTTTGCACTATTGGGAGACATACCTCCAAAGGCCTTTCCCGTTAAGTTCAGAGCAACGGGAAAACTTTTTCATAATATTATTCTGCATTCCTGTGCTATAACTATCCCCTATGATGACACAATACCAGGCCTTTAGAAGAGGTTGTGTCAACGTACTATGCAATAACATATCCTGCTGTTCAGTGGCACGAGACGTCAGAACAGCTCCCTAGCAGTTAAATATGGACTTCTGCAATAGATCGAAGCAGCTGGGAGTTATTACTATTTACTAAGTAAATAAATTTACACGTTAAAAAAGCCTTTAAAATGTTTACAGGAAGGACCGTCTCTCCTAATTTCAACGGCAATCATTCGATGGGTGTTGTACACTGGGACATAAGTAGGTTAAAAATACACTTTGCATTTGTAGCAATGAATAAGGTAAAGTAGAAAAATCTCAAGAAAGTCCAAAAATAGACCTTAACAGAGTCTGGGTTAAGGACTAAGGAGAAAAGTCTTGCTAAAGTCTTAAGCTTTCCAGTCTGTGTGCCTCTCTGAAAATGCAAAGCTTACATTTACATCCTTGTGATACTTTCGGCCGGGTTGCAAACCTGGCCCAGAAGGTGCTTTTACCTACCCAAACAAGGCAAGCAGGTTGTGAGAACAACCTAAAACCAGACAGTTTTAGAGGGGTTTTATTTCTGGTGATCAGATTTGCTTTTTTCCTTTTTTTTTTTTTTTTTTAAATGGCAAACGTGATCTTGACAGATGGAACCAAAAGGAACTTTTACAAACTCCTAAAAATAGGGAAGCCCATAATATACTGAATACATGTCACGCAACACATGCATCTCGAGTTAACTCCTATGCTTGCAAGCACGAGCATGTGGGTCCCCAGCCTTTTGCTGCCACCCCTCCGCAGCACCTGGCTGCTATGGCAGTGCCATGCTGGCTCCTTCTGCTGCCAAGAAAAGCATCCAGCAGTGGTGAACACAGGGGTTTAACCACAGTGTTGCATTCCTAACATCAGGCCACAGAAAAAAAGCCACCAAATCACAGCATTTGGAAATTAAACGCAGTTGGGGAGAGGCAGGATATTTGCTATCTTTTTGTTCTCTTCCATTTCGGTCCTTCAGGGTCATATTTTTTGACTTCTTCCCCACAGGGAAATGCTAAAATCACATTTTGGACTTTTTTTTTTACAGAAGGTGTACACGCAGGCATGTGTGTGCTTAAACAAATGAGCTTCCCCCATAATCTCAACCTTCAGAGCATTTCATGTAAACAAGACATAAAGCAAGGCTCAGCAAGACCACCACTACCCTTATAACATTCCTGTTCCTCAAAAACAATGCCATTTCCATAGGTGGCAAGTGGCCTGAAGGCAAGTCTTGGTAACAAAAACCCCGGGACAGGACCTCTTTTCCAAAAATCCTTTCCCAAACTTGACCTGAGAGCTCCAGTTATCAAATTCCCACTTTTGTTACTCTTCTCCAAAGTTTTAATGCAATGAGCCTTCTTCACAAAACACTCTGTCAAGCAGCAGCAGCAATTTCAGCTCAATAAACCACTGGGATTCGGGTAACAGTTTCAGAACTGACTAAAGCATCACTGACAAATCCTTCTGTGGGTATTTAATAGGAATCAGGCTAGAAACTCACTTTAGAAAACCCTTCCTGACTGAGGCTGCAGCATGCACCTTGCTAGGAACGGACCAGGATGCCAATAAGATACTAGATATGATGAGCACTCCAGACTACTAAAATGCCACATTTAGGAGAAAATGAAGTCTGAAAATCTTTAAAAGTACACCAGGAACTAAGCTCAATTTCCAACGCGGTCTAGGAGCATTCTGGCAAGCCTCCCCACAGATGTTTTGTCCACGCACATATCCACATAAACACACGCACATCCGTCTAATAAAAGAACAGCCCTAACCAAATACAAAAACCCTCTCAAAAAACCACATTTTAGCTCAAAGCTTATTTTTGAAGCAGCTTTTTCAGCCTTAAAAAACCCCGATGGATTTAGAGTTTGCTCTGAAAGCAAGGGGCTCTAATGAACAAGTTGACACCACTTCAACTATAGCATTGTGAACAGCACCACTAGAATATATATGTATACATACTTGAAAGAAAAAAGGCCCCCTGAATTTATGTTGCATATCATTTTCCAGTAAAAGTCAGAGGTCAGAAGGTTACCAGTTTCTGCCTCAGCTCTGCAACAGTTTACTATTCCAGACCCCATTTTTACTAGGCTACACTTGCGATGAAGTCAGCAACTTTTCTTTAAACAATAACGAGTCTCAAATACTTAAAATTCTATAAAGAGATGTTGTTCACCACGTACGCTAAGTCCATGCATATAAAAAATTAAAATATACTGGTTTAGTTTAAAAACTAATCTTGTTAAATGCAGACTTTGCAATGCTAATCAGTACTGTTCAACCTTTTTTTGGAAACACAATTCCTTTGTTGTCTAACAGCACTTGAATGAAACATGATCATAAAACCAGATTTAAAAGTATATACCTATTGTGAGTTCAGAGTCAACTTCAATGAAGTACTCTCTTTTATAGTCAGATTAAGGATCCTTTTTAAATTTTAATTGCATTAAATTAACACTAAATCCACTGCAGTTGGTCTCTTCAGGAAAAATATGCTTTCAGCTTCTCAGAAAAAAAAATCCAGAGATTCAGCTTTTTAGACTTCAGAGTTTCTGAGACAGCACTGATTATTTGTAGAATGTCCCACTTCCATTGCACCAAGCTCATTTCATACTTGCCCTGATAAATCAGCTACTCCGGCCTGGCACTCAAACAGAACATTTTTGCATTCAAGTAAATTGGAACTGAATATAAAAAAGTAAGTAAAAGCACAGCTCAGGATTTTGTAAAACGGGCCAGCTAACATCTCTTCTTTATATGCAATCAAGTTTCGATGGCATCTTTGAAATATTAGCATGCATTTCTGCAATCTTAATTACATTTGGTTTTGAAGATTTCATCTTTTAACCCATTTGAATGAAGAAAAAAACCCCAAACTTCTCATTTCTTATTTTTATTAAGCACACTGCAAATTTGGTACATATGTTGCTCTAACATGTGCCTGCTGGCAGGGTCAAAGAAATAAAGATGCCAATCCCTTTACTAGGAGGAGATGGAGGAAAAAATGTCAAAAAAAAAAGAAGATAGACCTTTCTCAGCACAAACCTTCCAGTACCCGAGCATATTTCCACACCAGAAAGAGAGTAACCAGTCCCTGAACACACTGGTGACCATTTGCCAGCTAAGAAAGTGTGAGGGCTCTGTTCCTACCTTGCTCACTGCTGTTGTCCCCGCTGTGTGATGTGTGTCCTCCGCTGGAGGGTCCGGGGGTTCCCCCGGAACGCGTTGATGCCGTGTCATCGTGGTCTCTGTTCCAGGAAGGCTATGGGGCCAAAAAAATTAAAAGGTTAAAATCTGAGATGGGGAAGACATGCCCAGATCACCAGAAAATGCACTCCCAGGAGAGTGGTACCCATGCTCAAACCCACGGGAAAAGACTGGCAAATACATCTCCCGAATTCTTCCTTTTTTCCAGGTAGCTGTATTGCCGCTCCCCAGCAAAAATAATATACTCTAGAATATGTTTACTATCTAAATAATCCCAAGCTTTATTACCACAGAAAACAGAAACATTCCTGGCCAGGCAGGGGGAGCAGGAGGAGAACCAGAGAGCGAATCACTGGCACTGGGCTCCAGCTATATTTTTAGCATCCGCAAACCCTCCGGCAGAACAGGCTGTGAACTCCGCAAAGGCAAAATGAGAGCGGTGGTCGAGAGCAGCATCGTTTATATGGGCCTCCCATTCCTCCTACGAGGCCAACATGGAAGAGCTTAAAGACTTTGCTGGCAATTAGGCCTGGGTCCATAATAGCCGGGATGTGTCAGCTGTTTGCCGGATGGTATATGGCAAATGGACCAGGCATGGGGACAAAAAAGAAATGAGAATAACAATGGCTTCACATAGGCTGTGTACACTCAGCCCCATGCAGAGCCTCCTTGTACTATTGAACAGAAAACAGATGTTGCTTCTTATCACTGGGTGCATTTGAAAGTAACATTCAGATAGGAAAAATTGGCTGTAAATTAAATTCTTAGGGAAAACAAATGTGGCAACACTCCTCCCAAGTCTCCCTTTATCACCAGAGAAGATTTTAATTAGCTTTTAGTACTAGCTTTTAAAACATCACAGAGCCTCACTGGTCATCCTGCACGGCCTTCTGTGCATAATTGAATAGTTTCTTCTTTACCACGAAGCAATATTGCCCACTGGAAATTACTGCCGAAAAGGAAACCCTCATGTTTACAATGCACACATGTGAGTCTCTTGGATTTAAATTATACTCCAGTATGAGCAGAGTCTGTACACTATTAAAGTTGACTGATACTGCCAGTTTTTTAATAAATCTACCAAGAGGCTCAAACCAAGCCTTTAACACATCATCACACGCAGTCGAATGAGATTAAGGCGATCCAGATGAACTTTTCACACACACAGAGAAGGAAAATTAAGACAAAAAAGTCCAATCTAAGACAGAAGATAAATAGGATTAGAAAAGCTCCACTCTTTTTCTGGAAAAGAGAAATCTCTCTTCCATGTTTTTTATAATCCTGGTTACAGCCATGATACATGATTACAATTAAAGAAAGCAAGGCCTAGAAAATAGCGCATGAATATTTTAAACCAATTACTATGCATATTTCTTAAAAAAAATAAATAAAAAGTGCTAATTGATCTGGTGATTCTGTGATTGAAAGAATAATGTGTGAACTGTGAAAGAAATGCC
>VWZT01008398.1:2176-25419 GCA_013397055.1 Pachycephala philippinensis | reverse complement strand
TTTTTTTTTTTTTTAACAAATACGCATTCTCTGGCATACCAAAAGAATGCTGTAAGAGGTAATCTGGAACACATGATCAGAATGCAAACAGTTAATGCATAAATTTTCAGTTTGTACAACTGCAGCTTTAAAAGAGGGACTTGTTTATTCAGAGCTCTGCAGAAAGAATGGTACAGCACCCAGGGGACAGACAATGCCAAGCACAAAGCCCTGGTGCCTCAACATGTAAAAGGATGTTTTTCTATGTGCTACAAATCCCACTTGAAAATATAATTAGAAGGAGAAAATGGCAAACTATTGCATTAACTGTAATTGAACAAAAGACCAGCAAGGCATGTGGGAGGTTGCAGGAACCCGTGGGAGTTCCAGGATGCATCAGATCCTACGAGTGACATCTCCAGGGCACTCTCATTCTATTTATGTTGTCCCTCACTACTATTGTTGACTAGTGAGCTGACTTGTAATTAATAGAAAAGCTGCAGATAACAAGGTAAAATATAGAGCGCCACACTAACCTCAGCAGAAATGTTTATTAATCTGATTAAGAACACAACTCCGAAGGCGGGGGGCAGGGGGTGTGTGTGCAGAAGAGAAGAGGCTCCGGACTGAAGAACTATACCGTGTTGTGCAGGAAACGGCCCTCCTCTATGCAACAACAGACCTGATATATTCACTATCTTTTAATGAGCTCCCCTGATTTATTCAGCTCTGTTCAGTTCCCTCCCCCACTTTTCTACTGTGCGGGATGTAGATTAATTCAATGCTTAATTGTTTAGTAAATTCAATTTTCCACATTCTATTCTGCATAGCTTTAGCTAAGGTTCTTAAATCTTCAGCGGCGAGCCCTGAGCCCAGTGTTTGTGATCTGTGCCTACCTTTTTTCATCACCATTTTTCTTCCTCCACCACTTAATTCACCATGAAAAGATTTTCCTTGCTGGAAAGTCTGATTCCGCTATGATCTGTGAGGCATTCCGATTCATTGCATTTTCATTGTGTTGGGTCTTAGATGCTGGGCTCCTCTTTTCTCACAGCTATCACCACATTATACAGGCACTCATGCAAGAAATGTTGGATTCCACCTCAGTTTATCAAAATTTTGTGCATCCTAGATGTTTACATTTCTGTATTCAGAAGCAGGAGTTAATATTTTCCACCTAATCTCACTTTTATTAAGCTATTATTTTTATGGCCTGTTAAAAAGGAATCTGCTTGGGATACTGCTAACTTTTTTTTTTCCTGGCTGCCTCCATCTATTAGCATTTCAAAAGTATTTGTATTTAACTAAGCATCTCAAGTCTTAAGAGACTAGGAATTACATCTTTAGTCAGTTTATTAAACATGATGAAAGATTAGCTATCAAAGTTCATATGCAAATTCTTCAGAGATAACTGTGTTGAAAGCTGCATTATTTTTTAAACAGACGCTACTCAGCCCCGGTTCCAAAAACATCTCTCTCCACCAAGGGAAGATAGATCCAAAGCACAAAATCAAGTGTAATTTTTCTTCTCCTGACTATTCCTGCAAAGTTTCCCCATCCACAAAAACAGGGAGCCAAGTACAACATTAATCTTTTTTTTTTTTTTATCTTCCAAAGAACTTTTAAGACAACACAGTTTCTAAACCCGCCTGCAAACTCACAATCCTCCGACTACTTTTACATTAAATTGTTTCTGACAGGGACATGCCAAATATTATTATTTTTCACACTATGAACCACCTCTCTCTTTCGCAGAAATATTTCCAGCACCAGTTACAAAGAAAACTCTGACAGTAGTCATGACAATCTATGCTTACACAGAAATAGAAATGCCTCACTTATTTATTTCTCTTCTCCAAGAAGTTGCAGTTTATCCCTTAACGGGGCTCCTTAGCAATTATAGTGATTTTTTTTAAATCTACTGTATGAAGGCTGCCATAAACAGAAATGAATTCCACGTCACCGTCCACATGGAAATCCTGCATTCCTGCTAATTGTGGGCACACGAGAGAAATGAGAAGACTTGTTCCCCATTTCTGCAAATGAGCAATGCCCCTCGGAAGTAGGAGGTTAAAGCCTGCGACCTGAGCTCACCCACAGCCAGATAACTTGGGATGAGCCATGGGATCTCAGAGCTTCAGTTTCTACTGAGGGAATAACAACAATAACAACGAAACAAACAAACAAAAAAATTAAAAAGAGACTTCGCTCATGTACAGCACAGATATTGTTGGCCATTTAAATTAGTGGCTGTAAAACAAGCTGAGTTCTCCCAAAGTGAGACTACAGAGAAGTGCAAATTAATATGAATTAATCACTCCATGACATGGGTTGCCTCATTCCAGAGGAGGGTCCCAGCCGCATGGTCATGACAACACTGTATAAATAAGGATAATGGCCTTAGGAGCTTTTATCTTCCTCTTCCAAGCTCACCCATGTCCCAAGATCCAATTGAAACTTTCTGCCCAAATCTTTGCAAACTCAAGAACACACCAGAAAATCAGGAACACACAAACAAAGTAATTTCAGGATTTTGAGGCTGGGCTGTAAGTTCCCATGATTTAAACTGGTTTTGCACCGTCTTTCTTGTTGGTCAATAGTTTCTAGTGCCAAAACCATGGTCTGGCTAGTGACTGATTCGAGTCATGGCCGCATGACTGATTTAAAATAAAAGAGGATTCAGGTGCCCTAATGCTGCACCACTTTAACGGCAAAAGACCCTCCACAGCACGTTTTATCTTAAGCCATGGCATTTGAAATACATTTCCTGACTTTTGTTTTGGTTCTGAAGGTTGTGAAGTACTCTGGTATAAGCAGGGGGAAAAAAAGAAAGGAAGAAAAAGAAGGAAAGGAAATAACAAAAATTTGCATATTTAAACAATTCCAGAAGCACCAATTGCCTCCTATGACCATAACGAGGTGCTTCATCCACTTGGGGGATGTGCTGGGCTGAAAAGTACAAGCCCCAGCAAGTCCCAGTGCAACGGCCCCATCAAAAGGAGAAGCACATTGATGAGGCCTCCAAAGCAGTTATTGACTTGCACCACAGTGAACATCAAGCATTAATAAACAAAAAAGCTACAGACAAAATTATTTGGTTAATGGCTGAATTGGATATTTTGTATAGTATATAAATATCATTACATACACTTATTATTACAATCCAAGAACAGCTGGATTAGTTAACATTCCTTAACTAACACAAGTTAACACTAATACAAAATGGGAGAAACTATTGCCTTCTGCTCATATAAAAAAAAAAAACACTAGATTTTTTTCAGCACCAAGCATATGAAAGGGAAAAGAAGAACTTCTGGCCAAGGAACCAAAGGTTTGGCCATAAGTACATAAATAAAAGAAATAGCTTTCTATTACAGGTGATAAAAATTGTACTCAGCATCTTTTGATATATATCTTCTCAAAAGTTTTGTGAGCACAGCCCTCTTGTGGGCTCATTTGTGTTTGTGTAACAACTGGAGATGGGGAACAGCTAATTCCTTTACCTGTTGGACAAACCTTCACTCCTCCAGGCTACCAGAGAATTGGCTGCAGGTATAATCATTCATCCCCTTGCCCTGGAGGAACGGAGCTGCTGCCAGCAATTTGTCAACATAATTTGGGCTTATTGTTCTTGTTCTGAAGTTTTACCTTATTTTCTTTTTCTAAATGAAATACTTATTTATCAGGAAAAAAAAAGAAATGTGCTATGTTTGAAATGTTCTTCTGATTTTCTTAGCTCCTACCTTCTAAAATTTTTCAGCTGCCTGAGGTTGAGGGTAGTGACCCACCACGTAAGGAAATAGTTGTGCTCAGTACAGGCAAGAACGCGAAGGAAAAAGAGGGGCCTGATTCATTAAGTTATAGCATCCATCTCCTCCTACAAACATAACCCACCTATTTAGCAAGGATTTACTTTTTGCACAGTTTATCCTTCTGGTTGTCAGCCATAGTGATGTCCCCAAGCTCACTTGGGCAAAACATTCAACACGGCTGCTCAATACCTTAAGTGTATAATCCATAGGACGGATACTAGAGCCACAACTACATGATAGACAGACCTGGTCTTTGCAATCCACAAGTCTTATCCCTCTTCACTTCTGGAGGGCATGGCTAATAAGAATCCTCAGGTAGCCTGTTCCCCATCCAGCATATAAGAAGCCTTTTGATTTTTCTCTTAATTGAGAAGAAAAATACAAATTGGTATAGATGATAAAAAATACACTTGGATAACGCAAAAAATATAATGCCCTCTATTTCCTAGATTCTACACACATACACCGTTTATAGAAACATAGAATTATAGAATGGTTTGGGTTGGAAGGGACCTTAAAGATCATCTAGTTCCAATCCCTTGCCATGGGCAAGGGCAGCTTCCACTAGACCAGTTTCCTCAAGTGTGGGATTTTGGGGACCATGAAATGCAGAGTCATGACTAACTTCACTTTCTGAGAGGACTCATTCACGGCTTTGCCACCTGAACATCTCCTAGTGGGACTAACCAAGGCTCATAGCCAGCAATCCCACTTCCCAGTCTGCCAAAACCAAGTGGGAACATCATACCCATTGCAACCAAAACCACAGGGGTCAGAATAAATCATACACAAAAAAACTTCAAAATGCTAAAAAATAGATGCTTTTTACTGCTTCACGCAATTTTGATTCAAAGGTGAGTTATTTTAACAAAAGCACAAAGACTGGGTTCAGATGGAAAAAATGGTGTTCCGAGTCTAGGGAAATAAGGTCGTTGAAATGACAGGCAGGTGATAACTCCGCCTGCAACTAAGCAGAACAGCGAGGGCGACTTGTGCACAGATGGAAACCTTTGCAGCGTTAGAGGAGGCAAGGCCTGGCGAACTAAAAAGCAGAAAAAAATTCTGCATGGAAGTCTCAGCCCTGACCTGGATTCCCTTCCTAGCCCCAGAAAAGTCATAAGCTTTCTATCTTTAGTTTCCCCTTATTGCAAATGAGGGTAAGACTCTTCTCTAACTCTTCGCAGCTGCATAGGGAAAATAAGATATAAGCTGTCTTTATGCATGCAACACAGGAGACAAATAGATAAAAAGAATGAGAGTGGGTATTGACGTGAATACCAGAGAGGATAGAAAACTGGAAATAAACAGGACTTTTGCCACTGATTTTCACAAGGCCAGGATTTTACCTGAAGGGACCAGAGGCACAACTAACACTGCACACTGTCAAAGGTCACCAAACCAACATCCACCAAACAACGCCAGTGCTCTCCATGAGCTCTGCTGTCACGCCCCAGCGCTGACCCTACCCAGGTGTGTCGTGCATGACACCACCTGCATACCCATGGAGGCATCTCTAACACATGACAGCCTTCTGACTCCCATCTTACCCTCGGAGCATGGAGAAGAGACCACGGCCAGGAGAGGGGAGGAAAGTACCTGATAGTCCCAAACAGGATGAATGGAAAACGTGAGTGCAGAAGGACAGGGTGATAGCGCTTTCCAAAGGAAAAAGAATAATTAGAAGCAGCAAACATAAACCACAAAAAATAAAGGAGAATGAAATGGAGATCATCAGACTGGGTGGGACACAAAGACAAAGAGGAAGGAGAAAAACCACAGCCCTTCTCTTCCAGAAGGCACCAAAGCCCTGTCAACTCTGCAGGGGCAAGACTTTAAAAAAACCCGTTTGTGCATGTTTGTGTGCACACAGGGTTGCACGTGTTCACAGCTATGCAGAGCCCCCCCTAGCCTGGGCTGCATTCTGTCAGAAGCACAGCCCAACACCTTCTGCCTATGCTGAAATCAAACCTGCTGCACTTGGGGAATCATCTCCCGAGTCCTTCCAGGGGGGATAGCATGGGCAGGGGGACTTGCCTCTGAGAAAGGACTCCAGAGGCACCCAAAAAACCTCAGGCAATAACAAAAGCAAACGGCTTTTAGACACTTAGACTTCAGGGTTTGCTTCTTGCATTGGAGGTTGCTGCATGTGGTAGCCTTGATGGACACCCAAACAGCAACAGCCTCAATCACAGCGGGCCTTAAAATCTGACTGACCTTATTCCATTATCTTTTTGGTTTTTGTTTTTTTTTTTAAATCTCAGCTGAACAGTAAACACTGCCTGCCCAGCCAGGTTAACTGAGCCAGCTGATGGTGATTCAGGGTTTTTGTCTCCCACACAACAAACATTGACTAGTACCTTCTATTTAGAGCAACTCTGCATTGTAAACCTGTCTCCTCCCTTTGATAAGGGACATATCACTAGATAGCATTAATCCCTGGCCCTTTTCTGACACAAGGAAACACAGCTTCGCAGTCAGGAGATAAAAATCACTGCTCCACATAGATTTTTTTTTTTTTTTAAGCTTAAATATCATGCAGAAACACGCACAAATTCAGCCCCAAACAACACTGCTACATCCAGAAACCTGGTGTGCAAGTCCTTGAGGTGCGTTAGTCCTCCTTGGCTCCTACTAAATTTAATAAGACTGGAGAATTTTCCACATCCTTCTAGTCCAGGAAAAAGGTCTTCAGAGACAAATAAGAGTTTCCTGTTCAATATTTCATGTAATGATTCCTCCAAAGGTGTAAACAGGAAAAATGTCTCGCCACTTAGCCTGAAAATGAGAGCCTGCCGTCCCTTCCCTTTATTGCGTTTATGTGTTAAAAGTCATTTAGAAGGGGATCTGCCAGATGCTCAGGTACAAATGAGACAGCACAGGCTGTCAGATGACTGGCTGAAGTCCCAAAACTGACCTACCCAGACAGACTTAGGCAGGAGGGAGACCTCAACCTTAACTTCTCCCACCCTCTCCCTTCTGTCCCACCAGGGTCCCAGCAGGCAGCCTCAGCAGGAGTCAGTGCTGAGGAGAGATGTGCACTTCACCCTGAGTATCTGGACTCAGACAAACAGCAAAGGTTAAATTACAGCAAAACCTACATCTCTAAGCATTCCCCTCACAGATTTTTAGGGATGGTACCTTTTGGGAAGACAAAAATTAAACCATTGACGCACCCGCTGCAAATTTTTTTACATTACTTAAATGCAGGCTCTGACTTCCAACATCCTGTCGGCCCAAGTGGGGCTTCTTGGGGAGGGAAAGCACAAGCACAGCCCTTGCTCTGCAACAGCCATGCTTCATTCCAGCTCAATCGCAGGCAAAAACCCTGAGCTCGTGTCACAACTATCAAATGGTTTTTTTAGCTAACTGACAACAGACGCCATTCGGAGTCAGCGTATTTTGATTACGGCACATTGTTTGCAGGATTCAAGAGCCCGCTCGCCTTGCATTGTTGTTCAACACCAAAATTAAATTGCAGTATAATTAGCTTTGCTCCAGCTACACCTTTCTGTCTGGATGGATGTGATACCTGCAAAGCCTGTGTTGGGTATAAAATGTGTTCCTGATTATAAAACGTTTGCTTAATCTTGAGGGCACCGCCTTGTTTTTTAAGGCCCTCTGCAAGTCACGCACTCCAGTACGTGCTGCCCGTTATCTCCAGAAGGCTTAAAACTGGAATCCCCGTGATTCACATTTTCCAACGCTCATGGCCAAACCCTTCCGCAGAGCAGCTCCTCCACTTTCTACCATTTCACAAGAAGCCAAAGCTGCAGCGAGGCAGAAGCAGCCGCACAGCTTGGCTCTGGAAGCCACATGCCAGCGAGCCAGTGGCCACAAAACACACCGAGCCCCGGATGCGGGAGCCAGAGGCCGGTGAGTTCCTGGGTGGTTTGCCAGGCTGAGGCGGCCGTGGCTCCCTGACGCCTCCACCCGCTCATTGAGGGGTGGCTTGGAAGCACATAGCTGCCAGAGTCACCCAAAAATGTTGGGCTGAGAGGTCTGTGTGGTCCCACTGCACCTCCCAGGGAACTTTCGGAGTACCCAGTGGCGCTTGTAGCAGCATAGGGCTCACGGTACAGCCCCACGCAGATCCGTGCCTTGGGACAGGCAGACTAGCCACCACCTCACAAATGTTTCCAGTCAACCCCAGAGCTCTGCTCCTTCTGCAGAAGTTACCAGCAGCACTGCTAACTACTCCATCCAGAGTTTCAGTTTATCCCCTTCCTCCTTTAAATACTTTTTAGAAATGCTAATTAAGTGGAAAATAGCAGAAGAGGCCAAAACCAAAGCATAAAGCCACCAAAAGCAATGTTTACCATCAGCCTTCCAATTCAGCATAGTGCTTTCCTGTGACAGCAAACAGAAACATTTTGCTTTCTTTGCAACATTTTCTTCAAATTATCCACAGAGTGAAATAATTACAACATACCACAGTTTATTCTTAAATGTCTTCTATATATACCTTGCTATCACTAGATGACATATAAATCAAGATATCGACCCTACCTGATGATAAGGGAAAAGGAGAAGTACAAAATCTCAGCTCACAAGCACCTAATCACCTCGCTCCAGAACCTCAGCAACAGACCTGGGAAGAGAATCCGCATCTCCCCTTCTGCCTCGTGCTGTCAGCAGAGCAGCATTCCCCATCCCTGCCCCTCCAGCATTGCTGTATCACCTCTCACCCAAAGGATCTCTCAAACACTTGTCACTGAGGACCAAACATCGGCTCGACACACACATGTGCATTTAAGAACAAAATTAATCCTCCCTGCACATACTAGTCATGTGCAGATCACCACTCCGGCTTTAAGGAAAACAGTAACAAAAAAGAGATCCCCCCACAGGAGTTAGATGAATGTAGCAAGACACGTCTGTACCTACCCTGCTTTTTCTACATAGCTGTGCCACAAAACACTGCCACAGGCCTCACAGACTCGGGGAAAGCACCACGATGCTCCTATTGTAGGTGGAAGCCACACCAGTAAAACTGGTTGCACAACAGGGAGGAGAGCCAGGAGCCTCCAGGGGTAGCACAGCTGCAAAATCCTCCAGGCAGAGAGTGGTAAAGGAAGAAACAGCTCGAGCATAGTGCCCAAGCTGCCACCAGTGTGCATGAGCATCTCGTCCCAAGCGTCCGTGCAAACACAGGGACCCTCTTCCCAAGCATCCCTACAAATATCGGGAAACAACAGGAAGCTGCCTGCTACTGATTCGTGCATGTGCTTGAAAGGCTTCTCTCCCCCTCCTGGCACCCTTCTGTCACGGTGATGCCCACAGGTGCCACTCAGCTACGGAACCCCTGTCCGTGTCAAGTGCTGCCCAAAATGCCTGTGTGAACATGAGCAAAGGGGAGAGCAAAGCTGTGACTTCAAATGACCTTCTGGTGACACGGCTGTGCCCATCACCAAAACACAGCAGTGACACTACTGTCCCATAACACTGTACAACAGTATACAAGAAAAAATTTATAAATCACAAGCCACCGGGACATTCCCCTCATCAAAAAATTTGGCCAACTCTACCTACGCAAGGTAACTCCACGATGCAGGTGTGAGTGGAGGAGCTCGGGGGCCAAAGTGTCTCTGTGACTGCACCCCAAGAAGAAGAAGAGTCCCCTACACTGGCTCAAGCCTAAAACCAAAGTGCCACCTACTGAGTCTACAGTATTCGTGTCCTCCCAAGGTTTCTAGCAAGGGGTTGGCCACGGTTAATACTTAGCTCACCAGATTAATCCAAATCCAAATATCGGCAAGCAGGCACTGACCCCCATGTGAGAGCACACGCCTCGGGTTGCTGCTGAGCATCAGCAAGCAGATGATATCCTAGCTGAGGCCAGGGGCATCCCTGCACACCCCACCCCAATGCAGTAGCACCAGCTGTGCCACGGGTCAAGGCTTTAATGTCCACAGATCAAACCCAGCTTGCACTGACAGAGCTGGCCTGGGTTCAGTGCAGGGCAAAACACCCACGAGACAATGAGTTCTACCATTTCTATTTGCACAGACACTTGTAGCCCTGCACCCTGACGAAGCCACGGGGTTTTTAATCTGCTCTTACTCTCCCTTCTCCTGAGAGCTACACAGACTTAAATAGAGCTATTTAAAGCCAGCGTTAAAAACACCAGCAAGGGTCTGACCTCTGGAACAAAACTGGACCAAAACCTAAAGGCCAAATGAATGAAAAGAAAATTACAAGGTAAAGTTTGCCTTCCCTGAACGTGTGCCAGCTGCAAGAATCTTATATTACATCGATGCAGCTTTCCAAAGTTTAAATACAATAATTTTCTGTATTAAGGGCCCAGTAACCCTAATGGAGGCATAATTAGGCATTGATGCCATGCCCATATGAGAGAAGCTTGAAAAACTTAAATAAACTGTGAATGGCAGGATTAATACTGCAGCTTTGCGTTTTGTACAGCTGTTTGAATACAGTACATTGCCTGTGACGGCATCAGCTGTTGCTTTACTCTGGGTCAGTATTTCTGAAGTTAAAACAGGCAGTTCTTTTAAGTAAATAAAGAATTATCCCTCTTATTGTTGGCCAGTTTACTTCAGCAAAGAAGGTGTGGATTCATATTTGCTTTATATTAAAAAAACCCAAACAAACAGAAAACAGAAGAAAAAGAAAAGGCCAAGCGGTGAACAGAAGTAACTGGCCAAATTCAAAGTCCGGTGAGGCTAATAAGAGAATTTTAATTTACTGCAATGGCTCTTCAGGATGAAAAAGCAGGTAATGCAGTTTTGGAGATCATCTGCCCAAGTGGGAATATCATATAGATGCCTGGAGAGTCCTTGAGAAAATAGCTCACCTCACTACTGATTGAAGAGGAAACACAATACTTTGGTGAAATAGAATTCTGTATTTCTAGGAAAGGCTCCAATAGCAAATTGCTTACTAATGCAAGAAGCCTTGTAAATTTTATTATGAATGAAAGGGGCAATGGCAAGCATGTGACACGGCACAGCATATGCACACATGGCCGAGTCAGTAAAAAGTAAATAAATAGGTTACTTATGAGCTCTAGAAGGTACCTGAAAATATCTCTAACACAAACTCAGGCTCAGTGAACTTCAAGAAAGGATATAAAACAGCTCCAAAACTATCTTACTGTATTTTTTTCCACCAGGTAAATTAGCTCTCCTACAGGCTAATATTCAGTCATGGCTTTCTTATTGAAAATATCAGCTGAAAAAAGTTAATATACATTTCCCCGCTGTCTTTAAAAAAAGACTTACCAGCGGACAGGGAAGAAACTAACTATGCAGAGAGCGTGTCAGGATCCCACCATCGCAAAATAAAATGCTTAGACCATTGGGAGAAGGACTGATACCAGGAGCAGCCTGATGCCAAATTCACCTGGGAAACACAGCGCCCAAACCACTGCCCCCTGGACAGGGTGCAGGCAGCTCTCCCCCTGCCTCACAGCCTGGCTGAGCCCTTGTCCCCGCCACCTCTGTCGGATCCTTCCCCAAATCCCTGCCGCCTAAAACTTTCCAGTTTTTTCCCAGGCGGCGTTAACAACACTATTGCTCTTGAGCTGCAGGAGCAGGAGGAGAGGAGGGTGCGGAGCCCCGGTTGGGGCGATGACGGGCGCCAGCAGTTAAGTGCTGCTGTGGAGATGAAATATGCCTAATGAAAAGCTTACCTAAAGCTCGCGGGGAGCCAGAGCCCGGCCGGCCGAACCTCTCCAGAGCGGCGGGCACGAGGCCGCCAGGACGCTCGGGAAAGACGAATTAACTAAAAGTTAATGTGGATGTTCTCATTCAAAAGAAAAGTGGCCTACTCCAAAGGGGATTAGGCTAAAGTGAACTAAGGCCACTTTACTTCTGAATGAGAGCATCCACACAATAGTGCAATGCACTTTAACTAATGCACTTTAATTTTACACCCAATCAATTTGTCTTACCTCTCCTGAGTGTCCTTGTGTGGACAAACCCAGAGATTCATCGAGTTTTGAGGCTAGGCAGGGAACATTAGATCAACTCGTCCCACTCCCCGTGTGTTATGGGCCATTGCCGTACAGAGTTATCCCTTTATTGATCCCCAGAAGTCATGGACGACTTACGTATAACTTCTGACGGGGGCAGGGAGGAAACATTTCTTCAATGGGGCGCCTGGCCTCGATTTGAAAATGCTTGCAAAATAAAAACCATTTGCAAAACAAGAAGACACCATGATTTTCAGTAGCCCATCCTGTTGCCAACAAAAGAGGCCAAATTTGGGCAGAAATCCATCCTACCTTCCATATGCCCTGCAAGTTCATAAGAAAATGGAAGTCTCTGTATTATAACTCTTAAATCTCTTTTGTTTTTTCAATTGCAAACAGACCCTTTGCCTATAGGACAAACTCAGGTGTTTTTTTTTTTTTTAATTCACCTCATCAACATTTAAATTTTCAACATTTCCCCAGGATCTCAAACTCCCTTTTCCAAAATCTGATAACCCCCAGGAACCACTTGCTGCCTGCGCTATTGCTTTCGCACGCACAATGACTCACATAGGACTGAAATCTCCATGTCGCTCTTCACCTCTTGGATATATACTCCCAAAAATAAATAAATGAGCCCACGACAGCAGCAACCAGTGAGGCAACTCAAGGAGTTGAGCCCGCAGGGGCGATAGGGTTCCCCTGTGCCAGCAGCCCTCTCGCTAACAGAGACCAAGCCGCCACCGCCACCACCGAAGGACTGAAGCTTTCCAGCGATCTCAGCTAAATTAAAAAAAGAAATCCTGAGGATACTGGCCTGATGGGATTCTGCTCTCACCTATGCTCCAGGTTACATCTCTTATTTTTGCCTTTTGAAGGTAGTGAAAGTGAAAAGGCAACCACACTAAGCAGGCCAAAGAAGAGCTGAAGCGACTGCCGACAAGTTGCATTTCAGACGCGTTACAGAGTATCGGCGGTGGGTTAGATACGGAGCCATTAATCAGGGGCGGAAATACACTCAAAGAAGTCCAAACACAAAACGTGTGCTCTCTTAGAGCTACCCTCTCCAAATATTGCTGCAACTGCAGGAAAAAATAAAAATATAACCACTAATTATTCCAAACTTGCCGTGTAAGTCAAAACCTGCTCTGAGAAACAGCGCATGTGGAGAAGAAGGTAATACACCAAGGACATGAGGTGACACTGCAGCGCACCCCGGTCTCTCCTTTTCTCGCACAACCCTCATCAGGAAACAATTCCAGAAACCTTCGAAAACGTTCCTGACCAGAAACAACTCTCCTCTTTATTTTCTTAAACTTGTTTAAATTACACAAGACAGATCCTAACTGCATGCTCACATGACCAAAAAACCCCAAACGCAGAAATGCAAAACAAAACAAAAGAAAGATTCCCTAATTTAAAGAAGCTGTGCCGGATTTTCACTGCTTTTTAAAGTAGTATTTATCAGCACGACGTACACTTACTCATTTTGATTGAGTGCGATATAATCTGATTTTTTAAGGTCTAACATTGCCCACGCGGGGCTGCAGTAACCCTTCCACATGCAGAGCCCATTACCTTTATTGTTACCTGTGGACCAGCAGCCATGCAAGACTCAAACCCTCAGCCATAAAGGTTAAACTTAAGGCAGAATTCATTTTTTCGTAACTTTCAAGCCTCCAAGTTGCCCCAAAATAACAATCTATGGTCCCCAACGCAGACGCCGTGGGCTCTGGCTTACAGGAATGTCTTGGGATACACTCGCAAATGTTTAGGATCAATTCTGAGGTTAACTGGGGTTTAAACTCAGCTCTGTCAGGTCTGATGTTGAAAAGAATTCCCAAAAAATCTGGGAATTAAACTATCCTTTGCAACAAGAGCTAACTTCAGTTTGGAAAACTTTACATGGAAATTAGGCCTGAGCATGCAACTTCGGGAAGGCAGCAAATCTTACACCCAGCCGTAAGGATGGCTGCTTTTGGGCTCTTGAATGATTAAAAAAATAAAAAAGAACCCGAAAGATCCATTAATTGAAATCATAAACTAAAGAAAATATATTCAGTCTTATGTCTACTCAACAATGTACATATTCACTTGAAGAAACGGAGAGCAAAGAAAATCTTATTTTGCTAATACAATTTCAGCCACAGTGTATCAGAGAAAACATATCCAGAACAGAAATTAACATATCCTATCTTCACATTAAATAGCCTGCCAAACTGGGGCATGGTAACAGCTCCTAAATACCACAGCACAAATAATAAAAATTACTCAAAAACAAACAAAAAAAGGATTCACTGGCTCAAAGTGACAAAGTCAGAGGAACAAAGTTAAATTTTGAGTCTTTTAAACATTATCTTATTGGTCCTCCTCAGAGTCCTACTCCGCTGCAGCTCTTTTATTATGCAGAAATGAATTCTACCTTGCACCCTCTGCACCACATCTATTATTTTGATGCCTGTTCCTCCAATACGGGAGCACATATCCTAAAGGCAGCAATATTCTTAGCTCTCCTCTTTAAAACCATACATGGTTTGAAAGTACCCGTGAAGAAGTCCCGAAGTAAAATAGTATTTCTCGGTAATTTTTTCCCTAAGGCATTATTTTTGTATTGGCTACAAGGTATAGCTAATATATTTGAGAATTTGGGAAAGTTAAGTCTAGTCGTAACTGGTCGATGCCCTGAACTACTCTACCACCTTCAGCTATGCTTTATATTGGATTTCAGTTTATGATTCTTTCTTTGTAAAGAATATATTTTAAGTAATTTTTCCATTTTTAAAAAAAAAAGCTCCTGTCTATCCGCATTTCTGTTAGAGCAACTCTGCAACTGCACACATTAAAATAAAATCTATTGCAACATAAATAGAGGTGTTGCTTTATTATATACGTGTGTATTTATGTGATATATTATCACCCAAGAAGGGCCATCTAAAATGCCACAGTTGCAAACATTTAAGACTGTAACAAAAATGACTGAGACTCTAGTATCGGTTTACTATCCTTCAACAATTTCTCTGACAGTGGAGTCAAATAATGTTGAAATATGGACCTTCTTGCAGGAAGTCTTATTTCATGTTCATTTTTTGATCATTTCCCTCATAGTTCCTATAGGAATTTGGCTCTTTGCCGATTTGCCTTTAAAAGTTTCTGCATCTGTAATTGGCTTGTGCATTATTAAATTGTAATTTTTGTCAAGCAATGCTACTGTGGATGGGCTCAACAGGTTTCTTTTCAGTAAGAAAAATACTGTTTTGTCCCTATAAAATCTGTCTTACACAGTTAATGCACTTTACTTGGATGTGGTAGGTACTTTGTACCATGTTTTCCTTAAAGGACTTTCTAAAGGCTTTCTGTAGACACACTCTTATAGGAGAATTTTACACTTCGGACTAGAGCACCTGGGTGCCAAGGTGATGTGGCTTCAAGAAAACAGCCCCATGGTAACAGTTCAGGATTACCTACAAAACTGAATTTCTGCTGTCCGACTACAGGCAGTCTTTGGGCTTTTTTTTTATCAGAGGGAGTTTTCCCAGACACACCACACAACAGCTGTGTTCTAAATCTTTCCCGGCTCTGACAAACATTTGAAAATTTAAACATGCAAATGTTTGAAAAGCTAATGATTAAAAAAGGTTTATTTTGAAACTTTTGAGGATGGCTGCAATTTTTCAGCCAGGTTTTTTAAAGTCCCGGGGTCTGGATGATTTTGAGTTCAACTATCCCCAGCAAAAGCCCAAAGTCCTGCCTTGTACTTGTGGAGCCGTGACAGTAAACACCAACTCCGCAGGTCTCACCCTGGCAGGCAGCGGGGTCGAGCCCGTGGGAGAAGGATGCTATTTTAGTGACCTAGTGCCACTGAGCTGGTTAAATCACTGAACAATGGTTAGTGTTATAGGGCTTTACTTTGCAAAATCTAGCATTAGTGTCATTGCTTTCTATTAACCGGGGGGACTTAAAGGCACTGGCTTTGAGGGGCCTATAGGGAAAGAATAAATAAGGGGAAACCAATAAGTTAAAAGAAAAAAACACCCTGTTAACTGTAACCTTTACTACCACAATATAAGAAAATGTAATTAAATCCATAATAAAAGCTTTTACATACTTACTCTTTTACTACTCTCCCAACAGAGCCGTGGGCAGGCGGGGGGCCCCACGCCCGGAGCCAGCCCCTCGCTCCCACCGCCCGGCCCTGCGCGCCCGCGCATCTCAGGGCCGCGCAGCCATAAACGCGCCCTGCGCAGTCACATCCTAATTAGCCGCCCCGGCGACCAGCACTCAACACCTTATTATTGAACCATTAGGGCCCCGATACTGCCGGCCGCGCCGGGGCCGGGCTTGGCACCGGAGTTTACCGGAGGGCGCGGGAGACTGCGCATCCCCCGGTAACCCCCCCGCGCAACCCCCGCGCCGCCCGCCCGCTCTCCGTGGGTTTGATCCGCCGCCTCATCTCCCGGGAGGGAGGGGGGTGGAAAAGCGCGTTTTTGCACCTTTTCCCTTCGACGGGGAAAGCAAAGCCCCGCTCCCCGCGCAGCTCCGCGGGTGCGGACGCGGAGGTGCGAGGCTGGGCGCCCCGCGGCGCGGAGCGGAGCCGGAGCACCCCGGGGCGCGGCGGGGGCAGCGCTCGCACAAGCCGGGGGTGCCGGGGCCCAGCGCGGCCGGCCCGCGCAGCGGGAGAGGGGACGGCGCCGGGCGCGCAATGTCCGCGCTCCGGGCGACAAAAAGGGGGGCGCGGGGTGGTGGAGAAACACACCGACCCCCGACAACCCCAAAACTGTAGCTTCATTTCTTTAGCTTTCACTTTAATAAAATAATGATTCGTTGGGAAAATGGGGTATAAATCTTCATTTTGGAGGCAATTAAAGTGTTGATTTCATTCGTGCCCCTGAGCGATTCTTGTAATTTGCTCAAATAGCTTTATGTACCCAGCACTCCAGAGCTTTTAGAAACCCATTTTCTAGTTAGACTTGTTGGATTACAATTTTTATTCAACAGCAGCGAGCCGAGCTTCCCTCAGCTAGACCCTGGCTGGAGGGCTCCCCTTTGCTCTAAGGCGCTGCGCGGGGCCGGCGGCTTCCCGGAGCATCCTCACCAGCCCCGGGTACCTCCCTGCCGCACTACCCTCCACCCACTCTGCCAAGCTTTTCCCCTGCACAGCAAAATTGGGTGGCAAAAAAAAATCCCTTTGAAACAACCTACCTACGTGCACATAACCCCCTTTTTAAAAGTTCATGCCTTCCTTCAAGCCTGCCTCCCCTGTCACAACACTACCCGATAGCCTTTGGCAGACAGGAGAAAATATTTCAGATACTGCCCACACTGCAATGCAATGCACCTTCATGTCGGTGATCTATAAAATAACTCCCAGCTGACAGTGCCAGTGATAACAGCAAAGCAGCTGAGGAAACTCCTGTCTGCTTGGCTGCGCCTTGCTTGAACAAAAGGAAACCTCCAGAGTCAGGAGCAGATCACTCCGAACACTGTATTTACATAGCTGATCATAAGGAAGGAATAACTTGGGGGGTTTAACCAGGGATTTATTTTTTGTGTGTGTGCTTGAGGTCCCCTCTCTCACAGGCAAAGTGCTGCTACACCTCGGTTCAGAGCAAACAAACGGACCGCGAAAACCCCACCGTTTCACCCAACTCGAATAAAAGCCAAATCTCAGTCACTACCATCATCCAGGAGCTTAATTTAGATCTGGGCACCTCCTGCATTAGTCCAAAACGCTCCCATGAAAAGGCAAGGATCCCAGTCTACACCCAGTGGAAGGAGGAGGGAAGGGAGAGGGCACAGCCAGCTCTCCCCACTCAGCTCATCCGCATTTCCCATTTCTCATCCGGCTGCAGCCGACATTAAAGGTCTGAACCATCCCAAACAAAACCTGGACAACCGTCACAGCCACGCGAGGCTTTGCTGGCTTGGCTTTGGCTTTGACTATATTTATTTTTTAAAGAGAGGGCTCGAAAACTTGAAAGATCAAGGAAAAGAATTTAAAACCTGAATCCCATTTTATTTTCTCCCTTTTTTTTTCTATTAAGTAAAATAAAATGGGCGCGTTTGCAGCAGGCAGGCGTGCACAAAGCAATGTTCACTCAAGTCTAAAAGCGTTCGGCCAAGGAAAACTGACAAGACGGACTAATGAACCGTAGAGACGGGAAGAAAATAGCCAGTATTTGCTAGATTTCAAACCCTCTCTGTCCTCTCCGGACCACCTATCTTGGATTTTATTATTATTTTGGTCAACGACTCCAGCCCTTCCTTCCCTAAGCTACCAAGAAGCCAGTGATTCACAGATATCACTTCTATTATTGGAAAGGGTAAATAAAATAAAGACAAAAATTAAAAGCGACAAGAAACAGGTCGAGTTTGCAGGCGATGCTTTTACAAGCTCATCTCGCCAGGTCGAATCCGGGAGCAAGCCTTAATGAAGCAATAATAGCCACATTATTCAAAAATTTTCATTTCGATGGAAATTTATCTAAAAGGGACTTAATCATATGCAAATAATAAAAGGAGGCGTAGTGACCCAGCAAGCGATCTGCATACAAATTTTAGCGTGTGCGACGTTGGCGAGATCATACCTGATCCGTTAGATTTGCTGATCTTGTTATGTCTTCACTGTCCGATTTTGATCCGCCCTCTCTATCGTCTATGACCAAATCGATAGGCATTTTTCCTTTCAAACAGCTAATATACCGGTGGCAGAAATTGTCACATAATTCGTGTACCTACATTATGACAGAGGTTAAAAAAAAAAAAAAGAAAAAAAGAAAAAAAAAAAGAAGAGAGGGGGGAAAAAAGGAAGAAAATATAATCAGGAATACATAAGTAAAATTGACAAGTGCAACCAGTCTCCCCCCTTCGCCCCTGTGACATCAAAAGTCCTAAATAGGGGAAACACACTGCAATTATCCCCCTGAGACCTCTAGACGCATCCAGAATTAGGAATAACTTTCTTTTCTCGCAAAATAGAGATATCCCAGAAAATTGACAGTGACAAGATGATTCACAGGCTACAACATATTCAACACCCGTGTTAAATTCATCTGCTCCCGGAGCTGTGGCCATTAGAGAGGTGACCTGCATGGGTGACATTTAAGGTAAACTATTTAATTTCATCCAGTTATTTCATCACAAACCCTTTCCAAAGGGGTATGAGGACAGAAAAAAGGATTAAAAAAAAAAAATCCCGATGCACTGGGCTGAAATACATTACAGGCATCCATGCCCTGAAATCCCCAGTTGCTCTGATAGACTTGTACCTGAGCAGCCTTTATTAATGGGCAGATTTTAACACATTTCGGTAGAGCGAGAACAACCTGACAGTTATGGTTAGATAAAGTGACTGAGGCTCACAAGAAACTTTTCAACTATTTAAAAAGCTCTCAAAATGTTTATTTTTAGGAGAAAGGGAATTCTCTTCTAGGCCAGCTATCAATGACACGTAAAAAATCCTCAGGAAACCCAGAGCGCACTTCCAATTTAACGTGAGCTCAGATGACACCGCCTGCTTAGAAATTAGCATTCTCCCTCCTAAGATTTCTAAAATAGACAACAAAAAAATTCTGAGTTTAGACTGCAATCTCTTTCTTCTGCTCGGAGGTGTACAATATTCCCAGGAACAAGAGACAGACAGAACTATCAACTCTGCTTTGTCTCTGCAAAATGTTACAGGACAATCCGCGCCCTGAGCCTGACCTGCAGATGGCTCTTAAAAAAAAAAAAAATTCCCCCCTTCCAACTAACTACAACTGAAGTCTCTTCCTCACCATCACCAAGAAATAACAATTTCTATTTTTTTAATCACAATTTCAGGGGCTTGACTGAACTAACCATTTTGAGTCTCATCTGCGGCACCACAGAACTGCAACTATTTATACAAAGCCAGCAAAGTATTACAATGAACACAAGGCATGGGCGTTCGAGAGCTCGGTTTTAGAGGCTGAAATTGTAATTAAACTGCGAAGAGAAATGGACGCCAAGATTGGTCTTGACACTAATTACCAGAAAGAAAGACATTTATGCAAATTTACCAGAAGCCTGAACTTCAGCAGTACTGAAACGGAGGAGGAAGAAAGGAGGGGGGGGAGGTAGAGAGAGGGGGGGAGAGAGAGACAAAAATTACCTTCTCTAATTCCAACAGATGAAACCTTAATACTTGTATGGCTTGAATCATCTGCAAAGACACAAACAACACGAGCATTAATCTCATTCCTGGATTTGGGGATATTTCCCACAGCCACCCTGGCCGCACTTTGTAGCTTGACTTTTCTCTAGTAGTAAATAAAAAGTTGTTTTGATTTATGGCAATAACACTAAAACTTAATAGCGGTGGCTTTGTGCGCTGTTTAACGAGAAGCGATCTAGAGTTAACAAAAAAAAAATCCCTATTGCAACGAAGCAACTGAATTATACGGATCATAAACATTTCTCAAAAAAAAAAAAACAACCCTCTAAACACCATCACTGGCTCCTCGCTTTGTGAAAGCGGGAGCAGGACTCCTACAGTGGAGGCAAAATATTTTTCCTTAACGGGGGAAGGAAAGAAAGAGAAAAACGACCTCATTTTCAGTGAATTTGCCACTGGTGCATCTCCAGCCATTGTAATCCTCCGTGTTTCCCATCGAGCTGCTTAAAAGGTGCGTGGAGGGGCTGGTTACAGCAGGGATAAATCCACGCTCCTCTTGGGCAGGCGAGCTAACCATCAAGCCCGCCAGCTCCTCTTTGGATGGGGTTTTCCTTTATGTATATCCTTATGGGATTTTTTACTTCCAAGCAATTACCACAGCATATTTACTTGTAAATATAAAAATCATCATCGTAACAATTACAATTTTTAAAAATCCACGTGAGAAATTTTCAATTTAGCACCACCAAACCACCTCTCCAGATGACACAGAAGTTTATAAAAAATAATAAATAAATAGGAAGGGAAGGGAGGGTGGGGGTGGGGAGAGGAAGAAGTGTTAACTCTTACCAAGTTATCCAGTTCAGGATTAGAGGAAAAGAGGGGTTTCTCTGCTCGGATCTAAATGTAAGAAAGGGAAGGAAAGGGGGAAAAAATAATAATAAAAATGATTTGAAATATGGAAGCAGAAAAAGCAGACGTTATTATTTCTTGCTTCATTACACTGTCGGGTCCATTATGTAACCTTCCGTGCAAAGCCCTGACTGCTGGATTTAGTACATCAGCCAAACACTTGAGCAAGTGAATCAAATACACTGAAAAATACCTATGGAGCTTCCCCGGCAGAGCCCGTCCCGGCTCCCGGGAGCCGTGCAGCGAAACTCCCGGCCGGGCACAGATCGCTCCACTTTATCCATTTTTTAAGGGGGGTAGTAAATGCCGAGATTTCCTGATTTTTTTATTCGTGTTTTGTTTTGGTTAGGGTTTTGGGGATCTTTTTGTTTTGGTTTTTTTTTGCCTCTTTCAGTAAGAGAGGGGGGAGGGGGAAACGCGCATCTTTATCTCAACAGAGACTTGTTTTTCTCGATACGNNCGATTCCATTTTTTTTTTTCGTCTTTTTTTTTTTTTTCTTTTACTGTTTTCAACCCGGTTTTGCTGACCTGTTTGGCGAACACTGCTATGTCTTCATTGAAAGACTCAGAGGAGCAAACATCGCCTCCCGCTACCCCGGGCTCCCTGGGTGTGCATGTAGCTAATTCACATTTCTCAAAAATCAGTGCTAAAAGAGGGAACAGGGGGTGTCTGAAAGAAAATACAATAGTCACACACACAGAGGGGGGGAAAATATCATAACGAAACAAAAAAAAAAAAACAAACACAACAATAGTTAGTCCCACAACAGCGTGCATGGGGAAGGGGGCACCCACAGAGGGGGCTCCGGCACCCCCCGCCACCTCCCGCAGCGTCCCGGCCCCTTCCCACAGCCAGCCGGCCGGCAGCCCGGCATCTCCCTGGCCTTTCGGCACTGTCTGGCCGCAGATATTGTTAATACAACCTTAGGACAAGCCAAGAATAAAACCCAAGCCGGTTCCAGCAGCCATTTTGAATTAACTTTCCTTGTCTTTAGGAAAAAAAAATGAAAAAATTAAAATCCCTGGACATACACTTCTGCCTCTCATGCTTTTAATTCCCGTTTTCTGCTGGAGGACTTGCTGGGAGTGAAAGGGGAAAAAAAAACAAACCCAAACCAACAGAAAAGCAGAAAAAGAAACAATCCCCATCCAAATGAAAAAAGAAAAAAAAAAAAGAAGAAAAAGCCCTTAAACCCACCCAACACAGCTCCGACCCACTGGCAGGCGCTGGCCAAGCCGAGCTGCCTCCCCTACGGCCTGCCCGGCCCTCCGCCCCCCGGGGTTCCGCAGCCGCCGACCCGCGGGGGGAACCAGGTGCTCCTGGGCAATCCCAGCTTGGAAAGCCTCCCCGGGAGAAAGGCAGCGTGTGCATCTGGTTCCCTCGCCCGTTTAATAATTTAAATAAATAAATAAGCGTGGGCGCACACGCACGTATATATATGTATATTTATAACAGGGAGTTCATTTTTTTTTTCTCCCAGGGCTTGATACTTTTTTTTTTCCTTCTGGGTACTGTACACCACCGAGTTTTAACCAACCATTCAGATTTCTGATAAACCGATAAAGACAGCGAACTCCATGAATTTTATTTTCCTCGCCCTTCTCCTCACTGTCCTGAGAGTGATTTTTGAAGGCTCTTAAACTTCCCTTCAAACTCCAGCTGGGCAGATACGTTTTAAAAGCATCTGCGCCCAATGTAACCCCGTCAGCTCCCATCGCAACGGCCTAGAAACTGCTTTACAAGTTGCCACACTAAGAAACATTCAATGCTGTCGGATAAAAGGTTTTTTAAAAAAAGAAAATTTAAAAATTTAAAGAATTGAGAGAAGCAGCTCTTGAGTTCTCTCCTTCATAGCGCAAGGAAAGACGAACAAGGTGGAAAGTTGAGCAAAGCTCTCCAAACTCTCCCTGCTCCAAAACTCCGTGCAGAGATTTACCACCCGGCGCAGGTTGTGCCCTTGGAATATTATTTTCCTCCTCCTCCCGCGGTGATGCCTGCCACCCCTCCAGCAAGCTGCTTTTTGCCCGAGCCCACGCGGATCCCCGTGCCAGGGGGACCCCAACCCTCTCCCCCCCGCCTCCTAAAACAGCAACGACACAAAATTACGAACGCGGCCCTTTTCCGCACAGCGCTCCCCATCCCGCCCTTCCCCTCCCCGCGCAGCGCGCACTGCCCCCGCTCCATCCCGCGCAGGTTGCGCGGAGCCCTGCGCGGCACCTACCCGTAGATGGCATCTTTATCTCTCTTGAGGGCGTCGTTGACGGAGGCGCCCATGGCGGGGGGCATGGCGTTGGCGTGGGCGGCGTGCGGGTACTGGTGCGAGTGGAGCGGCGGCCCGTGGTTCAGGTGGTGGACGGGCTGCATGGGGCGGGCGCCGTGGGGGTCCCCGTACATGGTGGTGGGGATGCCCACCCCCTCCATGCCGCCGTAGTGGGGCAGCTCGTCGTACTGCGGGGCAGAGAGAGGAGAGAGGCGTCA